>VZSJ01004964.1:176142-322596 GCA_013398405.1 Pheucticus melanocephalus | reverse complement strand
TATAAATGAGCTAATTTCAGAGATTTTGATCTTTTGTTTTATTATCATTTTGAGTTTTGTGCAGTCTGAAGGATTTGTATATGAGAATACTAAATTCACTGCTTAGAATTCACTGCTGCTTCCTATTTTTTTTTGGGAGGGGCGGTGGAGGGGAGTGGGAGGAAGAAGGGAATCCAGATCATCATACTTCTAAAAGCATTCTAAATACCAAAGTCTTAACTGCCATATTTGAATCTTCCTCTTAAACAGAAAAATAAACCCTCACTCTTTCTTGTGCAGATTCTGAACAATATAAAAATCTGTGTTTTGATAGCACTTCTGATGAAGAAAGGCGTAGGTTTAATGTGAATATTACCTAGCTGGTTTGCAACTGCAGAGGGTAGCACTGCATTTTAAAAGAAAATAAACATAAGATTCAGCAAACACCTAAACGTGTTTAGGAATAGTGTGACCCTGTGCCATTTATTGCAGACAAAAAGCATTAGGAAACTCATGAATAAACATGTCCTCAAAAGATTACTTTTCCAGTTGAAATGACTTAGTTCTTAATTTTGCAGTAAAAGAGCCTGAATAGTCTACAAAATGGTGGAGCACAGGGGAGCCTTTGGATTATACATGGTTTGTGGCCACATGAAGGTAGGGCCTGTGTTTCTGAACCATTTTCTATCTTGGGGTTGCAGTACCAGAGAATCCACGAAATTCCAGATAAATAGCTCCAAGGATTTATTGTAACCTGTAAAGACAAAAAGATGACATGGACAAGGGTATCATTGATGACATGGATAAGGGTATTGTCATTAGCAAATTTGCAGACATCGCTGAACTGGGAGCATGTGTTGATCTGCTGGAAGGTAGGAGGGCTCTGCAGAGAGACCTGGAATGGTTGGTTGGATGGGCAGAGTCCAATAAGATGAAGTTAAGTAAGTCCAAGTGCCGAGTCCTGCATTTTGGCCACAATAACTCCCTGCAATGCTATGGCCTGGAGAGGGTGCGGCTGGACAGTGCCCAGGAGGAAAGGGACCTGGGGTACTGGTTGACAACTGGCTGAAGATGAAACAGCAGTGTGCCCCAGTGGCCAAGAAGGCCAATGGCATCCTGGCCTGTGTCAGGAATAGTGTGGCCAGCAAGAGCAGGGAGGTCATTGTTCCACTGTACTTGTCACTGGTGAGGGCACACCTTGAGTGCTGTGTCCAGTTCTGGCCCCTCAGTTTGGGAAGGATGTTGAGATGCTTGAGCACATCCATAGGAGAGCAATGAGGCTGGTGAGGGGCTTGGAACACAAGCCCTGTGAGGAACGACTGAGGGAGCTGGGGGTGTTTAGGCTGGAGAAAAGGAGACTCAGAGATGTCCTTATCACTCTCTACAACTTCCTGAAGGGTGGCTGTAGTCAGGTGGGGGCTGGTCTCTTTCTCCAGACAGCAACTGACAGAACCTGAGGACACAGTCTTTAGCTGTGCCAAGGGAAATTTAGGCTGGATGTTAAGAAAAAGTGTTTTACACTAAGAGTGATAAAGTACTGGAATGGTCTTCCCAGAAAGGTGATGGAGTCACCATCCCTGGATGTGTTTAGAAAAAGATTGGTTGTGGCATTCAGTGCCATGGTTCAGTTGAGGTCTTAGGGCTGAGTTGGACTCAATGACCTTGTAGGTCTCTTCCATCCTAGTGATTCTGTGTGATTCTGAGTGAAATTTATGTATTTTTATGTCATAGCTTTCTATTGCTGTGTCTCATTATGTCTTCATCTGTTCAATTATGTGGTTCTCTATCGAAGTAATTGCGTGTAAATTTGGGCTGAGAAAATATCTTTACAAAAATGAACAGATTTTTATTGTTGTCTTACCAGAGATTAGCTCTTTCAAATAATTCATAATTCTTATAGCTTGCTTCTGAAACTAATCCAGGGTTTTCTTCACACATTTCAAATAAGGATCCCAGAAATTCTCTATGTGGTAACTGATAAAGTTGGACATCAACTTTTACTTGAGGTTCTGACATTTATAGGTGTGTTACATTTTGCTTTTAAACTTGATGTTCTGTTTAAAGCTAATATTGAGTTATTTCTGAACATCCATGAGGTTATTCTGAATTAATACCTAAAATATGTGGAGTTGAAACCATCATATCACTGGTGAGATATCCATATTATGTGATCACAGATCTGTATATATCCAATAGTTTAATCTTTCTAAGTCTGCAGTTTGAATTTTTGATGTTAATTGAAGTATCCTTATTAGCCAACACTAACTTAAAGTTTGGAAAACAGTGCTGTGACAATTTTCAATATGAGGTTTGTATTTTGCCTAAATGAAAATATTACAGGAAAATTCCAAAGCATTACATAATTATTCTTAAAATGCTTACCCAAAAACTCAAACCAAAAAAAACCTTGGAGATTTAATTCTTGTGCAGACATGCACAATAGCTGACACAATTCTTCTCATCAAGGAGTTTATTCTCTTAGAAATTTAGTATCATTCCATCTGTTAGAATGGGTATGCATTCATATGGTAGTACCCAAAATCAGACCATGTCGAATGGTTGCAAGCAAATTCTCTTGGCTTTGAAAGTTACTAGTCAGTGGTACTGTGCCAAGTAATGTCATTGCCTGTAAATTGTCCACTTCAGGGCTGTAGATCACATCTATTATTCCTGCTGATGAGTATTTATTTATAGAGGAATTATTAACTTCTATATGTTATATAGAAAATAACTGTGATGGTAACTTGATTATCTCAAATTGAATTCTGGAAATAGCTTCTCAAATAAGCAAGAGCAGAAACATATAATCAAAAGAACTGGCATCCCATCAGTAAAGATTTATTTGTTTACTTGCATTCGAATAAAGGACTCTTCAGGCCCAAATTTACAGTTGGATACTTGTCATCTAAGCCCTTTTTTCTATAACTTTTCTCTATGGAATTGTATATCTTCCCTCCTCTGCTCTTGCAGCAACTAAAATAACCACAGGCAGTGACTTTAAAGTAAGAAAACAAAGCAGCAAGAGGCAATCCTTTCTTATAATGGTTATTTGCAGGAGGTATGTAGCTGTGATAATTCACTTGTTGAAATTGTGTAACCTCAAAACAGAGTTAGAATGGAAAAGACTTGCAAAGCATGGCAGGGATAAACTAATTTCTCTTGCAAAAACCCACCACCTTTAAACACATGAACCCCGAACACCCAGATTCTGAGTGTCAATTAGATACTTTTAGACAACTCTACAAAGATCTACAAATTGCAGAGTACAATTGGATTTGAATATGTTAAACAGATATTTCAGTTGTATCATTCTGGATAGTTAAAAAGGAAGACTTTTTTCTAATTTTTATCTCCATTTTTTTTTTGTGTAGATTGGAATAGGATAAGATTTGGAGCAAGTTATGAGGGATATCCTGACTACACAACTTGCCACAACATTATAATTTATTGTGGTACCAAGGATTGTATATTTGTAATACAAAATAAATCAGCAAAAATAATAAAAATTTGAACAGACAAAAATGCTTACTAGTGACATAGCAAATCCAAAAATTCTTTAGCTACTTTGCGTTTCTTTAAATTTGTTTTATTAACTTATCCTTTTAAGTTATGCCTAGGTGAAGAGATGCTTTAGAATAGATGTAGGAGATAAGACTGATGATCTTAAAGCAAGAAAATAAGGAATTAAGAAAAGTTGGAGGAAATTCCATCAAAAAGGCTGTGATTTTCCTATGCTTTCAGACTTTTTGTTTTTTATTTTCCTAACTTAAATTTCTAGTTATCTTTTGAAATCATATCACAAGCATGGGAATAAGTGCAAACAAGGAAAAAAACCCCACATTTATGGGTTTCTGCATGTTTTTTCTGACTGTTAGAAGCATGCACTGGGGATGTTTCTATGAATATTTCACATTGCTGTATTAAAGAACTGGAATTTTTTCATAAATGTAAAGTCCTCAGCAATCAGATTTGTTAGTTTAGTCTTTTCATTCCACTCTCTTTTATATTTCCTCATGAAATAGCATTTTAAACACTTTATATTTAATAATTGCAATTGTCTTTCATGTGTATCAATATACTTGATAACCAAATTTCTTTAAAATTTGGTTATCAAGTCTATTTAGAACTTCAGGTAGTCTTTGTGAAAACGACTTTATTGAAACCCTTTTCTCATACAAAAAAAAATCTGGAAAATTGTGCAATACTAAAAAATATAAAATCAGTAACCCATCACTGCACCTAGTTTTTAAACAGATATAATATTTTAATTGGTATATGGAAGTAAAAATTGAGAGGTAGTTTGAATGTAGCTGCCAAGAAAAAGATATTGATGCTCCTGGGATGCGAGCTTGAGATATGTACTTCTGTCCTGTGGGCTCAATCAAAGTCCTGGCTGAAAGCATTGGCCATTCATGTGGAAGGAGAAGCAAAAATAATGGTGAAGGAGTGTGGGAAGTCAGCTATCAAGAGATTTACGTCTCTGCACAACAATTTAAGATAATAAACTCTATTTCTATTTTTTTCTCCACACACACTTCTATTGTTCATGTTTATGCAATGGCAGGAGGGCTGCCAGATACAAATCACAACTGAAATAAACTCATAGAATTCGGTGTGAATGCATATGTTTTCACTGGTGGTATTTCCACTTTTTCTTCTGTTTTTTTAATTTAGTAATCCTTGTCATAGGCTGTAAGGTTGAAGAAATCCACTTTTCTCCTTTTGTTTAATAATGAGCTGGTGCTAAGTATCACAGGATCAAGTAATATCTGTATAGTACCAGACTATGTCTTGCGGTAAATTAAGCCAAAAGAAGTTCTTTGCATAGTATTACTTATATTTTGAAATCTTATCAAGTACTTGTGAAGTTATTTATCTGGATGTTTGTCTCAATGGCTTAGAGAGAGAAGTTCTGTCCCCCAACCATCTTTTTTAGAGGGATTGCTAGCTAATAAGTACAAGAGGAGTGACCTTTAGGGTCACCTGTGCTCCTGTGAAGTACAAAAGTATTGCCGCTTTGCTGCATCCCAGATCCAGACTATGTTAAAATGCAGTGTTCAACCCATTGGAGGATAGAGAATTCCACTCAGTCCTATGCTTTTTCCTAAAGGCTGTCATTGTTTTTCCACCTTTGGGGAAGATGTGGTATGGATTTAGTCAGAGGTAGCTCAGCATGAAGGAGCAACAATCCCTGCCCAGCTGTTTGTGTCTGTGCTGCCTGGGTGTGCAAGAGGGAGGCCCACTGGCACTGTAAACTACTCCAGTGGTTTAAATCTTGGGTCAGGAAACAAGACCTCCCTTTTTAGTTGAGCTGATTCAGTTTTCATGTTTGAATGAATAAATGAATGAATGAATGAATGAATGAATTAATGAATACGGCTTTCCTTCCTTGGCTATCATTTTGTTCCATTTTTACATCCCAAACAATTTCCAGCTCTCAAGGATTCATGCCTTTAGCCACTGGTAATTTGTCTTTGGAGGGTTGTTTACAGACTTGGCTCTTTGTGCCTGTCTTTCAAAGTCACTGCTGTCGTCCCGTCCTTCACATTGCAATTTATTTCTCACAGATTAGTTTATTCTACAAAGAACTTGTTACTACTGCTGATCAGAATATACATTGTATTCATTTCACCTTGTAAATGAATTGCTGCCTTCCAACTGCATTGCATCAAATGTAAAAAAGCAATAAATAATAATACTCCTCTGAGTGAAGTAATCCTAGAAGTGTGTTCTTCTTTCCCTAAGTGTGCACTTTAGCGCACAGTGAGGTTTCTTTTATTCTTTTGTTTTGAGGGGCAAAAACATTGTGTAAAGAAAGAATGAGTTGAAGGTTGCCAGACAGTACAAAAGCAGTCCCTTTCCATGTTTCCTTCCTCTCCTGCAGGCAACATTTGCAGACACCAGAAGGGGACTGCTAACAGTATTTCTTCCTACAGGTCTAACAAACAAATCATCCCCCCTCCTTTCATAGTCACATTATTATGGTGACTACGAATTCCAGCAGAGAATTCAGAACCAAATAATTGCATGCAGCCAGGGAGGCAGCAGTGTGACTTTGTAGGTAGTTAAACTAAAGGACTGAGCTGGTTTGCTGTTGATCTCCTCCATCCCTGAGCAGTCCAGAGGCTATTCCATAGCAGTTGGAGTAGGATAGACTGACACACTCTGAAGTCTCCTGGTTGCTAATGGCTGCAGCAAAAGCAAATTGCATTACTAACCAATTAGACTGCCAGGATCTCTTTTAACCTTTTACATGGTTCCTCTGTCAATACTGAGTGTCTGTTTAACTACTCTGGAACAATTTGGTGGAAGTTTAAAAATTTTCTGTAATAGCCCAGGGGCTTGTGCTAGGCTTGCCTTGAATAGAGTTAATTTACTTCAATTTACTTCAGAGTAGAAGCAATTTTGCCATGTTTTGGATTTGTGGCTATAACAGTATTGTTAACATAGGAATGCAAATACTATGAAAAGTGTTTAAATGGTGTCAAGGCCTTTTCTGTTTCTCACAGTGCCCCACCAGCAAGCACGGGGTGCACAAGAAACTATGAAAGGATGGGAACAGGAGAGCTGACCTCAACAGAACAAAAGGATATTTCGCATCATATAATGTCATGCTCAGAAATAAAATCTGGTGGAAAGGAGGAGTGTGGCACACTCATAGAAATACAGCATATGTCTTTCCAAATAACATTACTAGTGATGGAGCCCTGTTTTCATGGAGATCACCAAACTCCTGCCTGTCATCAGGAATTAGTGGATTAATTGCTTACATTGTTTTGCTTCTGTGTGCAGCTTTTGCTATAAAATTGTTTTAATCTCAATTTACAATTTCTCACTTGTCCTTCCCATTCTCTTCCTAATCCAGCTTGAGTGAGCCGCAGAATGAGGCTCAGTGGCCTGTTGGGGTTAGCTCACAACAATGTTACAGCATGAAAATAAAGAAAAATCTATCTATATAAATATATGTTAGACTAAAGTAAAGATTTGTAATATACATACATCTTTCTCTCCAGGATTAACATGACAGCAGGGTATAAAATGGTCAGATTTTTCACACAGTAATTAGTAAGGAACTGCCACTTCCTCAGCCTCTCTACAGCACTTTTAGGTTTTTAATTTGCCTAAGTGTGGAAAGTATCCTGCAATTTGTTCACTACAGACTTCAAAGTGGACAAGAGTTTGTTTTTGGTTAAAGGCTTGCAGATTAACTATTGGATCTTGTCACTCACTTTCCTTCAGACTTGAGTGTGAGTTCGGAGTATTAGAAAGATTTAGATGTGAAATTTGTTCATTACTGATGAAACTGAACATCTTGTTAAAAAAATCTTTGCAGAAAAAAAACAAGCAAAACATTCCTATTTCTTTATATGCTTAAATCTCTAGTTAATCTAGCTATCTTTTTAATGATAGCTGTTGGGGAAAGCGGGGTGGACACTAAAGGAAAATCCACAAACACAGGAAAACATAACAAAGTGCATATGATGCTAAAATACACTTTTATAGTTGAAATTTTTAAGCCCTGGGAATTTTTTCTGACTATGCCTAGAACAGTGTTCTAGAAATTTAACTTCCCTTAGTACCCTCTACTGTGTTGGTATTACTATATGCAGAAATCTGGGTGTAAAGGTTAATAGGATTGCTCAGTTGGTGATAACACTCAAATCAGTAGCTGCCTCTGGATCCTGAACAGTACTGAAATTATGCTATTAACATCGGCTTTAATGCTTACTTCAGCAGTGGTCACATTTTCCCCTTAGAGAAATAATCAGCAGAAGAACAAATTGGAGATGTATTTGCAGATTTAAAAGGCTTACCGCCTACAAATCCCATAGCCAGCTGAATTGTGGTCAGGTGGAAGAAACTGTGCTGCCCTTTGAGAACCATCAGGCAGTATTTCCAGGTCTGATCTGAAATGTCTAAATTTGTTTTTGTGCTCTGGAGTTTTTTCCTTAGGAATCCAGTCCTGCTATATGGTGGAGTGAAAAACAAGTCAGGTTCTCTGCCATATTTGCCGCATTTTCTTTTTGCATTTATTTATGTAGGAGCTAAACAATGCTTGACCATTGATAAAAAGGTCAGTACAGACTGTTTCTGTTCTTGGAGTTCTTTCCTGAAAAAGTACTTGGAATTCTGCAGTAAAAAAGACTTCTCAACATCCTTGTTTTTTCTAACTCATTTGCATACCTTCCTGAAAACAAAAATCCCTGAATCTCTAAAATCTTTTTTTGGGCAAAATTTTAGCAGTCATTGACAATTTGAAATTTGAAGAATGGCTTAATCAATACTCTGGTACCAAATACTTAACAAGAATATTTATTGTAACAATTGTGATTGGAGCTAGACTTCTTATTTTTGGCTTTAATTCTGGCAGTGCAATCCTGGTCCAGTTGAGTACAGCGACAAAATTTCCATTAACCTCACTAATGCAGTACTTTGCCTGAGTTTCTATTGCCATTACTAATAGAGGTATAAGCTTCCAATAATGCAATCAAGGTCTATCGAGATCAGATTCTGAGTTGTGCCAAACTAATAATATTCAGGAAGCAGATCACAATCTATAAAACAGTGTAATGTGCTAAGGCTTTTATTCTTTTCACATCTCCATTAAATTAGAACAGTGATACATTCTTGTTCAGTATAGTAATCCCATTCTTCAGTGACAACATGCAACTTCACCTTTCAGGAGTCTCAGAATGGCTGCATGATCACTTCAAAGACTCAGTATTGCAGTGTGAAACCATGGCAGCGCTTTTCTCGCATTCAGGTTACGTTCTCACTCCTAACTAATCTAGCTGTGTTCATCAAATAGCAATCTGTTTCTGCATCTGAGTGCTGTGGAAGTAAAATCTGTCCTTCAAAATGGAGAATTAGTCTCATTTCTCTACCAGCCACTGGAATGCTCATAATAAAGCTTAAACTAACTCACCCTTGACTATATGCACTAATCAAAACTGGTGTCATTCCAGGCAATTGAGATGTATGAGACTGATTTTAAAGCAGGTGTTCATGTCTTCACAATAACCACTGTGTTGTTATTTGCTGGCTTTTTATTTCTGAATTAGTGTTCTAATAGGGGGTAGAGAATGTACTGAAAGATAAAATAACTAGCTCCAAGTAAATTAAAACAGAAGATCTGTGTTTTGGATTAACGTTTTCATGGTTCTTTCCTTAAATTTCTACCACTCACATTTAAGTGTATTAAACCACTACAGCATCTCACTCCGTAATATGTTGACAGAAGGGGTCACAAACTTTATTCTGTAATTACAAATAATCCTGCCATAGTACCTCTAAATCTGTAAAGTCATCAAGGGCAGTACATGGTAGATGAGTAAGCAAGCAGAAAACAAATAGTACTGAAAATTGAATATTACCTGATTTTTTTTTTTTGAGAAGGTATCTACAAGCAAAATATGAACAGAAAACACAGCATCATTCTAGAGCTTGAAATGAAAGGCAGAGAATTACCTATTTTTATAAGAATAAATCATCAGATAAGGTAAAGGCAAGCACAAGATACCAACAAAATATTTGGTGTCAGACAGCAACAGATTCTAATTTATATAATGGAAACTATATATACTTGGCCAGCACAAGCAAGTTCATTTTCCACAACAACAGCTTTTATGTAGAGTAAGATTTAGTAGAGATCTTATTTCTTTAGCACATCTGAGACTCCTGGCTGAAGGGTCCAAGCCCACATGACTGAATACATTTCTTGGTGAGGAGAGAGTCTGTACAGATTTTGACCTGTGTGGAAATGAAATAATGAGAGGAGACTGTGCTTGCGACTTACTGCCATATGGGTCTGAGTATTGGGTTTGCATGGCCAGGTTTTGGTAGTGGTAGTGACTACCGGTGTGACTTCTGTGAGAAACTGCTGGAAACTTCCTCTATGTGCCACAAAACCCATGCCAGGCAACTCCAAGACAGGCCCTCTGCTGGCCAAAGCCAAGCCCATCAGAGACTTTTGGGATAAAGGTTTTTTAAGAAGGGGGAAAGTAAATATACTGCACATCATCAGCTGGGAGAGAGGAGCAAGGGGAACAGCCTTACAGGCACCAAGATCATGAAGAAGGAGAGGGAGGAGGTGCTCTGAGTGCTATAGCAGAGATGTTCCTGCAGCTCATGGGGAAGAAAACTGCCCCCTGTGACTCATGGAGGTCCATGGTTGAGCAGAGATCCACCTGCAGCCCACGGTGGTCCCCACACTGCAGCAGGTTGGTACACACAGGGTGGTAGGCTGTAATCCTATGGGAAGCCCATGCTGGAGCAGGCTTTTGGCAAGACCTGAGGCTCTGTGGAGAGAGCAACCCACTCTGGAGCAGCATATTCCTGAAAGTAGCATACTCCTGTGGAAAGGACAGGCTGGAGCACTTTGTGAATAACTGCAGCCCTCTGGAAGCACTCACATTCCAGAAGTTCATGGAGACCTCCCACAGGAGACATGTCATGGCAGAGCATGAGGTGTCCTTCTGAGAAATAAGGTCAGGCTGAGACAATGTATGTTGAACTGACTGCAGCCTCCATTCCCTGACACCACTTACAGGGGGAGAAGGTAATGAATTCTGGAGTGAAGGTAAACCCAGAAATGATGGAGCAGTGGGCAGAAGATGCTTTTAAAATGTGGGTTTATTTCTCATTATTCTGCTCTGATTTGATTGGTGATAAGTCAAACTCATTTCCTCAAGTTGAATCTATTTTGCCTATCACAGTAGTTTTTAAATGAACTCTCCCCATCTATCTTCACCCATGAGTTTTTTGTTATATTTTTGATTCCCTGCTTAGCTAAGAAGGGGGGTGATAGAGCAGCTTTGGAGGGTACCTGACCTCCAGTCAGGGTCACTCCAATATAATATGACACAATGTATTCCCTGGGTAAATGCCAGGAGTCCTATCTCTCTCCAGTTGATGTGATAAATGGAGAGCAAAGCTACAGAGCAAAATAGGATGCCTCTGAAAGAAAAGGAGTGTCCATAATATCTCTCACAGAGCCAGTTTCATTTTTCATCTTTTTTTTATTTTAAAGGAAGAGAAAAACTCTGATACAAAACTGAATTAATAACTTCATTGCTGTGGGTTTTTACTTGCAAATCATCTAATATGGCTCAAAGAACAGTGGGAGGGTTTCAACCCTAAAAGACTATATAGGTAACAGACATCTTCCAGTATCTTCCTTAGAATATTCTTGCCTTATCTTAGGACAAAAAGCAATTTCTTCTCTACTGCTTATATAATCTTTTGGAATGCTCTGGGCAGGTATTTCCTGGCCCCTGCATTCTTTGAAGTGAATTTTCTGCTTCCTCTGTTCATGTATTCTGTCCTTCTTGGTAGCCAGAGGTGAACAGCCAATATTTTTGTCATTATTTTTTCCATTCAGACTCTGTTCCCTCATGCAATTCCATTCACATTTTTATGTTCTGTAATGTTTCATTCTCAGCAGTCAGAATTAGTTTTGTGACCATCAGCCATCCAATACCCATTAGACCCAGACAGGAAATATAAAAAGTGCTTGGAAAGCATTGATGGTGTGAGTATCTACAAAGGGAATTTATCCATTGAAGGCTTATCTGAGCTAATTAGCACTGGGATCAGAGTGTTCCAGTTAGCCTAACCTGAGTATAAGAATTCCCACAGCAAGGCCTTCTGTGTGTTGCTGTCCCTGAACCAATGTACGTGTGTGCCCAGGAGAGCAAAGCCCTGCTGCTTTGTGCTGCTGGGCTCTGGGATTTGTTCATGTGCAGCTGAAAAAAAAAAAACCATGAGAAAAGGTCTTGCTTTGGAAAGGACATTGCTGCGGCAATCCACGCCACTCTCTTGTTTCTGAAGACAGGTTCTGGGCTAAACTAAAGGCCACAATAGCTCTTAGTTCATACAAATTGCTGAAATCCAGTGTGCCTAGGGTCAAATAAGCGTATAGTAAGGTTATTAATAGATAAAAATAAGGTGGTTTTAAGATTAAAATCATGTTCTGTAGTGGGTATATTCTGGTTTACATAATTTATAATCTGATATCTGGTCATACATATGACCAAATAAAAATGCCTCCATGTAGTTGAACTGTCCACCTTTACATGAAAGAAAACCAAGTAAATATCTACATAAGAATCTATTCCAAATCTTATGGAAAGCCTAGTAAATGATATTGGTTTTATTTATATTTTTCATTTATAAGAATGAAGAAAGTTCGGGGTAATATTTAGTGAAAGCTGATAGGTATTTGGAACAAAATTAAATATGATGATGCTGATATACTAATTTATTGACTGGTGAAACTTTTTTAATAAGCTGACAGTTTCTAGTCACTGGCAATTAATCATCACTTATAATGCCTAATCCCTTAAGAGTAATATGTTTGCTCTCAAAATCTAGACAAAAAAAAATTCACCGATCTCCTGTCTCCAAATGAAATTGTAGAATAGTTGTGTTTGGAAGGGAACTCTGGGGGTTATCTGGTCCAATCCCTTCCTGCTCAAGCAGAATTACAAATACCTGGATACCTAGGATCATGTCCAGACATCTTTTGACTGACAGTCCAGTCACTCTTCAAGGATGGTGACTCCATAGCCTGCCTGGGAAAACTGTGCCAGAGTTCACTCACCTGCACAATAACAAGGTGTCTCCTGATGTTCATAAGGAAGCTCCTGTGTTTCAGTTTATTACTGCTCATTCAGATCGTGGGCACCACTGAAAATAGCCTGGTTCCATTCCATTTCTGCCCTTGCTTCACTGGCATACAGTGAAAAGATTCCTCCAGAGACATCTCTTCTCCAGGCTGGACAGTCCCAACTCTTTCAGCCTCTCCTCATATGGGAAATGTTTCAGACCATCACCTTCCTGGCTCCTTGCTGTATCAGCGTGTCCATGTCCCTCTGGTGCTGAGGAGCCCAGTACTGGACACTTCCCCACCAGTGCTGAGTAGAAGGGAATTATCCCATCCCTCAGTCTTCTGGCAGCACCTCTACTCATGCAGCTGGTGACACTGTCAGCCTTCTCTGATAGAACATCGTATTACTGACTTGCATTCAACTTGGGTGTCCACCAGGAATTTTTTAAGCTGCTTCCTAGCTGGATATCCCTTTGCATCTCCTGGTGCATGGGTTTGTTCCTTCCCAGGTACAGATTCCATACTCTCCTTTGTTGAATTTCATGTGCTTCCTGTCAGTCCCTTTCTTCAGCCTGACCATGTCCTTCTGGATGCCAGCAAAATCTTCTGGTGTATGAACCGGATGCCAGCACAATCTTCTGGTGTATGAACTCTCTCAGTTTTATGTGATCAGCACAAATATAGTTAATGAAATTGCATGAATTAATCAAAAAGAACTACATAAGTCTTCCCAAGCATATCCCTAATGAGAACAAAACAATATAAGGGCTATCTTCTCATAATGATGAATGTGGTCAGTAACTGAACATTTTTTTTCCTTCACTTAGAATAGAATAGGATATTAGACCCAATAGAAAAATCCCAGTTTAACCTGCAACTATATGAGCCATTATTTTTGTCAGCATTGGGAGTTTTCTGTATGATGAAACAAGAGCAGAAAGGAAAGAAAAAATAATACATGTGTAATAGGAAGATTACATTAGTAGAAGTTGCTCAAAAGGCCTTCTGATAATAAGTGAAAAATGAGCTTTGCTATCATGAAAGGAAATACCAGATAGGAGTTGCTAGTTATTATCCTATTAGAAAATACCATTGAAATGAAAAGTTGGCAAAATGGTGGAAATGTCCATTCTCACAATGACAAAGGCAGCAGCTTTTAATTCTAACTGCTTATCATTAAAAGAAAAATCTGAAGAAGCTAACTGCCGTTCCTGTAGCTTCCATAAAAAATGGTGTTTAATGCAGTTAAGATAACATTTTAGTTGACAATACTTATACTAAATACTCTCAAGAACTGCAGATGACTTGTGATCCACTTTGAAAATGGCATGTTTGATAGCAGAAAGATTGCTGTCAGGTTTCTTTGCTTGGAACAGGAGCTTGCTCCTGGCATATAGGTGGATGGCTCTAGGGAGAGGCTCATATTCCCAAACCTCCTTACATTTGGACAGGCAAACCTTCTCCTCAAATACCAATGATGTTCAGCTAAAAAGATTTAATTATAAGAATTATATCCACGGGTTACTTGTCAATGACTTAAAAATGGGAAAGTTTGTAACAATATTGCAATCAAATGGTCAGCTGATTTAGAGCTCAGCTTGAAATTAGAAGGCCATGCAAATAAAGCCTAAAACAGATTTGAAATTTTCTACCAACCCCCTATCATATTCAGGATAAGAACTGAATCCAAAGGTATACTTTTTAATATGCTTTGAGTGCTTGAGGATTTATGCATTAACCAAAACTTACAGCAACCTCAAGTTTAATGGAATGGCTTATAAAATATAATGTTTGTCTAATTAAAATTGCATTTAAGAAAAACATGGTTCAAGACAGGGTACTCCAAATTTATCACTTTTGGGAATGATATACAGTAACTTCTTTGGAATAATTAGTCAATAAAATGTCCATAAACTATCACATGGTTATTTTAATACAAAAAAAAAAAGCTGGAAAAAAAGAATATATTCACATATGCTCTGGGTTTAATAAAAAGAAAGCAATAGGTCTTAGTGCCTGTCGTAGTCTACCAGAGAACTTGACATCCCCAGACTGAGATGAGTGAAAAAAGTAAAAAAGTGTAGAAAGTAGGGGAAAGGATGATGTTTAGTGGAAAAATTAAACATACTTGTCAATTACTAATTGTAAATTTTACCATA
The DNA here is from genome assembly GCA_013398405.1 of Pheucticus melanocephalus. NCBI lineage: Eukaryota > Metazoa > Chordata > Aves > Passeriformes > Cardinalidae > Pheucticus > Pheucticus melanocephalus. The sequence goes on along the minus strand of VZSJ01004964.1, from coordinate 307,851 downwards.
GTCTGCAAAATTCAGAGTATAATGATTTAAATAAAATGCTGCACCTTACACATATCTTACACATACATCGTGTACATTATAACATACATCACAATGCCGTGTTTACTATATGAACAAAATATTGAAATCAAAAGCTCTCTTTAGACAGAGGTGAAAGATTAGATTTTATATTGGTTTTTGTAGCCATATGGTAAGCAAATCCACTAAACTATATTCTTCAAATGCATACAGGTTGAATTTCTTTATTTGTTCTTCACATCCTGTAACAGTTTATGGATTTTTTTTGCATATGAATTCTTTATTTTATCTCATGAACCTTTTTTTTATCTGAACCTTGAAATTGTCTAAGTAATTTGCAGTCTGTAGAATTTCCATCTGACAGTGTTAGTGGCTGAATGTGTTTCAAGAATGGTTTTCAACTTCATTATTACTGCATTGAAGAACACATTTTGTGTAGAAGTGATTGACAGCAGCAAAAGATAATAAAGTTTTGGAAAGAGAAGGATGTTCACACATTTGGCCTCTAAACAGACCCATATTTTGGGATATTAAAAAAAGAACCTGAAACCCTTATGGGTTAGTCTCAGGTTTCAGATATCAATTTTAAGGTTTCAGATATCAATTTAGATTATTTGTTTGCTTAAGTAGAAAACAGTATTTATACTTCTCTAACTTACTTCTGATGACTGTGCAAAGAAAGGATCAAAATATCTCTAAAATGTATAGTGATGCTAACTTGTTCATTTTCAGGATGTAATAGACAAATATTACAGTGGATCATTTTTATAAAATCCACAAAGGGGAGGCCTAATTGGTAATTTTTTCAGAGATTTTTTATGAGATATCTCTGCATGAATCTCAGGTACATCTTCACATGTAATTAATTTAATCCCTTCCCTCTCCCTCTTCCATAATTTTTTGCCATTAATTCCACAAGTCACCGGGTCTTAGAGATAGGTAAACAAAGATACCGGGTGCTTTCAAAAGTTGTGTTTTATGCTGCTAGATAATGCAGTGTTTTCCAAAGGGGAAAAAAATGTTCTCTCTTTAAAGGCACTCTGTGAAATTCAAAAGGCTTCATAGTGGGTTTTAAAGCTATTAAACAGCCTATAGCAAGTACTGTTATGTAATCTTATAAACCACCATTTGTGGCAAGCCGGTTTTCCCTAGGGTGCATAGATAAATAGGTTTCTTTAATGCTCTCATGCAGGAAGAAAAAAAGAAACTTATAATCTGCAGATATAAAGCCAGGAAAACTTTTTTGTCTTTAAGCAGTAGAGAGAGACGGGTTACTAAGATGGGAAGGCTTTGCACATCAGATGGTATAGTTCTTCAGAAATCCTAGATATGCCTATTGACTTCAAATTACCAGTCTGGAGAAAAAGGTCTTTTATAAAATTCATGTTTTGAAAATTTTTTCAACTTACTAATGGACACAATACTTTCCCAGATGAAGTTCATGGTGGCCATCAATATTAGTAGGAGGAAATCTGAGCTACTTGGTCTTGTTGTGGTATTTTGAGTTATTTTTGTTTTGTTTCAGGGTGGGGTTTTGGTTGTTGTTTTTTGGGGGTTTTATTTTTTTGTTTGTTTGTTTTTCTGTTTGTTTTTCCCCATTAATTTAAGAGCAGTATTTTAATGAAGAGATATCAGATACCATTTTATATCCAGTATAAAACTCTTCTGTAAAGGTACAAAACACCTTCCTGGTTCGTTGTGTCCATCTAGATGTTTTCTGAGATTACTTGACAAATTCTGTACCATACCTCAACTTTTTAGGCATCAGGATATCTGAAAGTATCTGTAAAGATTTCATCATATAACACAGAACATGCAAACTGGAATTTTCATGGATTACCATGCTGTCATTTTCAAACAGAAATATTTGAATTTTATAGAAGAAAAGTGCAAGCTTTTGAGTTATGAAAATTGATTTGTTGACTTTACACAAGTGGGGTTTTTGGGAAAATATATTTATTCCAAATAAAGGATGAATAAAATTATATTTTTTGTCAAATAAAAAACCTCTAATTTCTGAGGGAGTGGGATAAAGAAGCATGCAAATTGGTGTTCAGGTGAGCTTGCCCTCTATTGGTTCTATGCATTTAAATATGCTTCCCTAGAATATGCTTGGTGCATTCCCAAGTGTAAGGATGCCAGTTTTTCTGCAGCTATTTCTTTCTGAGGTTACTTAACACTGCCAGTCTGGACTATACTGACTCAGCGGAAAAAATATATTCTTGCTATGAGTAGAGATGGATTGTCAGACTGTGAAAGTCTACTATATAAATGTATGCTTATATTGTGGTAATAGTTGTCAGTTGATTTTTCAATTGTTTTTTGTTGTTTTGTTTTTGGGGTTTTTTTTGATGTCTAGCTCATTATGGTTCTGTTGGTTTTGTTCTTTCTTCTAGTTGCTTTCTTCTCCTTAAATACCAATTTTCCACCTTCCTTCTACTAATATATCACAGTTGTCTCCTTTTATTGCGTTCTTCTTTTTCAGTTTCAAAGAGGAAAATGATAATCAACTGAGGGATAATCAACTCTCTCTGCCTTTGCTAGTAAAGAGCATGATGGAGAAGAAATTGGATAAATCTTTTTCTCCTTCAGTGTAAAGCAGATGTTACCCTTGAGCTGAAGAGAAACCACGCAGAAAAATATTGTATTTTTGATGTTGGGACCTCAAGGGAAATATAAGTTCATATTATGCCAGATTCTTCTTCCACAAAATGTTTGGTTTAGTTTTGTTTTTTTTTTAAATTAATTTGGTTTAGAAATGGTAGTAATAATAGAAAATGGAGGTCTACCTGTACGTTTATGCTAATGCCTTAACTCTTTAATGTTGCACTTGAAACAATTATGTTTCCAAGGCTGTAACCAAAAAAAAAACCTTTTTACTGTTCGTCATTTAGGGACTGGGGGAAAGGGAAAGTGAACCCCTTTTGAAAATTTATTATAAAACTATAATGGAAATTTTGTTCTCATAATTCCATCCTTGGAAAATAATTAGGCTTATTCCTCCTAAACTAACAGTTTGTATTTCAAATACAATACAATTTGGCTTTTGGGAATATATGTCAGTATTTAACGATGTATGAAATGAGTAATAGCAACAAAAGTATTATTCAATCTCACACTTTTACTATTAGTCCACTTTTTAAGAATAGCATATAAAATTCCAACAGGCAAAATACCAAAATAGTCTTTTTTGGACAGAAAAGAAAATAAACCAAATTTCCCCCTTTCTTTCAAAAAAAATTGTTTCTGAGAGAGAGAAAAATTATGAATAATTTAGGAGCACAGTGTGTCAATTTCTTCAAGATCCCGCATATGCCCCAAATAGAGAGTTTGGGATGAGTAAAACCTGCTGGAACACCGTAGTAGAGCTATATAGATGCTGTAGGAACCAGATTTAGTGGTATCCTGCTGGTAGTTCAGTCTAGCAATGGAACTATCCTCTATACCTTATATAGACTTCGTCTTGGAGAGTGTGGGAACATGACTGAGGGTAAAAGAAGATAATGGTACAGAAATTACTGGGGAAAATACGATTGCTACTCCCTGGATGGAACACAGTCAACATATCCAGCCTCCCACAAATAATACTAAAGGAGACTAGATGGAGAGTGGAGAGGAGTGGAAACACCACAAACAGGCTCTGTTGAAACCCTTGCAGAGGAGGGAACTCGGTGGTGCTTCATAGTTGATAAACTTCACAGCAGCTGAGAGCCAAGGGAGATAAAGGAAAATGGCCTGCTGCTGAATTAGCAACTGTAGTGAAATCACTCTCCTCTGACTGATGCATGTTCTCATCCCAAGGTTACCTCAGGTATTATCCTAAGATACCCACCCCAAGGTATAATGACCCTGTACTATGACGTGTGACTGAAGTGACTGAAGTAACTGAAGCTCCTCCTAAACACAAATAAAGAGTATAAAAGTGAATTAGGAATGGAGAAGAGTCAGAGAAGACTTCATTGTAACCTTTGGGATCAGTCAACAGGCTAAGCCTGTCTTTTCCCTGGATGAGTGTCCTATTGGGTAAGATATACACTTGGTAAACGCTGAATGATGATCTCATACTAGATTTTGGGGGGATTAGACCTTGTCTGCATAGTGCTTTGAATTAATATATTGCTTTGAACATAGTTTAGAAGTCAGACATGATTGTAGCAATCCTTTAACCTTAACTCATCACAGTTTTATTGAGTTTCATTCTGTAAACTGGAATGTGAGTTCTTCAAGAGCACTGACAGCTGCTGGCAGTAGGTAAAGGTGTGGAGATCCATTAGGGGTTCTCTTCTAGTTGGACTGTGTCCCTGAAAAATTTGGTCAAGCTACCCTCCAATCCAGTGAGCCACTCAGTGAAGGCTCCCCATAACAGGGTGCTGACAGGTTGACTGGGCAGAAGGGTCTCAGCCTTCCAGGGGCTCTGACAGTCTAATCAACCATGAAGGGTTTGTGTAAATCTCCCTTTTTAATGTAACAGAGAGGCAGGAATTTACTTCACTTGGACAGAAGCAAAGACTGAGCTAAATAATGTGCATTATATTTTATATGGAATTGATATTTAGGAGAGAACAGAAAAAAGGAGCTGCTTTTCTGTGTACATGTAAACAGAATATATCTTTCAGAATCATAAGTAATTGTTCCCTGTTCTTTTAGGCAGTCTGCTTTAAGGGGAAAGAAGACAGAATCTGATTGTTTGAAATCCATGAAGAATTAGTAGAACTAGATGTAATTATTTTCCACATAGATGGAGATTTTCTGCTGTCAAGTACTCACACAGTAACTGTGGCAGATGCTATTACATATAAAAACAAATATATATTTTTGTAGAAGTACACGTAGGACACATCTTGAAGTTGCACTCAAGGATTTTGGCATTGTGAAAAGTCACTAACTTAAACTTATTCCACATACACACAACCTTCTTAATCAGGGAGGTTTTAAAATGTTTTTAGCAAACTTGTCTGAGATTTTTTTTTTTCCTTCAGTGATGAATCAGATGGTTAAATATTTTCCTCAGAAAAGTTAAGATCAGTTATTATACTCCTGGTTTTTAACAACATAGCAAGTGTGACATACCTTTGCAAAATGACTAAAAGTAGAAATCCATATACCCAATATATTTAAGATGGACTTAACTTTTGTCATATTTAATTATTTAACATATGTGAACTTTCATCTCAGTTACTGACTTAAATGGTCTCCAAAGCACTCTAAGTGTTGGCTTATTTTTTACTTAAAAAGTAATCTTCCTGTCATAAACTGAAGCAGGGTAAAACTTGCACTAAATCCAGAAACTGGCTTTTTTCAAAAAAATTTGCTTAAGTTTCAAGATCTTTCTTTTTTCATTTTCTCACAAGCAAAGCTCTCCTTGTAGCTATTTAAAAGACTGTCAGAATTCTTTTGTGTTTCTAGTAAACCTGTGGCTTATTTTTAAATTGAATGACTTGCTTTCCAGATATTATGGCTCTTTGTTAGCTCTGTGCTGTAAATCAACTTAGTAAAAGGGAACTGTCATGATTTCTGAAAGAATATTTCACTTCAAGGGCTTTGTTCCTTGTTGATTATTTCACTATTGGGATTTCCACCTTTTTTTTTTTTTAATAATAGGTATGTAATATTTAGGTCCAATATGTTATCCTTTTATCTGTATTTCCTCAATATCCACTTTTGCTTTCTGTAGAGCTCTATTGTATAGTTGCACACATTTTTCTATAAGTGTTGCTCCTTCCCTTGCAGTTTAATTCTCCCTGTGAAGTCCCAGGTCCCAGTGATGTCAGTAGGACTTGAATTAAAAATAAAACAAAAAAAAAAAAATAGAACCAGAAAATTAATTTGCATTAATTTGCATGCTTGTGATGTTTTCCCGGAACTATCTGTGTAAGAAGTATGAAATCAATATTCATTTCACTACCTCTACCAACTGCAGAGACTAAATAAAGCCATTGCAAATATTAGTAACAGACATGTTACTTTGTTTGAACCAGGTTATCTGAAGGTGAGTGTATATAACTACTGTATTTCTTTATACAATGTTGCTGTGAAGAAACACCATGGCATGATACAGGAAAAAAGGAAAAACAAGCTGCCTAAATTCACTGACTCAGATGAAAAGTTAGTTGTAAAGGGATTGAAATCCTCTTTCCTAACATAGGCATTTCAAATAATAGATGATAAGTCTTTCCATTGGCTATTCTTCTGATTATTAGGAATGTTATTTGAAAAGTACAAGGAAGACAATGTTTAATTTAGTCTACTGTTTTCATTTTAATAGCCTAGCAAGTGGTTAAAGACCTCATGAAGGGAGTGTTTATATGTAAGTGTGAATTTTCACCCATGCAGATCAGCCAGCTGACTTTCTCTGAATCCCATCCAGTGCTTGCAACTTTCTACTTTTAAATGCATCCACGGAATGGAGACATTCAGAGCCATGTGTTTGTCAGCCATGGTCTGTGGAGTCTGTGCCAGAGGCAGGGAGCTGTGTTTTAGCGGGACCAGTTGGAGCTGAGGTGAGTCTACCTGTACTAGAAATTACTCTTATCACCTTTAGACCAAGTACTTTTCCCTGCAGCTCATATTCTCCCTTTCACTTAACATTCTGTGAAGACAATTTGCTGATGTTATGTTTTTATTGCTGGTAAATGACAAGCTCCCAAACACATTGATTGCTTTAATTTCAGCCCACTGATATGTAACAACATATTGTAATGCTTTGTTCCTCTAGATTCTCTTTTACAATTCCTTTTCAGTAATTCCATGTGAATATCAAACTTTCTTTACAGTATCTAAGCACATCTCAGACTATGCCAGTCAAATCTTGTAAGGACAGTAGGGCAGTTGTTCCCTGGAAGTCACAAAAACTTTAATAGTTTTTTGCTGTAATGTATCTCCTATGTCTGTCTAAGTTTGATGTACAATAAGAACTATTAGCTGCACAGAACAGGAAAATGAAGATAAATGTCAAAATTGTCCCTTCCTTTAGTTTGATAACTAGCCTACTGTAAGAGCACTGCAGAAAGCTATGGAACAAGTATGATCAAGACTTTACAGGTCAGGCTTCCTCTCTTACTTGGTGAATGTCCTTACAACCATTTTGATGGGCAGCACTGCTGACTGAAGGCAGCCCAGCAAGGAATGATGAAGTATTCTAAATTTAGGGATAACTTTAGGTATCTCACTTTTTCATACTGCATAGCATACCAGTACAATGTATCCTGAAATTTATGTTCATTGCTAAGTATTGCTTTAACTTTTTCTATCCATAACTCCAGTCTGGGGCAAGGCACCTGCCTGTGGCTGAGGGGCACGACCATGCCCTGTACTGGGGACACTGGAGCCACTGGGATCAGCTGTGCTTGGGTGTCCAACAGAGAGACAGCCCCTGCAGACCTTCCAGTGCTGCTGATGGTACCTTGTCAGGTAAACCCAGTACAAATGAGTAGTTTTATTTAAAAGTCTGCATCCTACTTAATCCTCTGTGAGACAAAGAAAAAGGGAGCAACATCTTTCCCCTGGCACCCTGTTAAAAGCTACTGTCCATAGAATAAGTACTTTGCTTCTGCATGCTCACGGTCCAAAGGAAATTCCCATCAGAAGGAGAACAGTAAGAAGGTGTATCCCTAAATGGTGGGAGAAGGGGGGCAGTACTGACTGAGCTGTATTTGTATAATTCTATCATCAACCAAATGCATTATCATGTGTAGCAGCTATGCTACTTCTAAATGTTCAGTGAGATGGTTCTCTAGGTGTTATTACTGTGAAGTACAAAATCACACAAAAGTGGAGCTAGAGATCAGAGTGACACATGTACATTTAACTTGGTCTACTCTTTTTGCATTTGTGGATTTACTAGACAGAAGCTTCAGAAATCTTGGTATTACTAAAAATTATCTGCTGATTCTCTGTACTAGAAAAATCATTAGGCAACATTCAAGTATCCTTGATGCTCCTAAATATCAAAATATCTGCTTTGCATTGTAGAATAGATGGGCTTGTTTAGCTTCACTTTTCAGCTGTTGGGTTTAATAAACTCTTTTGTACCAACCCTCTGCAATCAAACTTCTTTTCCCTTGGAGGCTTTTCCCACTTGTAAACGAATTATCTTTTTATTCTTTCTGACATATTAAATAGATTGAGCTCTGGAAAGACTATAAAGCATGTTCTTCAGCCCTTTAGTTATTCTTTCCATAATGATTTTGTTCTAATTTGCCAGCAGACATTTTGAAAAAAGTATCCTCTGTCATACTCCAAGATTCCTTTGTAATAACTTCTTGTTTGAGTTTGATACTTCTTGATTTTTAACCTAAGGGCAGATAGTTAGACTTGAAATACTTTATAAACAGATTTTTTATAATTATTATTATTTGCAGTGTTACAGAGTTTTGTTTTTTTCTCTAATGTAGGATTTTTGGATTTTTTTTATCTGAAGCTGTGAGATGATACAGTAGGCATAAAAAAAACGTACAAACATCTCTCAAAATTCCCTCAATACCTGAAAAAACCGTCCCAAAAGCTCTTCACATTGCCAGATTTGCCTGCAGGTATCCTCTATTATAGACCCCAAAAAGCATCCCTTTGTCATAGGTGCTCTTTCTGCTCCCAAGTACATCTTGAATTGAGGAACCCAGAACTGAACACTAGATTTGAGATGTGGCCTCATGAGTGCTGAGTAAAGAGGAAAAATCACAGCCCTGGTCCTGCTGGACACACTATTGCTGATACAGGCCAGGATGCTTTGGGCCTTCTTGGCCACCTGGTCTGGCTGGGTCATGTGCAGCTGGCTGTTGACCAGCATCTCCAGGCCCTTTTCCACTGGGCCACTTTCCAGCCACTCTGTCCCCAGTCTGTAGCACTGCGTGGGGTTTTTGTTGTCAAAGTACAGGCTATAACTTGCACTTAGCATTTAGCCTTGTTGAACCTCATACCACTGGTCTTGGCCCATCTATTCAGCCTGTCCAGATCCCTCTGCAGTGGCTTGCCTTCAGCAAGAACTGGTCAGGTCATAAAGGAAGCATTGCCACAGAGTAACACTGTGTAGTTGAATCCTAGTCGGAATCCTACCATCACAATATTATTCTTCAGCGGCAAATTTCTTGTAGGCTGGAGAGCAAATAATTGCATAAAAACTCTTGACAAGATCCTAAGCGGATTTCTTGAATATACATTCAAGCTAAATTGAGCAAATTCTGTATGGAAAAGTGTGTTTACTGTTTCATGATAAATATCTTCTTATATTGCCCATCTGTGCCTTAAGTTGGATCCTCTGATACTTTTTGAATGGAGAGAACACAAAAAGAAAATAACACTTTTTCAGATAGTGGCAAAATCAGTGTAATGACAAAAAAATGTTTGCACATGCAAAGCCATGCATTTATGCAAGGAGGTCAAATAGTTGTGGACATAATTACCGCTTTACATTTATGGTTGCCAGGTTTCTATGGGCAGTTCTGGATTCTGATGTCCAAAATGGGAACTCATACAATTTCTAGATTTACACTTTTTCTCAAGGAGTCAGAGTGATCTGAAACATGCTGTCATCCTCTACAATGCTCTCCACACTGCTGGAGCTGGGGAAAGCACATTATATGCAATGTACTTCTTGTAAAGAATGTCACTTTTTAGGAAGAAACGTCCTTTTCAGAAATGTAAAAAAACCACCAAAGAAAATCCAAGAAAACAAAGAAAACCAAAACCAAACCAAACCAAACAAAAACAAAACCAAACCACCCAAAACCCCCCAAATCCAGCAGGTGGAGGAAAGGATAGTCTTGTCATAAACTTATAAACAAATCATGCTGAGCATCACTTAAGTAGTAGAAATAATTTTTAAAAAATTGTGCTGTATCTTATTCCTTTCCATTCACTGATTTTAGTACAGAAAATAAATTGCAAAAAACTTCAAACGTAGGTAAATTGGATAATACCCTTGAGTTTTAATAGATTATTTGATTTGGTTGGGTTTTTTTGGGTTGGATGTGGAGATTTGTTTTGTTGTTTTTTGCAGGGGGTATTGATAAACTATCATTAGTGCTGAAGACTGAGGTGAAGAAAGCATTTAAATGTTTTGCTTTGTCTTTGTCCCTGTTGGTGAGGTGACCATCCTTACTTTTGGTCTCCTTTTTGCTACAACTTAATATTTCATTTTTTTCTTGTCCCCAAATATAGCATGCACTGCTATTATGAAAATTCGTGACAGCAGTGCATGGTCACAGCTTTTCCTGTGAAAGTTTCAGTAACTTAATGCCAAATAAATCAGATAATTCTCAAATTGGATAAAAGAGTGATAAAGGTGCTTTATCCAGCCAAATTGCTACAGGCAATTGGGAGCTTTTGCCAGTTACTGATAGCTAGAAGTGGTTTAAAAATGGAGATAGGTAAATTACATGAAATGTTGTAGCAACTCTTACTTCAGGGAATTATGCTCTGAAGTGCTTTGGAGATTTCTCCCACTGCAAACAATTTGGGAATGTTTGCTTGAGAGACTAAAAACCTGAAAGAGTAAATATTTCAAACATTTGGCAGAAAAGAAAAGGAATGTTACCATGCCAACGAGATAAGACCCAAAGAGGGTCTTGCAGAGGCAGGAGAGCATTTTTATGGGACCAGCTTCCTTATCCTGGATAACAACTATCTCTAAGCTCAAGTTTGAGACAGCATTGCACTTACGTGTCTGACAGAGAGAGTGGGATTGAAAACAAAAGACTCCCTCCGTCCACTTCTGAAAAGTTAGAAAATAACAAATTGTGCACATGCAAGGGCTAACCTATAAATAGCACAGGTGAGAGGGGCTGGGTGCTCACTCACCACCCAAAGGAAATGAACCAGAGATGTCTCTGGAACCCTGACTAGTGATCCTGATATTTTCCTCTATTTTCTTATCTTTCATTCTTCTTCTCCTTATAAGTCTATATTGCTTCTGTGGTGGATTGTTCAGCCTGGCATAAGGTTAAAAGTATTAAACACTGCTACGATGGCTGATCAGAAATTGTTGCCATGTGCTGTTACAAAAAAGTTAAAATCAGAAAAGTTGGAATTGCTCTTCTGCTCAGGAAAGTTTAAATCATTGACACTGTGGGCCATTCAAACCATCTTAATGTTTAAGGTTTAAATAATTTTTGCCGTAAATAAAACTTTCTAATTGACCATTGGGCATTGTTTTGCCTTAAATTAGCACAAGAGTCTCCTGTGCCTTTGTGACTGAGCACATCACTGTATGTCCTATCTGCAATATTTTCAAAATTATTGTTTTAATCTCAGAAGTAAGAGTTTGAAAGATGAGACATCAATTCATGTACAACCCATCCTGTGTTTGTAATGATCTATGTTCTGTTTACTGATTCTACGGGACTATAAGAGGCTTTTTTTTCTGCATGCTGTAATACAGAAACCCAAATATATTCCTGACAGAAGAGCACTGATTTCAATAAAGCCATCACATCCCTTCCCCAGGAAAACCAGGTTAAATCATCCAAACCTCACATAAAACAAAACAATGGCACATTGAGAGACCATTTTATAATTTTTTTTATATTGAGGAATACCTTCTCTGATATGTGAAAATGTGTGAGGCACATCTGAGTATTATTTCTTTTTATTTAAGACTGTTAATCAAAGTGCCAAAATAAATCCTCTATTTTTGGAAGCTTTATTTAAGCTTAATATGTTTCACACAGATTTCTGCATATGCTTAAGCATATTCTAAGTATTCAGCAAGGCCATAATTTTGAAGAAGTCCCACTGCTATTTGTGGCATATGATCTGTCATGCACTGACAGTTTTCTATGACAAAAAATGTTGTCCTTTCTCTTGGATGAAAGTTGGATACCCCAGGGATAGATGTGAATATGGGGATTTGGGGCTTTTAAAATTTAGAATTTAAACAGCATCACTGAATTTAGTGACTTACTAGTGAGCATCATGATAAGCATATTTTTGCATGTAGGTTTCTTAAATTATTTTTATGGCCAAATCTTACTTTAAAGCTTGCCAAGCATCCATGAAAATGCTAATAAATTTTTAGGTCTCTTAAATAACACATCTTCTCTTAGAATGTATATCTTTGGTATGAATCACACAGAACTCTTAGAAGGTGCTGGGAATGTGCAGCTGCATGTGTATTCCAAGACTTCAATAAAGTTTTGAAAGAATTTGAAACTGCAAAAAAATTTTGTGACTCAAAAGTCAGAGTTTGCATATGTAAATGAAACACAGATATAACGTGGAAATCTGCAGATACATAACCTCTTCTTTTGAAAACATCCAAGTGGTTCTGAAAGCATGTGCATTTTTGTCATTTTGTTCAAATTCTATTTTCTCTATCATTATAGGAAACCAATAAATTTAATCTGTATTTAAACACTGAAGATCTGAACATAAATTCTGTATAAAGCTTTTCTGGAAAGACAGAATCTCTTAGTTTTTCCTTCAGTGGATGAAGGTGATTGAGTGAGAATAATTCTTAGAAAACAACAGAAAAACACAATTAAGAAAACCACAAAACACTGGGTCCTTCTTCCAAATTTCTAAAGTATATTTTGAAGGATGGAAAATTCTTAAGGTAATAAGTGCTCAACATGTTTCTCCAATTCTACAGATGGAAACTGGACAGTTCTTTCAGTGCCAAAGTGAAAAAAAAAAAAACAAAAACAACAAAAGGGTGAATGAAAGAACATCTTGGGCATTGACAATAGAATCACTTTGAAATTGGCACATAATTATTTTATTTTATTTTTAGCTGAGCTGGGAAATAGCAAAATTAGTGAAATCTCTTTACTCTGTGGATGGAAAAACATTTAGATTTTCATGGGGAGGACAGACCAGTGTTGTATCCGTTTGTAATTACTTTTCATAATTGTTGGAAAAAATGAAATCCTGCTGAGTCACTTCATTAAAATAATAGAAATACACATCTTAATTTCCTCTTTAGCCAAATCAGGATGAATCCTGCTGCCATTATTTCAAAGTAATGCACCTCACCCTGAAAGTGTTCCATGGGAAACAGTGGAAAAGCAATGTCAAGCAATAATTCAGATGCTAGGAATGAATTCATTTCTTGAACAGTACTACATTCAGGTTTTAACTCTTGCTAGAATGAGTTTAACAGAACCTGTTTCTTAGCAGTAAAATTAAATGCGGGAAAAATATCTGAAGCCTGTTTTCTGTAGTATCAGATGCCTTTGGAGTTGGACTCAGTGGTTCTTGTGGATCCCTTCCAAATCAGCATATTCTACAGTTCTATGATTCTACAGATTCTACTTAATTATTCCTACACATTTTTTTCATGCTTCCATGCACTATTTTTGTACTTTGTATTCAGCCCTTACTGATATTGACAGTCTATATTTCATGGCCAAAACCACTTGTTTCTTTTTTAATACACCAAAAGATATCTCCTCACACACATGCATTTTATGTGTTGTGATAATATGGTAAGAAAATAATTAAAAATTATTACTTACTGGTAGAATGTCCTATTTGAACTTTAGAACTTCTGGAATGGGTGCTGCATACAATGTTGGAATTGAAATATATGATGCTATTTCCTAAGGCTATCTAGCATATGCTTCCCACACATAAACGAACTGAATTGAATTTTAGTAAATTTCCTTCTAAATTGACTTTGTTGAATATGTACAACTCTGGTTATTCTGAATTAGAGTGCGTTCATTTAGCTTGTTAGAGAATTAAACTAAATCAATATAATTCACTTATACTGATTTAAGAGAGTTAAATTGATGCAATTCCTTGGTATGTGGCTTTTTTCAACTATTGAGAAGAAATGTGTAGAAGTTCATGTCATTTTTATGTGTTTATGAGCTTATAATTAGTTTTTTCACACTTTTAATTGGAAGAAAACCAGCTAAAATGGGGAAGTATCTTAGAATAAAGTAAGACAGAAAAAAAGAAAGCATGTACTATATTCATGTTTAATATGGGAAATTCAGGCCACTTTCTTAGGGCTGGTGTCTAGTCTTAGCCCATGGCAATCATGACTTATTCAGAATATCTTAGATAAGCTGTCTCACTATCCCAAGGAACCCCACCACTTGCAGAGCATTAGTAATCTTAATCTACGTTTATCTTTGATAATACAGTTTCAGTTGTCTGTTGATAAATTTCAGTGTGGGTTACAGAAGGCAGAGGAATTTACTGAAATAATCTAGCATTTTGGCATAAGATGAAGTAATATGGAGGTATTCTATCCTTCATAATACTATCACAATTTAAATGGTGTGTGAAAATTCAAACCTAGTAAACTTGGTATGTTTAGTGAAACACAAAAAATTATCATCTTATTTCTTTGTTACCTCTATTGTAGTTCTATTAAGGATTTGGTATGCTTTCTGAATTTAGGCTCTTGCTTGTAATTTGCCTTGTAGGATAATAGAATTGTAATTGTCAAGACAAATTACCGTTAAATTCCTTTAAAATAATGATAATTTTCCCCTTTTATTTGAGTTTTGATTAAAAGTATTCTGGACCAGCAAAAATAAAATATTTAAAGCAATCTTGATGGCATCATTTTTATCTTTGAATTTTGTCAATCACAAGACTTGCTCTAAATGACTGCAATGAATACTTGCTCAAAACTTGTATTTCAGATTTAGGACAATTATTTTCATAGCTGGGTGGTATAAATATATGTTTTTCTACTAAATAATTTAAAGAATATTTAAATAAAGCAAAATATATTAATTTCATAAAAAAAATAAGTGAACTCAATATTTTTGGCCTCTGCTTCATGTTAATTTAAGAAAAAGAGGAAATTCTTTAATGGATTAGCCACTTAACTGTTTTCAGTTTCTTTATTGTTCCTTTGATGGTTGGCTTTGGACTCTAATTCATGGTTTCCTCCAGCTTCAGCAAATTATTGCAGAACAACACAGGGAAAAATGCTAGATATTCATCTATTGTAGCTAAATGTCTGAAAATTATAGTATTTTGCAAGATGAAGAGACATTTCATTTTTTGTCCATATTAATGCCTACTTATAAAGTGAATGAAGTAAATTGAACTTTTAAGCACATAAGTTAGGAGGGACTCATTTGACCCTTCCAACTCCTCATTTGGCAAAACCTAGACATTGCTTTGGGGACAATGAGGCAATGATCTGGTTGATCTCAACAATATAAAAGAAATGGTTCATATTAGTAATAATACCTAACTTTTTTTATATTGTTCATTCTTCTACTACTTCCAAAATTAATTCAGGGTTAAATAATTCACTTGATATCTCCATTCTTATTAATAGGTGTTAGGGCCTAAAATAAGGTAAAATCATATTACCTGAACTGTGCATTATTAGCACATGGTGACATGCCTCACTTAGAGTTCCTTGCAAAGATGAAAAACATTCAGCACATCCATTTTTTGACAGCATCAAGTACATGTTCTTGCAAAAAAAAAAAAAAAAGCAAAAAGGCAAAAACACAATTCCCACCTGAAACAGGAAAAGGATCCTGTTGAGTAAATAATACTTGCTTTTGTTACAGAGCATGGCTGCTTTCTCTTTCTTCATATTCTTTTCTAAATATTGCTGGTATAAGTTTTGCTGTTCCAGGCATAATAAAAGAACATTCCTGGAGTTTCTTTGCTCTACAGTGACATTTAGATCATTAAAGCTTCTTTGATGGATGCTTCCTAGTGGGCAAATCTGTTGTACCTGAAAACTCTGATCATAGGGTTTCTACAGCATATATTATTATCCTTTCTGATGTTTAGAAACTTCACTTAAGCATGAATTTCAACAATAGTTATTTTTGTCTCAAGAACTAACACATTTACTCTCCATTCAATTTTCAGGCTTCCTTTAAGTAACTCCCCCCCTCCCCACTCTCAACTTCCCCCTCATTCAGGAAATTACTTCTGCCTTATAAACAGAAAATAATGTTCTTCCTTGCTGACTTCTGGGGAGATGTGCATCCAAACATAATTTTGTGGCATCAGACAAAATCCATGCTGAAATCAAAGGAGAGGCATAGGACTTATGCCTGAACATTAAGAAAAATATTTTATAAGCTTAAATCCACTTTAGTTGAGATTTACTTTCTATAGACTGATCTTCTGCGTAAGTGCCATGAATAGTGCAAGCCAGGTGGAATGATTCTCTGGTTAATTAACTGCAGTTTCCAGAAGAGCAAGCATTCATTTTATTTCAGCTTGAGCACAGGGTGTTTTGCCAAGACTCGTACATTGTAAATACTTGGCTGTTCTGATAATACAGAATTTCTGATTTGTGTTTGCTGATTGAACAGTGAGCAGACTTGGCTGTGAGCCCTCCATCTTGAAGGGACTGTCAGGTCTTTTCCTATCCTTAAAGGAATACCTAGTCTTATTACAGGTAATTGAGTTGTTTTGTTGGGCCACTGCCTTTACACCCTCAGGACTGTCTGAAGGACCCATTGGGTTGCAGCGTTTCATTGTTACCTTCCATGTTTATGCTCCTACGCATCTGAATGCTCCACACCTGGAGTACACTCCATGCTCTTAAGGACTATCCGTCCACCTCAAGGATGTTTAAGATAGCTATTCGCTAGCTTTTGCAAACATGATTAATGAGAAATAAAATGAAATTTTCTGTGACTTCTTGATGCAAATAGGAAGCTTAGAACAGTTGATCCCAATGGGAGAGGGAGTGATTTACACCCCCACCCCCAAAGGCTAACAAAGCCATATCACTTGATTTAAAATAAAGATTTAAAAGAAAAGAAAGTAATGCATCCTTCACCCCTCTTGGAGAAAATAATAAAATTATTTCAGTCACACAGTTAAGTAGTATGTTGAAAATCATACTACTTAAACTGAAACAGATTAAAATCATATATTTATCAGCTGTCATACAGGATAATGTAGCATGAAGAAGGATGATGGTTATGAGACAGGTAGTCATGATGCTTGTTTTGAGAATCCACTATACTGCATCTCTTTACTTCTATCTGTCAAATTCTAATTACAGAAAAGAGAATTAAAGGGGCCAGAGGAATGGAAGGGTGAGGGAGGATAATCCCCTCTGGTACTGGTATACACAGAGCATAAAGACAACCTCAGGCCTCTTTACCATCAGACATCTGGAACATGACAAGCTTATGTGTTGTGACCATTTGCAGTGAGGGTGGTGTGGCACTGGAACAGGTTGCTCAGGGAAGTTGTGGACACATCATCCCTGGAAGAGTTCAAGACTAGGTGGCATGGTATCATGAGCAATCTGATCTACTGGAAGTAGTCCCTGACTATGGCAGGGGTTTGGAACTAGATCGTCCTTAGGGTCACCTCCAGCCCAAATGATTCTATGATTCTTTTATGCTGGCCAAAACCGTTTCTGAGCCCGTGTTCTTAGTTTAGTTGGAGATGTTTTTCTCTTAAGCTGGTTGTGCTTTGGGAAACTTAAATAAGTTGCTGGATAAATAGAGCTCAGGTAGACTTTTAATATTTTAATATCTAATTATTAAAGAACCTCATTAGTATAATTCACACCTTAGCAAATCTCTTGCTAATTGAGTCCTCCTGTTCTTAATGCTGAATTCTCCCATACTCCTTGCAAGGCATCTGTTTCATAAAGGCATGATGATTTTATCAGGCTGTGCTGCTTAAGTGATGGAGTGATTGATGTAGTGTGGTGGCCTCAGGCAGGAAAGTCCATTTCTTTTTGTGACATGAGAACTTATGCTGGTCATTATGCAAATAGAAACATAAAAGCTTAAACTCCCTGCAGCTCTTACTTCACAGAAGTTTATTAGGGAGTTCATCTGTCTGGCTTTCTTCATCTTCCACTAGGAACTACCAAGTTGTCTTCTGCTGGGTTTATGTTCGCTGTCTCTGGGAACACAGCTGCCTGCTGGCACTTGCTGTTGCTAGAGCAGCAGGAGTTTGTGAGAAGGAACTCTGACAAGCTTAATTGCTAAAAGTATTGGGGCTGCCTGCTGCTGAAGATGGTCACAATATCCCCAGGCTTTTTTCTTTCACTTCTTTTTTCCTTTCCCCTTCAAAGGAAGAGCTTTCCTCTTCTAAAAAAACTTGTTGTAACTGTAATTTACAGTTCAGTTGCTCATATATCAGTATTCTCACATAAATTTAAAATATAATTACCTAAAAGCACTAAAAGAAAATTGTCAATTTGGTTTAAAAACCTGTATGCCAGGTCTCTGACATCCTTGCTTGTAACAACCAAGATTAGTAGAGGGGGAGCTGCTTGTAGGAAAGGGAGAGATACTGACTTTTTTTAATCTTCCATCACACTATCTGCAGATAGCTGTATGCAAGAAAAATGCCTTTTCAGATAAGCCTAAAACTTATTTAACAGATTAGAATCTTTTCCAAAATAGCATATGTTAAATGCCAAACATGTCTGAATGGTTATGAGCAAAAAGTAATACCAGGCTAATGTGATAAGATAAAATAAACAGAGCCATTTTTCAAGTTGTGCGCAGAAGTAGCACAGACTAAAACACTGGAAATAGGTAGCCTAGGCTATTGCTTTCTGTACAAGGTTTGTAATATCAATGAAAAATTATGTTTCCCTTTTCTTTTTGGTATTGTGAGCTAAAACCAGTTCTGCCTTATTAAGTAGTCTACATGTGATAGGCCAGCTAGAGCAAGATCTGCAGGCTGGAAGGAGAATGTCCACCTGGGTTTTGCATGATGCACTGGGATATGGCCTTTATTCTGTAAATAATGACAAGTGATAAGTGCACACAACTGAAACAGCTACAATAGGAAAGAACACCTTGGCCTTTTCTGGGCATTTTCCCTGCCAAGATTTCTACATGGGGAGATGGTGGGTGCTGCTATTTATTAAGCTTGTTGGGACTCTTTTGAGGTTTCTCTTAAAAAATGAAAGTCTATTGTCAGATTCCCTGTGGTTTTTGGCAGTTTCCTTGATTATGAAAGTCGTCTGGGGCATCATTCTATACAGTAAATATAGAATTTTTAATTGAGTGGAATGAGAAGCTGTGGCAGACCAGTGAGACATTTTCGTAATAGTAAATCTTAAAATTTTTATCATAATGGTAGTGCACGCTAAAGCATTGTTGATTGGTTTGTGGAAGGCATGTTTAGCTGTTTATTTGTTTATTTGTATTTAATTTTTGGTTTTGTATCCTTTCCTTTCCAAGCCAGCCCTACAGTACAGTATTTGGGAATATATTACAAAGGCTCAGCCAGTGAGCAGAGGCTCTGAGTTAACTCCTGCAAGCAACTAAGCACTACATAGCTACTTTTCTTTCCCTCACCAGTAGGATGGGGGAAAGAATTGGAGGAGTAAAGTGGGTTGATAAACATCCTTAAATAGAGGGGAAGAAAAAAAAAAAAGAAAGATGTGCTTGCAAGCAGAACAAAATAAGAATTTCATCTGCTACTTCTCAACAGCAGGCAGTTGTTTGGCCACCTCCAGGCAAGCAGTGCTCCGCCATGTATGACAATGACTTGGGAAAATGACTGCCATTACTCCAAACATCTCACCTTTCTCCCTTCCTCCAGCTTTATGTGCTGAGCATGATGCCATATGTAAGGAGCCTCTCCCTTTGGTCCGTTGGAGTCAGCTGTCCTGGCTGTGCTCTCTCCTGATTTCTTGTCATTCCAGTGTGCTCACTTGCAGAGTATCTGAAGCAGAAAAGACCTTGGCACTGTGTAAATACTGCACAGCAATGGCTAAAACATCCGTGTGGTATCAAAGCAAGTCCAAAGAGTGGCACAATAGCAGATGCTATAAAGAAAATTACTTCTATATCAAAAAATCAGTACATCAGACAAGAGAAAACCTGGACATTCTCAGACAAAGATTTAATCCTACCTGTATGAGCAGGGAGCAAGATGGACCTGTCCTGTCAAGTGCACAGACACACTGCATAGGGTTCATATGCTGTAATTCAATAAATGACCAAGCTTGTCAGCACTGGTTGGCTTGTGTTCCGCTGTGCCTCTTGAGAAGCTGTTTCAGACCCTCACACCATAAATGATTGGGAGCTTTCTTCTAGTCACCAGCTTGATTTATTCAGCCCTTGTTGTTCTGCCAGCCTCTTTGTTTAGCTGAATTATCTCTTTCTCCCCAGTATTTGCATCCTGATTTATTTGCAGGGAATCCTTCCATTCCATCTGAGCCTTTGGTATGGTTAATCAAGCCAAGTTTCTTTAATTCATTTATGTCAATGCGAATTTGAGAAAGATTAGCATGTGACAGAATTACACTCATCATTCTAAATAGGATTTTTCCTCTAGTAGTCATATGATTTTGGCAGGTGTAAGTCTTCTAGAAGAGCTTTTCTAGATAGATACAAAGGTTGGTTTTTTTTTTGCATATATGCATCACAGATTCCAGGACTGAAATAAACAAACAAGCAATTCCCTTGTGCACTAGAACTTTACAGCAAATAAAGAGGCATGGCTTTCTGTTAATTTTGTACATTTTTTTGTCTAAATTCTGAACAAATCTTGAACTGAATTACTTTGTGGTCAAATAACATACACAGAGTTTTCTCTTTTTCAGGAGCTTGGTTAAAAAAATCCTTGTTACTTCCTAAAGATGCTATTTAATTCTGGGGAATGTCTGTTCATTCTGGCCAAAAAAAATGGTACTTTGGTCTTCTGTATTAAGGTGCCACTCTTGTTTGGATCAGACTTGAATGCTTTTCTGCCTTTTTGGTGTGCCTTTTGGTCATTTCAGATAGCATGACCTATAGTCATCCACACAAATAGACAATTTTAATAAGATTCTTGACTGTTCCCATACCAAACCTTCTGAGTCTAGGTGTCTTGCAACAGTCCTAGGAGAAAATTTTCTGATGTTTTTTCAAAAGGTTTTCCAATTTTTGCTGATTTATTGTGGGGGTTTTCTTAAACTAAGAATAGCTGTGATTCTTTTACTGTACTGAGAGATTTCTTAATTTTATCATTGTATAAGAAAATACAGTTTCTTTGTATGGACATGCCATTGTTGTAAAAAGCGCTCTACTTGAACCATAATGTGAAATGCATTAAGTTGATTAGCTCTTGCAACTTAGCATATTGACAAGGAAGGGTGAAGATGATACTAGAACAGTAACTATTCTGTAAAGGTCACTTTCATGGTATACCAAAATGGAAGAGGTTGGAGATCAGTCACAAACAGAAAAAAAAAATGTAATGACTGTAGTATCTTTTCTTCATCTTTAAAGAACAACACAGAATTATTTAATTTAGGTGTTTGAGTCCTGCATATTTTTTGATACAAAGATTGATATAGGATGCAATTTGCAGTGAAAAATGCTTTATGCAGTGAAGTATATTATGCAGCTATGAAAAGTAAATAAAATTGCTAACAAGCACATTTTTCATTTTTATTAAATGAAAATAGAAAAGCCCAGAAACAGTAAGCATAGTACTTAATATAAAACTAGACCAATATAATTTCCCTGTGTTTTTTTCAGAGGAAGCAGCTGCTAGGTCAGCTTGTTGGTTTTTTTCTCCTGTAAAAACTGACACTCACTGTTCAAGGTTTTTGAAGCCTTGATGGGGGGTAAGGCTGCATTTAAGCTGAGTAGGTGCATTGATCTCACCTAATTCTGGTTTTGTCGTGACTCACGCTGCCAAGCCCTGTTCTTGCTGTTCTGCACTACCCATTGCTCTGCTTCTCATCCCTTTAGACATGCCTCACACAACCTCTCTCCTGCCCTCCTGCTCTCTCTCCCTCTGCCTTCTATCATTTCTCTTGCTAGGTGTGCTTCAGAGCGCTATTTTCTCACTTCATTTTATACACCCTGCCAGCCATTATAGTCAACTTCAGAGCTTTGCTGGTGTGGTGGTTTAAACTCAGGCAGCAACTAAGCACCAGCAGCCGTCCCATCTCAATGTAAGGGAGAATATTTAAAGATCATCAAGAAAACCTTGTGAGTCACTACAGTTTAATGAGTGAAGAAGGCAGCGAGGGTGTGGAGAAAAGAAAAAAAAGAAAGAAAAAAAAGTGGAAGAAAACCCCAAATCAAACTCCAAGTTATGCTAATGTAATCCCTCATCATCAGCAGGAGGATGACCAGCTATGCTCTGGGCAGTGGCTCCTTTGGAATAACTCCCTCACAGTTATTGTTGAGCATGATGATACATGGTGTGATGCGGATCTCTGTGCTCAGTTCAGTCACTTATCTCAGCAGTGTTCCCTCCCAGACTTCTGCCCACCCTCAGCCTATTGTGGCTGTGGGATTGGGGGTGACACAGAATGATGAATAGTAGGCCTGGATGCTGTTTGGTAACACCTAAAACACCATCATCAGCTCCCTTCCAGTCACCACCCTATAGAACAGCACCATATGGCCTAGCATGATAGCTCTTGCTTGACAAGCAATTTTTAAAATCAGAATTTTCTTCTTCTAACATCTTGCTTTGTTTTTAGCTTTTCTGTTGCAACACTGTAAGCTATTAACAAGTATTGCTTTTACAATTATTCCAGATATTCCTGTATTTTAGAACTGTATATTACTGTGAACTCAGAACTTGTGTATCCTCCTAAACAAAATGCCTCTCAAATATTACATGACATTCAAATCAATTATACTTTAGGCTTGCTCATTGATCCTTCCTGCTTAGCTTTCTTTTCCTTGCCTAATTGTCAAGAATAGGCCTCTTCACTCCTCAGCATACTCTCCTTCAGGCTTCTTGAAGTTGAGGGAAGGTGTGGTGAATGTTTCTTCTACTTCAGTCCTCAACACTTTTTCCTAAGGATAGGAAACAGTCTTTGTTTAACCAAGGGATTGACTGAACTCTCCTTGAATAAGCATGAGGCTGAAAAAGAATTGCAGATGAAAGATGAAGCCTGCAAGGATGGTCTCAAAATAATCTTGAAAGGAATATTTACCACAGGAATAAACATTCTTCACCATGAGACAATTGAAGGACACCAGTATTACTGGAGGTGTCCTCTAAGGGTAGTGCTCCAGGAGATGCTTTTTTTTTTTTCCAATAGCTGAGCTTTCTGACAGGCTTTGTAGAAGCTATAGCTGCTACAAAGCTTGAAATGATTTACCACATTTTCAGAAGAAAGAAGGAGAAACAGGGAACACAGCAAGGTAGCTGAATGAGGAACAGGAAGGTGGTCTTGAGGTAACTCAGGAGTTCATATTTTAGGTATAATTCTGCTTTCATTCCTTCACTTGTACCCTTTATGCACACTTATATCTTTTATTTGATGTGGATTTCATAGAAAAAATACTTGTTACATTTTATACTAGTTATTTTTAAGTTGATGATTTAAGTATTTGGTTAAAAGCAAGGTATTGCCCATTTAAAGACATGCTGAATTTCTGTAGATGCTGCTTGAAGGAACAACCTGTGAGCTCCAGGTGCCCACCACGCCTTCTGCCATATGAACCAGATGGATGTCCAGGGAACAGGGGCAGCAGGAATGTGATCCAGTGGCTGCTGATGACAGCCCAGGGCTTTGTGGGGCTGGCAGGGCATGGGGAAATAAGTTAAAATCTTATGGGTTGTAGAAAGCCTGAAAGAGTCACAGCATATTGTTGGATGTAAGAAATAGCTTTTTCTCTTTATGTCTAGGGGGTTTAAGATGCACCTATCAGGAACAGCAAGGCACACATATTTTATAGCTGGCAGCACAGTTAAGTACTATGGAATATATGTTCTGAACAAGGATCCACCAGGGATGTATACAGTATGGCTTATTTATACTTAATACATACTTCTAAGCAAATTTTCCAACTAAGAGATTCTTGTGCTAATGACTGCTATAGATTATTGACTTGTTGGTAATACATCATTACTTGCAATGGAAAAGATTTTTTTGCTCCTCCAAATGAAATGATGTGAAGGTTATATAACTGAAAGGCTGAATTTGGAGCCTTGAATTTACATCACCTGTATGTGTCTTATGAGCAAATCATAAGACAAAAAGAAAACATAGAGGCATATAAAAAAATCTTCACATTTTTTGAATGGTCTCGGGGAAGTAGCAGATAGGCACTAGACAGTAAATGCAGAAATTTGGGGATTAGAATCTTTTTTGCAGAAGGTCACTCAGGATAAAACTCAAAGTCCTTGTTGGTGTTAGGAGCTATAATTCCTGTCATTAATAAGACAGATCTTTGTGTTACATGCCTAGACTATTCTGGACCGTGAGGGCTGTCCATTGTATGCTAATAAAATTTCTCTCTGTTTCATGGATATCTGCCATTCTTAAATTTTTAAAATTGAAAAGAACTTGTTTAAAATTTTAAAACCATCCTTGCAAAAATATTTTTATACCTTTTCATGTAACTAAGTGAACTAATGGACTGTCTAAACTGTTTACTGGAGATCCTAAATAATATTCTACTTCAGCCCACTACCCTACTAGTTTTTTATTTTAGCAGCTCAGAGTTCTAGACTACCTGTATAAAATTTATTCTGTGAAATTTAGGGTATGTAACATGCTAAAAGTATCCTGGAAGTATATTCACTTTTAAGAGGTTATTGTATCTTCTCCACAACTATAGAATTCTTGGCATAATAGTCCACCTACACATGGCACTAATAACTATACATTCAGGGAGGAACAAATGAACTGTGATTTTTGGGTCCTAGGTAAAAGAAAAATCCGGCTGCTTTTCAGTAATTTTCATCTTGTTTAGCTAGAAATTCTTTCTATATTAATTATTTTCACTTTTAAAATAAGAAATAAAAACTTCACACAACCATTTTGTTGCATGTCAAGATGTAATATGTGTATCTTAGAATATATTAGGTAAGCCACTTCCTCAAAAGTAGTGAAGATGATGACTAAGGAATGTTACTCTAATTCTGTAGTATTCTGCAGGGCAATTAGATGCTCATGCATTTGTTCCATGACCAGATTTATCAGCCTCTTCATGCTCAGTCTGGTTAAATGGCAATTATGTTTCAGAAGGCCTTGTATGACCATTTCTCCCTCTAGTGGGGGTGAGGACAAGGCCTTAATCGGGGAAATCCATGTAGAAATCACTGGTTCCTGGTGTTTGAACATCACATGTGGACTCTATGCAAACTCAGTGGCAAGTAGAATGCTTTAGAGGCAAAGGTTTAGAAGTCTTCAGTTTGGTACATAATAGTATGTATAAGCTTTTGTAAATATAGAACACTGAAGAGGTTACATAAACAAGCTATTTACTTGAGGTCCAAATTTGGGGAATTATGTATTTTGGGAATCCAGGAAAAATCAAGGTCCATTACTACCAAAAATATTTATTATCTCTGTTGAAAATATAGCCCATCTTTTGAAAGGAGAATCTTTTTCTGATACCTTAAACCAACAACTATACGTCTCCCTTTCTGATAGAAAAGAAATCAACTTTTCATCAAGTATTTTTGCCATGTACCAGAAAAAAGCACACATGTATTGCTTTTTTACTTTCTTGATTAGTGCATTGGATGTGGTTCTTGTAGCAGCCTTTCTTTTTCCCCTATAACTAGCACTCAGAGTAGGATTCAGAATGGTGTTTTAGCACATGAGGCCCATAACACTCTGCTCTTTTCCTGTCTTCTGAGCCCTCTGTGCCCATGAAAGCACTACTGTGGGAGTGGACCCTCCCTGAAAATATGTAGCAAATGTCAGGTTTAGAAATTGAGGTGTCTGAGACCAGACTGGTATGCTTGGGGAACTTTATAGAAGTACATGGTTCCAGCTGGACACCTCGACTGAACATGCTGCACAGTGCAATGGGCTTGTCCTTAGCTGTGCACACTTCAGAAGGACCTATCAATCACAGGGTTAGTCAGCAAGTTCACTGGAATCCTCAAAATCCCCTGAATTTATATAAATTAAGCTCTTCATTCAGCATCTGCATCTGATGGTATCCTGTACAGGACATAACATTTAGCCTTCAAATGAAAACATGTTATGGGGTGGGGGAAGGCTGAAACAACATAAACACAAGTGAGGGACAGAGGAAAATGGAAGCAAGCATATGCTTCAGTGAAGTTTAAGAAATGTACTGAGTTCTAGAGGATATTTGAAATCGTGCTGCACCTTAAGAAAATTTTAAAAAACCTTAAACCACTGTGATATTTCTATTAGTAACAGCTCTGCTAAACAATGGAAGTAGCTTTAAAACCCCACAAAAATGAATGGCAGGAAGGCTTTTCAGGTGGTTATTATGTAACTATTTTCTGCATTCCTTTTTGGGTGGCAGGTAAAAATCTTTATTACTATGAAAAGAATATATTTCAAAGTTTATCCGTACATTGACTACTACAAAAATTACCAGTGCTAACCTGAGAGTCATTCAGCTGTGTCCCCTCTTCAGTAGAAATGTGATTCATTGCAACAAACCTGAACTTGTGTGCATGTGTGTCATCTCTGCTCCTCCAGGACAGTTCCAATTTCTTCTCTACTGAGACACATTCTCATTGTGGACAGCCTTTGTAGTTGTTTTTAATCGTGTACCATGGTAAACCAGACAGAGCAGCAAAAATTTACATTAGCCAGAAATCAAAGGATTTCTAAGGCCTTTGCTCTCTACAATTAATGGTAACTCAAATCCTGACATACTTTATCCTTTTGTGATATATGATTTTTGATATATAATTTGCCCCATTGCAGCAGGCTAGAGAAGTAAATCTATTGTATTCTATATTCTTCTGAAGAATTAAGGTAGCACAACAAACATTCTTGCTCCAAATATCTCCATTTTGTGATTGTACTGGATGGCGTCTTTCATTTTTACAGACTTGACACAAGAAATGTTCTGTACAGTCCAGGTAAAGTTTGTTTGAGTCCTTTTTTTTTGCCCAAAACATCTGGATCAAGTCAGGTGGCTGGGGGAAGCCGCTGATATTTTTCAGTATTTTTACTGCTCCCTTCTGAAACACTTTCTAAAAGTCTTTTTTTGATGACCAATCCACTACTTTCTGCTTTGTTACAATCATGATTTTCTCCTCCTCTGCCATATCTCATGTCTTACTCTAAGTCACTCCGTGCAATGAAATATATTAACAGGTTTTTGTCCCTAAAATATTCACAGTTCATATTAATCTTCTTTCCTAAATCCCTCTCTTTTTTTCCTTCTTTTTTATTTTTTTTTCCCTGTTCTATGCATATCCTTACTCATCTTTGCCTTATTTGAATTTAAAAATATTTCAGGAAAGGGCTTTGTCCTTCTGCAATCTCATTTGAAGATCATGCAAAGTTAATAGGCTGTATGAATGTTTCATAATAATAATAATAACAGTAATAGTATTCATGGAGACGTGGTTTTTTATAATAATGAGAATTCTGTAGCTGTGTTAATAGTCTCTGATATTGCTGCTTTAAATACTGACATTCAGGATCAAACTTTCTGAAATAATATATTTTTCCTCACTTGTCTGTATGACCAATATGTTGTCTAAATACATGCCTGGCATTGACTATACTGTGCAATGTGTGCAGGCAGACTCCTAAATCTGTATGGTAGCTACCTACATAAATCTTGCTGATACTGCTGTCAGCAGAAGGGCTTATATGTGTGTTACAGGAGTCTGCAAATCAGGCACATAAATACCTGTCTACCCAGGAGTTTTCTTGCAAAATTAGAGATACAGAAATGGAAGTTTGGATTAATCTGGCATGCTGCAGTAGAGTTGTAAACAAGGAAGACATACAGCTGCTCTCTGAAGCAGGCAAAATTTTTGTTCCTATCACACTGTGTGTTGTGTACAAGCAATGACAGTCTTGTTGATGACTTTAATCTTCAGCAATTTAACATTTGCTGGCAAGTTTACTTCATTCAACTGACAAAGAATTTTGCAACTAACAATTATCTAGTTTGGACAATTTGGAAGGCAACCCCTGTCCCTTCAGCTTCCCTTCAGTTAGGCATCCAAAACACAAGGATTTCTAGCACCCCAGTTTCCTTTCAGTCCAGGTAATAAGGCTGAGGGAGGCAGCCTGTATCTGACTCCTTACTTTTAAAGATTTGATGTTAATATCTTCTAAATGGCCAGCTGTGTGAAAACCCTGGTTCCAGTATCGTTGGCTTCCAATCAGCTCATGAGTAGTTGAATTTGTTGCCATGTGAGCAAGCTGAAAAAATTACTGCTCTACTTAGATTAGCTGTTAGAAAAAAAATCATATAAATTTTTTTACATCTCTTTTTATGAGAAGCAAGGTTGAAGTAGATAGAAACACATATAGGAAGCAGTAACAGAAAGTTAAAATGCAGCAGAGACTGCAAACTGAGGAGAACTCACTGTGCAGACTTGTAAAGATTATTTAAGGAAGGCATTTTAGCAGTCTCTCAGAAAGTCGTACTCCACACTTGCAGGTGCACTGGCAGTCAGATTTTATGTTTGTCTGCTGTGAACAACCCTGTCATCACCAGTTTCCAGTATGTATCTCATCCTTTTCAGTTCTGTTACTTCTTTGGCAATAAGTATAAAATGATATTTCTGACTTCCTAGCTCTTTCAAGAATCTGTTGGCACTGTCATTAGCATTTTAGGTTTTTGGGGGGGTGGATGGGTGGATGTAACCTGTATTACCACTCAAATGTGTTTTTTCTTTACACAGATATCACTAATTTTCATTTTAAGGAGATCAGATGACTCATTACCTGACTTTTTATTTTTATTGCAAGAACTCTTCCTTGTTAAGCAGCATAGCGTCCAACAGTCTTGTGTTTCTTTTAACAGATTTCTAGAAGGTTTTATTTATATCTACTTTAAATGTATATTTTGTAGGTGTTTAAACAATAGGTTATGTAAATAACACGTGGGGTATGTACATGTTTGATAAACACACACATACACATTTGTCATGGACTTACTGTTGTCCAGCTGCAGTTCCCATGGACACTGTTAGAGTTTACTGTTAGTTTGAGACATTTCTTTTAAGAAATCTGGTATATGAAATTGTCAGTAACATGAGGATAGCATTTTTCTCATTCTCGCTTAAATTGTCTAAACTGAACAACAACATTTACAGTAAAGAAACTGAAGTTGAGTGTTATGCTTCAACACTGGTAATTGATCTTTATCATCACTGGTATTGATCTTCCTCCTGCTCTCTTAACCATTTGAAGATAGGCCTTTAAATACACATCTAACATCATAAGCATTAGATGTTTTTCTTTTCACATTTGTTCCAGTTAACCACCATTGCTTGTAATTTAGATTTCTCTGTTAATCCTGACTACTCTTTTCATACCTCTTCATTTATCACCCCTCTAGCAGTGTCTGTGTAAATTATCGTGGTATTCCATTCTACTGTTCCCTGGCTGAGAATGACATCCTGACCCCCAGAGAAATCAGTGGCAAGTACATCAGCTTTGCTAAGCACATAGTTACCTCCTACCAATTCTGTATCCTGCCATCCCTTGTTCTATGTCAGGATTTTAGACCAGAGCATTTATTATTAAAAGCAAGGAATCTGCCATTTGCTCTCTGATTCTATAAAAATTTTCATAGAATTTGGATCAAATTTTATTGTACAACTGGAGACAAATCAAATTACTGTATTTTCCAGAAAGAGGAGCCAACACAGATGACTCCTTTTTGTGTTAACCAGAACTTGAATGGCACTGGGCAACATGCACACAAACCCTGCAGACCTCAGCTACCAAAATTCACTTGTTAATTGTTTTTGTCCTGCTATGATGTCAGACTGAATTGTATGGATACATCTTTTCCATTCTTGTTCTTGGTATTTCAGACAGCTACTGAGAAAGATAAAACTAGTTATGAACAGAGCTTGAAAGTATCACATTTTATCAGTAAAAAGTACTGCAGCACATTTTATGTGTCGTGCAAGCTCCAGAGACGTGTGCCATATTGTTAAGGGGTCATAGGTTTTTGAGTAGATACTTTCATAGTAAGATAAAAATAGGACATTGAGTATCTTTAGAAAAGGATCGAATATTCTTGACTACTAATTAACATTCTCAGTTTGGTAACACCTTTTTAATATACTGAAGCTTCTTATGTCAATGAGACAGCCTTTAAAATAAACTGTTACTCAGCATAACCAGTAATAGAAAAAACATTGTCAGACCCTAGCCCATAATTACTGTTTACAATGAAGAAAAGCAAGTCTTTCATTTGCAGTTTTGAAAAAAGTACAATTTTCCAATATTCTGTAGTATTTTGTTGCTTTATTTTCTCATATGTGCCATAATGTATTGTAACAACTGTGTAGCTGTTTCCCTATGTTTCTTACGTGATTCTGGCCAAATATAGTTTTCTTCTAACTTCCTCATTTATTATTACAATTTAAAAAATCCTCTAAACAACTATCAGCCCTTCTATGCATAATAATGATATCAGAACTTTATTCTTTCTTTACTATTGCAGTCACTTACTAGACCTTCTTTTTAGCATTGAAGCAAATAAGTTATATGACTAGATTCAATTAGATGTTCTTTGCTGTTAAAAGAATTATTAAATACTTTCTTTTACCTTTAATAGAATGATTAACGGTATAAGAAAGTACAAAAAGGAAGTAAATGGCATCTGACTTTCATGAACTCCAGCTAGCAGTTCTGAGAGTATTTTGTATATAGATGAATTCTCACTCCTCATGTTTCAGTCTGAAGAGATAGACAACATATGTATTTATTGTATACATAAGTACATAAGTGTGTTTTACATCTGCATCTGCCTATCTGTTGATCTGACTCCTTTCTACTTTCTGCAGCCCAAGTTACCTGCACTAACCACTACAGTTGTAATGGTATTCTGTTGAAGATTTAATTACCTGTATGGAGTTGCTGTTTCTCAGACTGTTTCAGGCTATAATTACCTGAAACTTAAATAGCATTGCTCTGTGTGTGTGTGCCTGTGTTGTGTGTGCACATGCTCAGTGGAGGAACTCAACCAAGAGCAATATAATGATTATTGGCTGGGTCTGGTCTTTACCTACCTCTGTAGCTATTCAAAATAAATATGGCAGAAATGTAAGATTAATTGCTATTTACTTTGGCTAATGTCTGCTTTATATACTTTATATCTGTTATCTGCAACCATGAAAAATGTTGGGCTTTTTAAAGCCTAATTGAATTATTGTCTAGAGTTTTTCTGAAGAAGAGGATCATGATAGAATTGCTTTACAATAGATAATCAAATTATGTAGCCATTGCAATACCTTATATATTTAATAATACAAATATTGTGTCAGAATCATGCAACTTTTTTTTTGACAAGGGTAGGGGAATAATTAATCACCTGACAGTTTTGCAGTGAGAAAGTTGTCTCTGTGTTTATGAAGTGATTAGATGAATTCCACCAAGCAGTCATTGAAATTTGAAGGAACATCTTGAGGTCACCTAGTTGCTGCAGTTACTTGAGACTTTTTCTTGTTAGGTTTTGGGTTTTGCCCATCTTAAGAGAAAAAAAAGACTGCATATCATCCTTCTTACGTTTGACCACTTCAGAGTTAAAAAAAAAAAATTATTTTTTTTCCCAACAGTTAAGTGGAATTTTGTGTATTTCATTGTGTATCCATTGCTGCTTGCTCACTGTGCTGTTTTCAGCTGGGACAGAGTTCATTTTTTTCAGAGTAACTGGTAAAGTGCTGTGGCTTTAGGGTTTAAAATTTGAATAATGTTGAATACACACTGGTGTTCTCCTAGGCATTACTAAGAGTCTGACTCTGCTATCTTTATTCCTTTCATCAGGTAGTTATACACATTGATCAGATTCCATTGATACTTTGCTCCTGCAGGCTGAAGAGTCCCAGCTCTCTCAATCTTCCCTCATATGAAAAAAATGAGAGTTTCCTAATCATCGGGGTTGGTCATTTGCTGCGCTTACACCAGTAACTGTACTATGATCCTTTTGTTCAGAGGTACCCATCATGGCTTAAGCTTTAGCTTTCATATATTCCAGATTCTGTACTGCATTAGTATATAACTCTGAACTTCATATAAAGTTTTAGCAAGTTCTCTTCACGTTTTACTTAGACAAAACAATCATTTTCCAGCCCAGAAACCAAAGACACCGTTGCAGCTTCAGGCCCGCAAAGCATAAACAACAGTGAATAGAGGAGAGCAATCTGCCAGGATGGGACTTCATAATCTGAAGCTGTAATTGGACAATTAACCCCAATATGTAAATGGACCAAAACTTATAAAGGTATGAAAATGTGTGAGCCAGCATCCATCTTGGGTGGAGCCTTGGCCAGGCTCTTGTACTGCCCAAGGTGTATCCTTTGAAGGCCTTTATAACAAATTCCTACTTCATTCCTTTAACACTGTCTAGCCTCTGTTCTAAACAGCCTCTCCCAGACCATAACACAGGTCTTAAGATGTGTCTCCCAAGGACTGAGATAAGTGTTCACCTCCCTCAACCTGCTGATGATACTCCCATTAATGGAGCAAAGGATGGATGCTATTGATGGTCTTTGTTGCAAAGGGATATCATCAGATCATGTTCTGCTCGGTGTCCATAAGGACATCCAGATCTCTTTCTGAAGGCTTGCTTTCCAAACAGTCAGACCCAGCCTGTAGTGTTTTGTGGAGTTTTTTGTCCCCAGCTGTGGGCTATTTTGTCACCAGGACATTGCACATCTGTTAACTGTGTGAGGTTCCAGTCATCCCATTTCTCCAGCCTTTTGAGGTTACTCCAAATGGCAGCACACCCACCTGATGCTATTTTCCCCATTTTTTTTATCATCATCAAACTTGTAGAGGGTACCTTCTGGCCAATCATTTGGGTCATTATGAAGAGGTCAGGCAGTAGTAGATGCCATATCAATGCCTAGTGACACCACTAGTGACTGGCTTCCAGATGAATCATATGCCATTTGACAAAATTCTTTGAGCCCAGAAGTTTAGAGAGCTGTCAGCCCTCCCTCCTTGCTCTCCATTTATCTGGTATGAACTTAACCAGTCTGTCTGTGAGGATGTTGTGAGTGATTTTACTGAAAGTTTTGCTAGAATCAGGATAAATTACATCCACCGCTCTGCTGTATTCCACTGGTCCAGTTCTGTCGTCAAAGAAGGTTATCAGATGGTTAAGCGTGATTTTTTCCTTTGTAAATCCATTCTACTGTACTTAGTATTGGAAGCTATTCCATTTCCAGACATTCTACTTACTCTACCACCTATACA
The DNA here is from genome assembly GCA_013398405.1 of Pheucticus melanocephalus. Lineage (NCBI taxonomy): Eukaryota > Metazoa > Chordata > Aves > Passeriformes > Cardinalidae > Pheucticus > Pheucticus melanocephalus. Next base: position 274,829 of record VZSJ01004964.1, on the reverse strand, counting down.
GGGATGGAGGAGAGGCCTACTGGCCAGTGATTCCCTGGATTTTTTTTTTTAACCTTCCTGCTGATGGCAGTAACATTTGCTTTCTCCCTGTCTCTGGCTATATCCCCCAGTTGTCATAACATTCACAACACATCTGAGAGTGGCCTCACAGTGACTTCAGCCAACTCTCAGCACTAGGGGGTGCATTCCATCAGGTCCCACAGCCCTGTCTACCTCCAGTTTGTTTAAACAAACCTTAATCGGATTTTGGATCCCTGGGGGTAAATCTTCCTTGCTCTAGACTTTCCTAGGGCTCACCACCTAATTCAACTTGTTACAAGTGCTGCTGTGGTCGAATTTTCCTGATGATGAGATGGTTTCAGACCATTCCTGAGTGGAAGGTTTCTCTACATAGTGGGTAATATAATATTGCCCCATTTCCTGATGGTGTTAATTGAATATAACTATGCAAATATGTCATTTAAAACCTCATACAGATTGATTACAATGATTGCAACATTCCTTTCTAATTGGAACTATGGCTAACTCCCAGAAGGAGCATTTGGAAATACTAAAGAAGTGATGAAATCACACTTCCTGGACAGATTTTTCTGATTCCTACTTACATTTAAGATGAAATGAAAAAAAAATGCAGATGCTTTCATGTACCCATTTATGACAAGTTGGTAAAACAAATTTATTGTGGAAACAGGATTCATTTTTTAATGAACCTCAGAAAAGGGCTGACTTACAGTAATCTGATAAAAATAATTAAGGAATAGGAGGCTTTAGGTAATACACTCAGCAGGAATACTTGTCTCCTTCTTAGTAGTTTGCAGACCCTCCAGTGTGAGGCGGCTAACTTGATACTCCAGGTGTTGTGCTTTATGTTAGTCATCCTGTGCATCTTTGGGAATTGAAATATTCATCCATGTCACTGAACCAACAGAGATGGATTTTGCTCATTAACTGAATCCCAACAAGATAATCATTGTAGACTTGAAATGGATCTGTATATTTGAAGATTATTACTCATTCCACCTAGGAAAAGCCTTTAGCTAATCATATTTTAATGACCTAAGAGACTTCAAGGGAATTATAATTAATATTCAGAAAGTAGCTGCATTTTCTTCTGGAATGTGCAGTTTAATTAAAGGGAGCAAGCTGAAAAACAAAACAGTTTTAACAAGGTTATTTTCTATTGAAATCTCTTAGTGAAAAGAGTTATTTCAATAAAAAAAAAGCTTCTAAAAGTTGAATAGAGACCAATCAGTAAAAATCAGTAAAACCTGGAAATAATTTTTGATTTTATATGTTTTTTCCATAGTCCTGATGTTTTTAAGTTTAAGGATTAGAAAATGTCATACTGCTTTTCATTCGGTTTGTAAGGAAATTATTTATGATTATAAAGAATACTTTTCTTTCACATGAGTCTTTAATGGGATTGTGAAAGGTATTCTTCCTATATAGTTTATAACCTAAACATATCTTTTTTGGAACAGCTGTTTCCTGAATCTTGTATCCCTGTAGGTTTGCATTCCTACAGTGGAGCATATCTTCACTTTATCATACCGTGCAATGGACCCAACCTCTGAACTCTTGGCATGAACTGCATTTGTAATTTGAAGTTCCAGTCTCCATTATGCTGGGTCTCATTTGATTAACTGGGAGTGGAAGGTACAACTACTCCAGGACTGATGCCATGCCAATGGAACTGCATTGCTATAGGAATCAGAGGTAGTATTTTCCCAGTTCACTGGATTATGTAGACTCCACCAGCTTGAATTTATATTTGCATTGGATTTAATCTGTGTTCTGCTGTGGAGTACAAAAATGAGTAAGAGGGTGATCTATTGTTGACTACAGTGAATAGTCAGAAAAATTAGAATGATGATCAGACTTTAGCTGATGTACATATAAAACATGACAACTTTTAGCTACCTGATATATTTATTATATATATTCATTATAAATTTTGGTATTGTATATTCATGTAGAAGGAATCTGAGGAATTCCATCAACTATCTGGTCTCCTTTCTGACTATGAAATAATTTTCATCAAATGCTGAAATTACTGGAGGGAAGAAATATTTGTTAATCCTAGGCTAGTGAGGGTTTTTATCCCTAATTTGAGCGAAAAAAAAAAGAAAAATATGCAGTTAGTAGAAATTAAATTTACCCATAAAAACTCCCTAAAGTTTTCACAATATAGTTTGCATTCAGAAGAAGATGATTGCAAATGCACCAGTCATTGCAGTTCCTGATAATTCATTACAATAAAAAAAATAATATTTCAAGTAACATATAATTCTAGAAGATTCAATGAAGTTTTCTCCTAATCTCTTGAGATTTTCACTTTAATACACACTTTTTCCTCACATAACCTTCAGGAGTGTCTTAGTGAGTGATTTTCTGAGTGATGTATGAAGTTAAAAAACCTGAGTAGACAAAGCATATTTGAAATAGAATAAAAAATGTTTCTTAAATGTTACTTGAGATACCAGAACCACTTTGATACATATATAGCTGGAGATGCTTAAGACAACACTTCAATCTAGCAGATAGCTCTGCCAGCTCTTCCTGACTTTTAAATATGTGTATATTCAAATAAATTTCATACCTGTTGTAACTTTCTTTACATTCTTTCCACTAATTTTTCAGGGTGCATAGGTAACTTTGCAGCAATTGTAAAGTAGATGGTTTTTTTTTTGTTTTGAGATGAGTTTTGTACCCTATCCCATATCCATTATAAGCTTCCTTGCAAATGAAGAAGGTGGGAAAGGAAAGGTGGAACAAAATAGTGGAAGGAAGATTAGAGCTCAGACCCCTGAGGCGATTGCTTAGTTTCTGTGTGTGTAATTCTTGATGCCTTATTTCAGAGAGAAGGTAAAACCTAAAAGCCTAAAATCTTCTCTGAGCAAATAGCTTTCACTTCATACATTTTTAGATAGTAACTTGGAGATATTTTGAAATAATCAGAAATTGACCAATCCTGGGATACAACTCCAGCGGTTGTCTCCCTTTCAGATTTGCAAAGACACTATGCCACTGCTGAAAACATCTCCTGTGTCTTTTTCTGACATTATTCAAAACCTGGGAGTTCTTCTGGCTATGCCAGAAGGTAATTCAATGACTATTAGACATATTTAGTGACATCTAGTTGACAATATAGTTGAAATATTTTACTAAATTAGTTATCTAGCTGTTTTATAGACACTGTCAATTGTTCTCAGAGATTATCTGCTTGAGCTTGCAGTTGATCATTCAGATCAGGAAAATACAGAATACAGAATTCTCCACTTTATCTTTCAGTTTGTGTTGTGCTTACTAAAACATTATGCATGGCATGAGTGTTCTTACAGCTACACTTTCTGAGTATTTCATTTCCTACCAATATATTACAGAGTCTCAACTTCTCCTGCTTTTCAAATGAATGATACTAACTTCAGCTAGTTTTCACTGTAGCATACTCTGGCTCAAGTGAATAGTTACAAGTAATGCCAAAGAGGTTTAGAGTATAGTTTAGTTTACAGAGAGTTGTGGTAGGCCCAGTAGTCCTTCACAGGATTTAAAGAGCTCAAAGAGTTGTGTTACTGCATACTGTGGAAATCACAATCACATCTAGGAAAGTGCACATATAAGTTACATGTCTTGAATTACCTTTTTTTTTTTTTTTGTCTGTGTAGTTTTCTTACAACTTCCCTAGTGTGAAACCATTCTTTCTTGCCAAAACCAGTTTTTCTTGCTGTATTGGATTTTCTTATTAAAAAAAAAAATAATTTGTACCATTTTTTTCTCCCTATGATTTTTTTTTAAAAGTATATGCATTATTTAAATTACTGGAAGTCATATTCATATCCAGAATAGAAGACTCAGGACTTTAAATTATGAAGTGAACAATTTTAGAATTAATTTCTGTGGTATCTATTCTATCCTTTCCTACCTTTTAGCTTTTTTCTTTCCACAACATTTTCAAGTTTAGCAAGAATAAGATTGTGTCACCTGAGTGCCTTAGGATATGTCACAGTTAGTGGGGACTAGATGATCTTTAATATCAGCTTCTAAAAAATGATCTTTAAGAATTGAATTTGACCTTTCAATCCTTAATTCTATTTTTCTATATTTTTTTCAGGTTTTCCTGTTTACTACCAAAACCCCAGAAATATTTCAAATGAATATTTTAATTTCATGAACTATTTCATGTGTTTATTATTTTAGAGTATTAAAAGATACATAATGCCAATATAATGGTATGCTGACATATTATTATTTTTAAATTTTTCAAAGTGTATCCATGAGCATGAGAATTCTAATTTCCTACCAGCTTAAAAGAGCTGGTAGAAAATAACTTTATTTCACATAGAATGGGTAAAGTTGTAAGAGACCACAGAGGGTCCTCTGGTGCAGCCTCCCTGGCCAGGTGGGACCATCCTAGAGCACAGTGAACAGAATTATGTCCTGGTGATTCTTGAATACCTCTGGTGAGGGAGACTCCACAACCTCTCTGGGTACAGAGAGCTGCATAGTAAAGAAGTTCTTCCTCATATGTGGAAGATTCTGTGCCTGTTTCTGCCTGTGTCCTTCCCATTGCTCAGCATCACTGAGAAGAATCAGGGTCCATCTTCTTGACAGCCTCCCTTCAGACACTAATTTACGCTGGTAAGACCTCCTCTCAGTCATCACTTCTCAAGACTGAAAAGGCTCATTTTTGTTATCCTCTGATGGGCTTACTCCAGAGCTCCATGTCTTTCTTGTACTGAGGAGCCCAGAACTGGACACAGCACTCCAGATGTGCCTCACCAGGGCTGAGCAGAGGGGCAGGATCACTTCCCTTGGCCTGTTGGCAATATTATTCCTGATCCATCCCAGGATACCATTGGTCTTTCTAGCAAGAAGAACACACATCTGGCTCATGGACAGCTTGTTGTCCACAAGGACCCTCGGGTCCCTCCCCACAGAGCTGCTTTCCAGCCCTCAGCCTGTCCTGGTTCATGGGGTTCTTATTCCTCAGGGGCAGAATCCTATACTTTTGTTAAATTTCAAAAAGTTATTCTCTGCTCATCTCTCCAACACTTTGAGGTCCTTCTGAAAGGCTGCACAGCCCTCTGGGGTATTGGCCATTCCTCCCACCTTTCTTTCCCTTTTGTTTTGTGTTGTATTTAGACTATGAATTATTCATAAATTGTTTTGTTCCTCATTATTATTTTCATTTAAACATTTGATCTTATTTTCCATCACTGTGATTTGTGAATTGAGAAAAAAGCGTGACTAGATTCCATTATCAACATCATGCAAGTGCACTGTCCTCATAAAAAAAATCTTTATCTTGCAGATATCTTTGTGCATAAGCCTCCTGATAAAAAAAAAAAAAAAAACTATCTCACCAAAATTATTTAAAATCAACTTCCTGATAATCATTCATACTCCCATTTGTTGAGGTGAAGGAAACCTGGAGATGCACAAATCATTGTAAACAGCATAGATGCATGCACTTTAATTTAAACCAAACCAATGAACAAACAAAAATAAACAAAAATTCAACACCTCAGAATCCTCTCCTGCTGTCATATCTGACAGGGTAAAAATGAGTATTGGAAAAATGTTTATTCATTTGCTTTTTCCAGATGACAATTCTTTTCTGAAAGGAAAGAATTGAGAAACTGTATGTTGAAGGCTTGCTAATATTTTTGTAGCTGCAGAGAGACAAGCAGGTTGTAGCTATTTGAACAGCCTGTCTTTCCATTTAAGATCTTATCTGATCACTGATCTGAAGATACGTCTGAATGCAGTAATGGTCTATTACACTTTTACATGCTACATTAAGGTGTATGTTATGAAAGTGCTGCACTGAACCATCAAATGATAATATCTCCCTATTATATAATGCCATGAAAGGCTGGCCTCAGCAATTATAAAGAGAGTATGACCTTGTGGAGGAGAGATTTTTATTTGCATGTGTACAGAAAACCAGTGTAAGAGAATAGATTTCAGCATTCAGTACTATTGCCTAATGAAAGATGGCTCCAACAGCTGCTGTATGTAAGGAAGCACAAAGTTAATTTTTTATCCACTTCCAAAAAGATGAACAGCGAGCTGTAGCGAGGCATATATTGGTTTTTTACTACTCCAACACAGATTTAATTTCAGAACATTTTTTTCTATTACTTGGGGAGAAAATAAAAAGAAACATCAAATCCTGGAAGATATTAAACACATAATAAGGGTGTAGACTTTATGCGTTCTCAGGAACTAATACCTAACTGTTACCTTGTTATTCAAAATTAACAAAAACTATACAGTTGTAAAAGTCCTTAGGTTATATTGGCAAGTAATTAAATCACAGAGTTGTATGGGTTTTTTTTTGATTTTGAGCTATTGTCACAAAAGGTGTGAAAAATGATGCTCAGTGCTTGAAAGAATAATAATGGATTCATGAATCCTCATAAGCTCAGAAGTATCTAATAAACCAGCAAGCACCAAAGCAAATAGCCAGAATTCTACAGAAGTTGGGGAGTAACAGACTAACGTTAACTTTTGGTTTATTTTTTTTTTTCAAAAATAGCGTATATAAAACCTTTGTGTTTGATTAGTCTGTCAGAGCCTCAGTGAAATCTGAGACCCTTCTGCCCTACCAGTCTGTCAATGCCCCGTTATGGGGATCCTTCACTGAGCAGTTCTCTCAATTGGAGGGCAGTTCGAGCGACTTGTTCAGTGTCACTCCAACAGAGAGACCCCCTGTTAGGGTTTCCTACTAGGTCTCCACACCTTTACCCGCTGCCAGAGACAACCAGCATTCTTGAAGGACTCACAGTAACAGTTTACAGAATAACACAATTAATAAAATTGTGACAAGTTAAGGTTCGAAGGCTGCTGATGATTGTACCTGACTGCAAAAGCGTATTCAAAGTGAAGTAGTAACAAGATCTAATCCCTAAGAAAAGCTAGCACAAGATAATAATTCAGCACACAAATAGTACTGCTCTTGTTCTCATGGGGGAAAAGACAGGTTCAGCCCTTTCTTAATTTACTTTTATACTCTTTATTTGTGTTTAGGGGGAGCTTGAGTTACTTTAGTCATACATCTTACTCAGTGAGGGATGGCTGTACCTTGGGGGTGGGCATCTCAGAATGGTATCTGAGATAAACCTCGAATGGGGACATGCATCACTCAAAGGAGAATGATTTCACCACAGTTGCTGATTCAGCAGCAGGACATTTCCTTTTATCTCCCTTGGGTTTTAGCTGCTGTACAGCTTATCAGCTGAAAGGTACCACTGAGTTCCCTCCTCTGCAAGGGTTTCAACAGAGTCTGGACATGGTGTTTCCACTCCATTCTACCCTCTGTTTAGTTGTCCTTAGATTATATTGTGTGGGGGAGGTCAGATATGTTGACCATGTTCCATTTAGGGAGGAGCGACTGTAGTTGTTATACGACTCTCTTTTTACCCCCACTTATTTTTCCACAAAAGACCTCTCAATAGACTTCTCCAGAATGCTAGTGCTTGTATATTCAGTATCATAATCAGGTAAGGAAAAAAAAAACAAAACAAACAGATAGGCTGGCAATCTGATTCCAGTCACAATGACCTTTAAATTACTTGGGATAGATAAGCTGGAACACAGACATTACTGGTTTCAAATAAAATTGCCTTGTAAAACTTCATTTTGGTTATTTTTAGTGGCAATTAAAAAAGTAAATCTTACATCATCTGTTTACATCAGGAAGTCTGCTTGATATTTATTGACATCACATTCTCTCATATAGAATGATGTAATACACTAGTGATTTACACAAAACTCAGTCATTTTGTCGACAAGCATTAACTATGGTATTTTCTCTTTTTTCATAGTCTGAATTAAGTTGTTAATCAAAAAAATTGCAGGAAAGGGAAGGGAAAGGGAAAATAAGAGGCTACAGGCTCTTTCTGAGCTTTATTTTATTTCATAGTACTTGACTCAAATGGGAATTAGAGGTTTAATATTCTATAAAGTTCCCAAAGGATAAAAATGAAACTTGGACTTTGACCCAGCTCTGATTTCTAAATGCTTGCAAAAGAAAGAGAGATGATATAAAAATCTGTTCAAAAAGAAACATTTCTAGACAGAGAAGCATCTGCAAATGTTCATGATAATCATTTCATTGTCTTTGATTATGGTGTAAAGGGGTAGACCAAAAAGGATAAATCATAAACTATTAGTAGGTGTAAGAAGAGACTGAACTGAGCTCTGAGTTACTGTAAAGTGAAATTATGGGTTTATGACACAGATGGATTCAGAGTTTGATGTCACAATGAAGATGATGATTTTAAAGTTTCATGGTAGCCACTTGCTAAACACTGGCTGTCTTATGGACAGTGATTTTGTACAAAGCCTCTGCTTTGAGGAGGAAAAATTCATGAACTCAGATTTTCTTCATTCAGGTGCAAGTTTTCCCTCTTTGTGTTGCTACTTGTAGCTATCCTCTCTGAAAGAAACAGTCTTGAGATACAGTAATAAGTTTTGCTGATTTTTTTAAAATTTTTATTTATCCTGGCTTTTATTTTTTCCCTCAAGTGAATACATTACCCAGTAGATTATGTTCAATGCCTGACAGTAACAAACGTGATCCACACTCAAGGAATCCTGGTAATACCAGCAGCAAGGCAACAGTCTTGATGGGATCATGGTGGTGTGGTAGGATGACTCCCACAACTAGAGTGTTGAATGGAGGGATACAGGATCTTTAGGAAGGACAGGCCAGAAGGAGCCCAGAAGTCAAGGCTGCGTCCAGTCCTGCTTAATGTCTTTGTTACTGATCTGGATGCTGGTGCAGAGTGTATCCTTAGCCAGCTGTTGATGACACAAAACTGGGAGGAGTGGCTAACAGGCTGCAGGTTGTGATCACATCCAGGCAGACCTGGACGAACTGGAGAAATGAGTTGGAAGGAACCACATGAAGTTCAGCTTGGGCAAAGAACAACCCTGCACATCAGTAGATATTTGGGACAAACCAATACAATAAAGTATCATGTCAGAGAGAAGGTCCTGGGGGTCCTGGTAATCACCCAAGATGAACATGAGCTGGTAATTTGCCCTTGCCACAAAGGATCAATGGTACCCTGCACTGCACTAGACAAAGTATTGTCAGCAGGGTGAGAGAGGAGATCCTTCCCTTCTACTCAGCACTGGAAAGACCACATCTGAAAGGCTGTGTCTAGTTCTGGGCTCTTCAGAACAGGAAGAGCATGGACATACTGGAGAAAGTCCAGCAAAAGGCTGCAAAATCATTAAAAGACTGTAGCATCTCTCCCATGAGTAAAGACTCAGAGCTGAGACTGTACAGCCTGGGAAAGACAAGGCTCAGGGGGATCTTATTAATACAAACACTCAAAGGGAGGGTGCAAAGAAGACTGAGCAGGGCTCTTTGCTGAGGTGGCCAGTGGCGGGACCAGAGGAAGTGGGCACAAACTGAAACACTGGAGGTTTCCTCTGAGCATCAGGAAACACTTTCATACTGATGGTCAGTGATCACTGCAAAGGTTACCCAGAGAGGTAGTGGAGACTCTCTCCCTAGAGGCATTGAAAATCCACCTGGATATGATCCTGGTCAGCCAGGTCTAGGTGTCCCTTCTTGAACACAAGGGGTTGCACCAGGTGACCTCAGGGGTCCCTTCCACCCTCACAAATTTTGTGATTCTGTGATACCAATAGGCATTAACCATTCTCCTACAAACATACCTCAGAGCTTATCCTAAGCTTACTTTTTTATTCTGATGTTATGCTAGCAGTATCAATATATTATTTTGGGAGATATTCAGTGTTCAGGGGGTTTTTTATAGCTAGAGTAAAAAGTGCAGAGAAAGTGTGAAACTAAACTACTCACTGACAAAACACTTTGGCATTAGGAAATTCACTGCTATGTTTTTTTAGAGCAGCAGAAGATGTCTTGATGAACCAAATATTTTAAAATAATTACACTATTAAAATTATTTTGAAACTTGGTACCTTCTGTTTTTGCTAAGTGTGAAATTGGAGACTAAGAGAAATTGAGCTATTCTCCTCATAAGAATTTGTCCCTGAATCCTTTGCAAAAATGCCTCCTAAAATACTGGTGAAATTTGAAGTCCAGTGTACACTCAGCCACTGATGGGCATATAGGTCATATGTAACTGTGGATATGAAACCTATAGGTTTCTATCATTTGAGACTTAAAATTTGAGCTTTGAACACATGATTCGTATGCATCCTATAGTCTGTGCATTTCTGAAATTTTGGGGAGTATTTCACTTTTTTGATATAAAACCTTTGCTTTCATTGCCATTCAGTAATGACTGTAGCCAAATATGTGGGGCAGAATTAAGGTTGACTCTGTTGTGTTTCACTGCTACTTTTAAGCTGATTTGTAAAATTAGTTTTAATTTTCTTTTTTTCAACTTGAGCTATTGAGTCAGTTTAGAACTACATTAAGGATAAATGAAGAGAGTTTTAAATTTAATTTAATTTTAATTTTAATTTAATTTCATGTTGTTATACAGACCAGGTTGTTATATTTTCTATGCCTGTATTGTTCAAGATCAGATAAACAACCAGCACAAATAATAACTTGTAGATGCTTAGATTCACTGTTAAAAGTTAGGGGAGTTTTATCTGCCATCCTCATATTTTTTGATCATTGCCTCATGACTTCAGAGCCTGAATTTCTAAAAAAACCATGAAAAGTCACCCTAAAATCATAGCATAGACAGTATTGTGCTAATGTGAAACAGATTCTGAGCCATGTAATGACAGTAAGTGAAGAATTCAGAATTTTTTTTCTCTGATACTGTCATGAATTGTATTAAATATGTAAGTTTATTTTAAATAAATGGTAGAAGAGAATGCATGAGAGGAAATACTGAAGGTATTGGTAAACAGAGATTTTGCTTTTATGACTGCAAATAATCTTTTTGGAAAGAATCAGTCACTATCCTGAGTTTGATATGGATTTTCTGCCTTGTATCAAATGACTGATATTATTGCATTGATATAGGATTTGAAATTTCTCCCACGTCTTCTAGGCATGCATACATCTTTAGGGCTACAGAGACATTTTTCTTTTCCATGTGTACCTCAGCAGCTGTGTGCAGACACAGACTCCTCCATCCACACTAAGAACCACTCAGGTGTGTCAACTCCCGTGTGAACTGGATAATCACATACAAGGGCACTTTGCACTGCAATGCTGCTGCTGATTTGAAAGAGAAGGTAAGGGCTTGGAATATTTCCTGGCTTTTGTATCTGCACAGCTTCTCCTTTTCTACATGTTTGTCTGTCATGTCAAGAACTTCTCAGTATTACTTGGGAACCACAGAGGCTTAGAGCTGACTAGATAAAAACCCACAATACGCAATAATCCAATGCCATCTTAAATATACCAGTGATTCATTTTCTTAAAATTTCCTGCTGGAAGATTACTTATTTAATCTCATATTCTCCCTTTATTCTTCTTTACTGTTCATGAACTCATAAAATCCAATCTCAAAATTATTAACCTCTGATGGTTATAAAACTACTAATACCCCATCTAACCACAGTAGCCATGATATGTTACATTACCACCCAAGACTCTCTGTGCAACTCTTTGAATAGGATAATTACAGCTACAGTGATCAGGGGAAGCTGGCTCCTACTGAATACAAAAAAGCTTAGTTCTCCTAAGTAACATAGATAGATCTCATATCCTGGTCAGTAACTGAATGTCATTACAGCTTTTGTATTCCTAACATGAAAAATGAGACTGCTTTAATGACATGTTTTTACTCAAATAATCCTAGAAACTCTTCTCCACACCAACCTACTTTAAATAAACCTTGTATTTTTAAATATCTATCAGATGTCTGTAAAGTATTATCCAGGAGGCTTTTTCAGTGCTTTGTAGATAAGTACACCTAGTTCCCCATTGCGGAATGCCTCTCAGTTCTTGCATGTTAGAAATTAATTTGGATATCTTTCAGTCAAGTAATGATAATCACCTGCAATAGTAGAATCAACCAATACTGCCGTTCTCATCTTAGGACATGCATTCTTCTTCTTAGTCTCCAGGTGCATGAAACTTTCTGTTGGAGGGTTGGGATTTTTTGTGTGCGAGTTTGTTGTTTTTTGTTTGTATGTTTGTTCGGTTTTATCTGCAGAGAAATCTAATTACTCCTGAAGGACTGTAATGCAGCCTTCTGTAGTGATACTGCCTCAGAAACTGCCTCTGAAACTTGCTAGAATTCCTCATATTGCTGTCACCAGTGAAAATAATAAATGGGATCAGTATCAAGGTCTGTTATTAAAGAATATCTTTGGCATCTCTCATCCCATAACCTACCTTTCAACGCAAGTCTTTTTTTCTGTTGTTGGGGTTTTTTGGTGGGTTTGGAGATTTTTCCTGCTGTAATTTTTTGGTTTATGTAAAAATTTCTTGCTTTAAGTCAGTTCTATAAAACCTGACCTTTTATGAATGAAAAAATAATTTCCCATGAGGCATTTCCATCAGAGATTCTGCTTAAATTTAGATAAATTAACATGGATAAATTTCAATTGCCTGACAAGAGTGATAGAACCACAAAGGTACATTTTCATGTTTGAAAAAGATGTTGATTTTAGTTCACTTTGCTCCATGTACAATTACCTTTTCATTGTAATTTTCTTTCTGAGTTGTTTCTAAACAGTAGTTAAGCAGGATTGTAGTAGTTGAGGCATTTTTTTTCCTTTTTTGCCCCCCGTACATACTTCTGACAGTAACAAGTGTACTAGGGTTTCTATTTGTTAGTCTCCAGTTATAACCTCTACATGAATTATTAATTGAATATTTGATACCAGAAATTTATAAATATCCCAGTTTATGGATTTTAATTCCCTTCAGTTTTTACAAAGAAAGCTTGCTTCTACAACTGATGCAGTCACTGGATAACTAATTTTATGTTATTTTAAATTCCTTACAAAACTGAAGTTCAAATGTGCTTATGGATATTTGTATTTCTGACTTTGATTTGTGTAACTCATTGATCCTCTATTTATATTTTCATTTGTAAATTTCTGGCTTTTCTGTCCTCTTTTCAGTTTTCTCTTTTCTTTGTGAGGACTCCAGATACTGTATTTCTATTTAAATTCAGTAGCTCTACCTCCACATTCAAATCTTTCTGTTCTTCTGTTGACTATATTTATCATCCTCCTAATTTTTCTGTCTGCCATACTAATAAACCCAGTTCCTTAGGTTTTTATCTGTTTATTTCTTTGGTGTCAATTTGAAACAAAATGAATTATCTTGAGATTGCTCAGCCAAAAGGTGAGTGTTTCTCTTTGCAGCATTTTGAGTGTTTACCAGGGCAGCACAGGTGAATTGACTTAGGAATTTATTATTTATTTATATCAAAGCATGCCTGAGAATCACTATTGTGGATTGATACAGTTTGGAAAAGAAATGCTAAGAAGTCAGTAGGAAGCATAAAAATAACACTACTTTATATATCTCACATAAAATTACAAAACAAAATTAAACATTTTCCAGCCCTGATACAGGAGAAGTATTAGCATATACCTGAGAAGTCTTCCCCAAAAAAAGTGTGGGCTTTTTAAAATTTATGGGGAATATTATCTTTATTTAATCAGTCATTTTGCTGAGTAAACAGTACTGAACCACTACTTTTATTTTTAATTCTTTCACTTCTAAAGAGTTAATTCTTTCATCCAGCTCTATCCCAGTTACAAATGGTGTTATTTTGTATTCCTGTTATGACTTCAATGAATGGTTTAATATCTTTCACAGATATCTTTGAAAGAAGTTGTTTAGCAATGCCAAACTCAATGTGCTGGCAAACAGCTGTTTGAGCTGTTTCCCTTTGGCCTCATCATTGTTCTCATCTCGCTGAAATTTCATTGGCTGAAATTTCTTACAGAGTTATGCTTATAATAACAGAAGGTTTATCCTTTTCCTCAGTGTTTCAATTGCCACATTCTTCTTCAAGGGATTTATGTTCTGCTGTTCAGCTTTGAAATTTTAGCACTCTTCCAAATTCTTCCCCTGCTCCCAGCTGCAACCCCACACAGCAATGGTTTATTTTGAATTTATTTGGCATTCAGACTGTTCTGAATCAGACTGTTTGGTATCTCTCCCTCAGTGCATTCCCAAAGCTCCACCTGAGAAGCAGCATCATCTTCAGCTGCAACTTTGGTTCTCCATTGATCTCTTTTGTGAGGTTTTCAAGTAGTAGTTTCTGCAGCTTACATTAATCACTTCAAATCAGTATATTTATAGTTTTATGATGTTTGATTTACTTCCAGTCTTCTTCCTAATTACCATTGCCACAGTGTTCCTGACCCAGGACAAGAGGTAATGGTTTCAAACTGAAGGAGGGTAGATGTACTCGAGCTGATTAAATATGAGTGCATTTTTTTGCAATGATGGTTATGAAACATGACAACAAGTAACCCAGAGATGCCCTGTTCCTGGAAACATTCAAAGTCCAGTTGGATGGGACTCTGAGCAACCCCATAAATTTGGAGATGTCTCTGTTCACATCAGGCAAGTTGGACTAGATGACTTTTAAATGTCCCTTCCAGCCAAAATTGTTCTTTGATTTTATGCTTCTATTAAAAGAACGAGGAGAGGGGAAGAAAAAAATACAAGAGGCTACCCAACCACATATTTTCTAAATATGTCTAAATATTGGAATTCCTAGAAAGTAGAAAGCAGTAGTGTAAATATGCAAAATGGGAAAAGGAGCAGGATTTAAATTCCTACTTCTAATTCTATGATTTTATCTTAGCATTGGCTTATCAGTTAGGTCTTTTTTATCACCTTATCATTGCTGAAGTTCTCTCTTAAGACACAAATATGCCAAACCTAAGGGTTTCCCAAAATAATATACATAGTCTTAATAAGCTTTTTTTATTTTCAAAGGAGGTTGTTAATATGTAACACCTGACATATTCCTTCCTTGAGTATCTCCCCAGGCTTTAAAATAAGAGCTGATTTTGTTAAGATTTGCAAATCTGTTAAAATGAATACTATAAACTATTTTCCTATTTGTAGTGATTATGGTTCCTCTATCTTATTAATAAGTGCAACTATTATATCTCAGTAGAGTAGAGGATATTATTGCTACTGTAATAAGTGATTTATTGGTTATCATTTCTAGACTATGTGAATAGTTGCCACTACCTTTTGCACCTGCAATGAGATTAGCAAATCTCTTCAAGACGTTTCTAGGAGAATTGTAAAAAAGCCTGTAACAAGGAATTGATTTTTGAATAAGTTGTAACAGCTGTGGCTTTATCACTGTGCCAGTAGGTAAAGAGTCAAATCTGTCCTTATGATGTATAACTAATACACCCACTCTCTGCATTCTGTCTTTTCACTGGGGGCTATATAGAAAGGATTTTTCTACTGGAAAGAAAAGCAAAGCAGCCTTTTTCCTCCTACTTAATTTGAATCAATGCATTTTGTATTAACTTCCTCGTAGTATAAGGACTTTACCTTCCTAGATACTTGTTGCGCAGAACCACATCAATAGTGTCTCTATGGAAATCTCTGCATCTCAAAAAAAAAACCAAAAAGCACAACAACAAACCATAAAAATTTGCTTTTTGCAGTGTGTTAGTTATCTTGCATAACAACTAGCACTTTTTTGAGAACTAAATGCTGCCTGTCATTTAGCTAGAAATTTTAGCTGTGGTAGATTTGCAGCTTCAAGTGAGTTTTCTCTTTGCACTGTTTCACATGCTCTTCACATAGTCTTCTGTTATCAGTAGAATGTGAGTTGGAGGAAAGCTTTTTATTTTGGTCTTCAGTAGTCAAAATCAATATATTGTTACTAGAAAAGGAGATTTGATCTTAATGTTGTTATCTAAGGGACACCAGTTAATTTGTCTACATTGTGAAACTAATCCTTACCATAAACATTTCCTAAATAAAAAGAAAATTTCCAAAGGAACTGTATGATGTGATTTAGTAAATTCATGAGCTTAAACAGCTCTTGTCTTACCTTCTTTAAATCAAATAAAAAAGAAATAAATTTCACCTTAGTATTTTTTTATACAAATCATGCAGGTTTGCATAGCTTTTATTGCTACCATTTGTTTATAATAGTATATACCGGGTAATTTAAAATGAGCTATTTTGTGTCTCAAAAATTGCATCAAAACAAAAAAACTTTATTATGCATTAAACTATTAATGGTTTTGTGTGTGCAGACCACATATGGTAATGTATAATAATGTACTAATAAAGTTATATCCTCCTGCCATCCTTGTCACCTATCCAAACATACAGACTGCTATATAGACTGAAGATTTATTTAAATCTCTATTTTATTTGATGATGGTTTACTATACAAATATTATCTGAATTGTATTGAAAATTTTATCACACAAGGTAACTATGTAAGAAAAGAATTATTATCTTTTTAAGCAAGCTGTGTACTCAGATTTTATTCCAGGATTTTTTACTGGATAATAGGCAATAAAATATTTGTATAATCTACTTTGCAACCTATGCCAAAATCAATACTGCTGGCCTCTCTGTGAACTGACAGAAACCATCTTTGCCTGCCTGCCAAAGAAACCAAGATAAATCTGTAAATTATCAAGTTGCAAATTTAGTTTATGTCTCAATGTTTAAGTAATTAAGACTCTGCTCCTGTACACACTAAGTATATCAGGTGACTTCCATGTGCATGAAAAGCCATGTTTACTCTGAATATTTGCATACACGCATTTTAATACATGTTCCATGTTTGTCAGCAGCAGAGTGCAGCGGACCACAAATTCTGATGAAAAAAAATCAACATTATGCTTTAATTCTCTTCTGTTGCCACTGTTTGAATGTAGACTCTTAGCCTATGTCTTTCATCCTCAAGCTGTTGACTGAATAACCTTAGCATAACATTCTAACTCAAAAATTGGTAGAAAGTGGATTCTCAGGTTATTTCCCTGAAAATAAAAAAGTTGTCTGGATATGTTCTACTAAAGCATAAAAGTTTTCAATGCAAATGTTCTGTTCTGCAAGTTAGATGCTTTAAAGTGTGGTGTCAAGGTGGTTTGTTGCTAATATCTATTTCATTTGGAAGAACTGAGGATAGAGCTACAGGTTGAGATCGAACAAATTTCTCCTACTTTCTGTGACCAACAGTCATAATTTTTACTTAGTTATTACATTGAAGGGGCTCCTAGAAAATGGCAAGATCTAAGTCTGTGACCTCTGAATTTAAATTCAAGCAAGATTCATCAGCTCAGTTTTCCTGTGAAATTGCTGCCCGAAGAGAACCCTCACTGGGGTCAGGCTCTGCACTGGTTCATTCATCAGAACTTGATCTTGTACTTTGATGTAGCATGCAGTTCATATCAGTCTGTAACCATCCACTTGTGCACAAGTGTGCAGTGAAGGATTGAACATACTGTGCAATGATAGGCTACCATGTCTTTGAGAGGACTATAGGATGAACAAAAAGAACTGATTGTACAGGCAAGGCTGTGTCCAAGGAGTCGTTGAAACTAGGCATTAAGTACGCTATATTAGCTAAAGAGAAGTTATAACATTGGTTTTTTTTCTATTTTAAAAGGTCTTTTTTATACATTCTGGCACCTGACTCAATAAGTAATCTTATGTTTAAAAAAAATGAAACTGCTATCTAATTTTATATTTTTATGAGAACTTAGTAGGTGTTATTTCACTTAGTGTTTGTAGAAATATTAACTTCTACTTTTCCCTGGTCTATTAAAAATCCATTAATATGGAGTCATTAAGTTCCACTGAAAAATTACCACACATTTTCTCATGTCATTTCAGGTCAAAACAGTGGAAGTAACAAAGACTGGTTACCAAATTTAGCAAACTAAAAGCTATTCATTCAGAAGTTCATGATAGTTCACTCATTTAAATATAAAGACTCCTAAATGAATAAAGAAAGTCCTGCTTGATATACTTGGTCAAATGGAGCAGTGAACATTAGAACAGTCTTTGGGAAAGATGTTATTTGTGGAGATGTGGAGTGCTGCAGAATGGAAGATAAATTACACTTCAGAATAATAATGTGCCCAAGAGGTATCTGGGATACTTCATCATCTTCAAATTCCTAAGCACAGAAAACATCCTTGTGCTGAGGCTAACCTGAATTTATACCAGAGTGTTCAATAACATTACTTTAATTGTGTTTTGCAGAGTGGGTATGTTCCCTGCAAGTCAGAAAACTGCTTGAAAAGAACTATGTTTCTATAAATTTTTGGGTCTAAATATCTATATTACATAGAAATACTTATTCCAAATGGAAATTTTATTTTGAAATTGTATTTATATATTTCTTTCTCTAAAATGAAATACTCTTCTGATTTGAACTTGGATATTCAAATGGTTTTCTTGTCTGAAATTTAGTAAAAGAAAATAATCTATAATTCAGAACATTTAAAATGCATATTTAGAATAAGTGATTTTTGCACAATTCCATTATTTTATGGTTGTGGTAGCCTGTCTGTCTAAAATTAGAACTGTCAAAAAATTGTGCCGCTAGAGAGTGATGGAAACTGTGTTGGTCTGATGTGTTGAAGATTTGCTTGCACTGAGAAAGACGTAGTTCAGGCTACACTTTTCTATTAATCTCTTAATTCAATAAATAAATTTCATATTTTGTCACAGTATTCTGTCAGGAATGTTTATACCAACTTATATTATTTGCTCCTTACAATGAAAAGGGATATACCCAGTAGTGTGGATGCAATTGGTCACTCTCAATCATCTTTACAAGGTCATGGTGATGAGGAGACATACCTGAGGAATAAAAGAGAGCAAATGTCACCCCAAAGCACAAAAAAGGCAAGAATGAGGACTTGGGGAACTACCAGCCTTTCAGCCTCTTCTCAATCCATGGAAAAGTGATGGAGCAGCTAATCCTAGAAGTCATCTTGAAGTGCATGGAAGACAATATCTTCAGGAGTAGTCAACATGTAGGCCTCAAAATGAAATCATGCTTAGCCAATCTTATTGCCTCCTATGATGGGACAGCTAGCTGGATAGATGAGGGGAGCGCAGTGAATGTTGCCTTCCTCAACTTCAGCATCTCTCACAATATCCTCATATGTAACTTCAGGAAGTGTGGGCTGGATAATTGGACAGTGAAGTGGATTGAGAATTGTCAGAATGGTCATGCCTCAGAGAGTTGTGATCAGTGCCATGGGGTCTGGTTGGAGATCTGTCACTACTGGTGACCCCCAAGGCGCAATACTGGGTCCAATATTGTTTAACTTCACCAATGACTTGG
This sequence comes from Pheucticus melanocephalus, assembly GCA_013398405.1. Taxonomy (NCBI): domain Eukaryota; kingdom Metazoa; phylum Chordata; class Aves; order Passeriformes; family Cardinalidae; genus Pheucticus; species Pheucticus melanocephalus. The sequence continues at coordinate 255,594 of VZSJ01004964.1, read as the reverse complement.
ATGAAGGGGCATCAGCCTGCTCAGCAAGTTCACTGGTGGCACAAAGCTGTGAGGAGCGGCCAATACCCCAGAGGGCTGTGGAGCCCTTCAGAGGGACCCTGGCAGGGTGGAGAGATGGACAGAGAAGAACATTCTGAAATCCAGCAAGGGCAAACTCAGCATCCTGCCCCTCAGGAAGAATCACCCTGTGGACCCGGACAGGCTAGGGGCCAACCCGCTGGAAAGCAGTTCTGTGCAGAACTTCTGGGAGCCCTGGGAGCCCTGGTGGACATCAAGTTTCCCATGAACCAGAAATGTGTCCTGGTGGCCTAGAAGATCAATGGGAGTCCTGGGGTGCATTAAGAATAGCATTCCCAGCAGACTGAGGGAGATGTTCCTACAGTTTTTCTCAGCTTGGGTGAGGCCATGCCTGGGGTGCTGTGTCCAGTTCTGGGCTCCTCAGTGCAAGAGAGTCATGGAGCTCCTGGAACAAGTCCAGCAGAGGACTCCAAAGATAGTTGAGGGACTGGAGCCCCTCTCTTATGCGGAAAAGCTGAGGAAGCTGGATTGTTTAGCCTGGAGAAGATTGAGAGGGGATCTTAACAATGCATGTGAGTATTGGAAAGGCAGATGTCAAGAGGATGGAACTGGACACTTCTCAGTGCTGCTGAGCAATAAGGTGAGAGGCAACGGGCAGAAGCTGATGAACAGGGAATTCCATCTGAATTAAGGAAGAACTTGTTTAATGAGAGAGTGAGAGAGCACTGGAACAACCTCCCAAGAGGTTGTGGTCTGGTTCTCAGAGATATTCAAAAGCGGTCTGGACACAATCCTGGGTGATGTGATATGATATGCTGCAAGGTAGATGGCTTGAGCAGGAAGGTTGGACTAGATGGCTTCCAGGGGTCCCTTCCAACATTATCTATCCCAAGATTTTGTGATTCTGTCAGAAATTTAAATTCGGGCTAATATTTTGAATTCTTTTGCTATGTAGCTATGCTGGATCAAAACTATTCTACTTTGGATAGGAATTCTGTCTTTAGGATGCCAATAAATGAATTCTAACTTCAAATCTCTTTGTGCTGAAGTATGCCTATAACTGGCAATGGAATTCACAAAGAAAAAGAAACAGGAAGAAAGAAAACTTCAGTTTCTTTCCTCCTTCCCCCTGTTCCCTTTGCATGCCAGAAGAGTCCTAACACTTGTGCATGAGGGAACACTTACTTCATCACTTTTGATGTCGTGGGATGTACTTCATAAAGCGGCAAGGAATACACATGAAGAAAACAGCTCCATCACTGTTTTACACAAATACATAAAACAAACCAGAGGACTACAAAGTAAGATGTTTTCCATTCACAATAAGACATGCTCCACTGCAGGTGGTCCTGCTTAGTGTGGATAGAATTGAAAAGAGATGTTTCTAGTGAAATGAGGAACAATTGCTCCTATTAGTATCTTATTGAGAGACTGGATCTTTTCTACAGTTCCAATCAAAACTACATCATTGACAATATTGAAACAGTGAATATGTGCTCAGAGCATCAGAGGTTTGGTTTTTTTTTTTTTAATCTTATACAATAGTTTTGAATGAGAGAAAAAAACCTCACTAGATTTTTCTTTTTTTATTCCTATTCACTCTAAACAAGAACTTGTGCCGTAGACAATCACACCTTAGGGCATATAATTTGTCTGCAGTGCAGAGGTCACTTATGCCTCTGCTTTCCCAGTTTCCCTTTCCCTTCTGCTAGCCATTTTAAAAACACAGCCACATTGCAGGGTCAAGAAAAGTATCAAGATGGGGTCCTGAGGTGTCACAGAATAAATGAGGAAAAAATATTAACCTATCATCTTAAGATTATTGATGTTATTAATCTTGTTTTTTATAACAAGTAATTCTGTCGTTGAAATAAATAGTTGGTTTGTATTTTCTTAAACCAACACATTACATTAATAAGCTAGTACACTGAATTTTCACAAATGTTATTGCATCTATATGGCAATGAAAAGATGTTTTCAAAAAGTTCATTTTCATTGTCCTTTCTTATGGGAACCTTAAAATAGTTACCTTCAAGATGCTTTCACTATTTGTAATGGATAGAGAAAGAAATCAACCTAAATCATAGAAGAATATTTTCTTCAAGCTATTTTTTCACCCAGGGTAGAGCATATGAATATCCTGGAAAAAAACCACGAAATTGTTCATCCTGAGGACTTATATATCCATTCAATTTTTGATGCTAGGTCTAAATTCCAATACATATAAATCTCTCTGGGTTAAACAGCAATATCTAAAAACAGAGACAAGAAAAATATGTCTGCTGCAATTGTGTCCTTTCCACTTGCCCAGTTATCTGTATCACCAAATGAGAGAAGAAAAACAGCAAGTCAGCTTTAGGATATAAGCATTAGCTTACTCCTCTGTTGAGTAGGACATATCATTAAAAAATCCAAAATCCTCCTTAGTGTTTTGGAAATATCTCCACGCGAAGTACATATTTAATTATGTTTCATATCATTATTCCCTCCTAAACTTGTTTTTTAGGTACTTCAGCAGCATGAAAGTTCTAATACCTGCTATTGTGGATGAATGATAGAGCTAATTGTATTTTGATTCCCAGCCAGACAACATAGCCATGAAAACAGAATAAAACCCTTCTTTGGGATTCTTGGAATTTGTTTGAGCATGAATGTGAGGTTTCAGCAGAATAGTTTGCACATTCAGCGTCAACCTGAAGAGTATGGAATGTGCTAGAGGAGCCACTGGAACTTTCACTGGCACCACAAGTTCCTAACCAGACATGGACCTGCATAGCTCCACAGCCATAGGGCCTAGAAAAATAACAATAAGTTAGAAATATCTTAATATCCTTTGCATGGCTATGCTGAGAACCTGTACCTAAATAAGGGCTTCAGTATACGCATCACACATTCTGTGCAATTTTCAAAAGTCTGCCATGCAACATAGGCAGATAAAAGACTGTGATGGTCTAGGAGGAATTCTTGCTCAAGCAAGGAACATAGTACAAGTCTTTTGTTACATGTCACTGAAGCTTAGAGGGATTTCTAACTGCTGTTTGCTTGGCATCCTTTGAAAGTCCACACGTCTCTTGGAAGGATTCAGCTTCTAAGTAGAGTGAAAACATGGAAATAATCCATCATGTCTTCCTATAAATTTCTCTGTACTGCTTAGAGCATCAGCTGAAAGAATGAGTCTTGTTCTTCTGTGCTTAACTGTGAACATGAAAGTCTTTCTCATATTTACAAATGGTTTAAATATGCAGAGGCAAACTCTAGAGCAGTGGCAAGTTTTAAGAAAAATAAGGAGTTCCATGACAAACTGACTACTCCCCAAAATCACTGAAAAAAACCACTGGTCTAGCCAATATTAAATGAGGTGTGATAATAAGGAGGCATCACAGTCATGGCTGCTTGAGCACATAAGCATCTGGTTCCCACAGAAAAGTAAGACCAGCTGAGCCACAGGATTATGTGTTCTTTTTGAAAATACTGTGGGTAGATTGAGTGAAAAGATTTCACTGAAATCCATCAGCAAAACTACAACATAATTATCTTGTTCTGAAATGGTTAAATTTACCATAAAAAACTTTCCTTTTCCTGCATACACTTTTTGATTCTGGTATCACTTCTTCACATGCAGGGCACAAATAATGCCCCTTTATTTTAGACCAGTCTTGGTAAATCTCTTTTCTTATCATGGTTGATGCAATACTCAATTTTGTATATTGGGATTCACAAATTCCTCTGGGAATGATATTTATTTGGTGAGAATTATGTGCACAGCAATTGCAGTGACATTACGTTTTGTTAGCATAGGAAAAATAAGGAAAGGAGCAGTGTCTGTATAATCTGAGGATATATTGTGAAGGGGGAAATGAGAATGTGGAAAAGTTATTACTAGAGGAGGAAAACACTAAAAAATAAAGAAAAATAAACCTGAAATTTCTGGGCGAGATGGAAGGTAAAATTATCCTTATGGGATGAAAAAGGATATTTCGAAATCTTCAGCAGAGTCAAGTTTTTAAAATATGGTTTTAATTACAGTACTGTCTTTAAACCACTCATAAGCAGAAGAAGGGAATGAATATGGAGTGAGAAGACACTGGAAAAATGAATGAAAACATATACAGTCCAGAAGAATCCAGATAGATTACACTGTTTTAAGGCTGAACAAATTGAATGCAGAGCCTGTTATCTTTCTATTTTCAGTAAAACAAATGTTTAGTATGATTGTATAAGGTCCAAATTAGGCCAGCTCTGCTCAGTTTCTTGTTTGTTACTGGTCTCATTGGTTTCAGTACGTATGGAATAACATATGATGGACTGACCCTAAGATATTAAAACGTACATTTTCAGAGAAAAAAAATGTCTAAAATAACTTTTAATGAAAAATATCCAATCTGGAGTATATTTGAGTATTTTAGACAAACTGCAGTCTTGTTCTTGCACAAGCACATACATTTCTAATGCTATACAATAACAGTAAATAGAGGACGAGGAATGGGACTGGTCATTATCTTGAAAACAAATACATTGAGATATATACTTGGTTTATTGTGTCCAGTGCTCCCCGAATCAGAATGCTTTTGGGGCAGAAAAATCTCTCATCTCTGTGGAAGCAGGCAGGTTTTGTGTTTGTTTGGTTTGGTTTGTTTGGAGGGTTTTTTTGGATTTTTTTTTTTCTTTTTTTTTTGTTATTGTTGTTTAAAGCCTGAAATACCTGTCTAGAAGTCTTTGGTCAGGATTTTAGTAAAAAGAGATAAACCTTTCCATTTCCCTGGTTTAAATATCCAGGTGTGGACCATGCAATAGGCTGAGGTGAATTAAGTATGATTCACATAAGAGTCTTTCTGATGTCATCATTAATACAATGTATTCAATAATATGGCTTTAATTTATTTTACTGTTTTTTTTTTTTTTTAATCTAACATAGGAGATAAAATTTTGAGTGCAAATGTTAAGTTCCTCTATCCAACGTCTTTGAAATTAGTTGTTGCTTTTAGTTCAGCTCCTAGCAGACTCAGCTGCCATCATTAACATGATCAGTTACTGTTATCCATTATTAAATCTCTGTCTGGATATCATGGATTGAAAGGTAAAAGATAGGATTGCTCTCATTCCTTGAAGAATCTCCCTTGCCTCAGAACTGAGGAATAGTAGTGAAAAAGAACAGAGGAGAATGATTTGACCTATTTCCCAGATTGATGTTTGCAGGATAAATAGAACTGCTACAGCTAAACCCCAAACTTTTAAGTTCCTTATGTGTTTGAGCCAAAGGTCAGATTTGTTCAGCAGTTTTGGTGAAAGAATTGGAAATCTTAACTTCAAACCCCAACAGTCTCTTTCCTCACATCTGTTACTCATGAGGCTTTTTCTGTCTATCCAGTTAGAATAACCCACACTAAAATGAGCTCTGCAAGAAACTTCATTGTATATAAGTATTTTTCATTCCACATACTCTTCTTTATTAACTGCAAAAAAATTTGGATAGACAGAAGTATCCCAAGCTTCTGAAGTGAACAATTCTCTATCCCAAGGGAATATTTTGTGAAGAGAAATTTGTGAGCTGAGATTTGATAGGTGAAATGAAGCATCTGCTTCTGCTTGGATTTGCAGAGCCTGAAATAAAGCAAGCACAGGTCTAATCTCAGCGCAAACAGAGGTGACAGGGAAGTCAGTAGAGGCTTACACTCATGCCAATTATAAAGGATGGGTTCTATCTGCTTAGAAACATCAAAAAATATAAGTCTGTTGATAGAAGGAGTTAATCCAATAGGAAAAGTTGCAATGCTCTTCCAGTCAAATGCCTAGATTTGAGATCCCAGGGGAAGCACATAGATACCTTTTTAAAGAATCATTTAGGTGAGTGAAAATAAATAAACAACTAATCATTTAAGCACCTAAGGACACAGTAACAGAGAAACAACTTTCTTGCTGCTGGGAAAGAGGAGGAATTCGGGAATTAATTGAGATACCTGCGTGCAGGTTGTGCTGTCTAACATTTTGAATCATGCCTGGGGCCCTTGTATATCATATTAATTATGTTTAATGTGATACAGAGTGCCAGGAGCTAATGTGAAATGTAACAGATAGGGTTCAAAATTTTCTGTATGACTCATATCACTCCTATGCTGACCTTGCATATATCAGTAGGTGCATAAATTATTGGCATATTTGACTTTTTACAGAGGCTAACTAATAGAATTACTGACTACTTAATGCTTCTTGCTTGTTAGGGTACTGTTTTCATATTATTCCTGGTAAAAGGCTTTTAAAATAAATTTCATTTCAGAAAAATGGAGTGCAGCCTAAATGGCCTTGCTTATATATGCTACATTTATTTTTTATCTCTGGAAAGGTGGGACGGATGAGTCACAGCTCCTCTTCTGCTCTGCATTGGTGCAACAAACTGGAGTTAGAGGAACATAGGTTATCTGTGGCACATGAAAGGGCTTCTCATAATCCCTAAGATTACTCTCTAATTTTGGGGAGCCATTGAAGAATTTTTTTTCTCTATTTCTGGACATGGAGCAGTTTGTGCAAGAAGACAAATTGTCCCCTCTCACTCAGCATCTTTGACAGGATCCCTGACTGCTGGGCTCAGGTTTGAGAAGGTCAGAGTGAAAACTGGCAGAGTAATGGTAAGAGCCAGAGGAAATTTGCAAGAGCTGATTTCAAAGAAAATAATAGGGGGTATTTTTGTGTTCTCCCTAAATTTCTCTAACACAAAAAGAAATGTTTTTTTATCCTAATACATGCATGATGCAGAGATGTGTGGCATGCAGTAGTTACATGAGTGAATGTATTTCTCTACATTTTTTTTACTGCTGACCTTCAGTTTTGCACTTCTCTTTCATGGTATGGATTATCAAAATGAATGTCAGGAGCTATCCATAAAACCTTTATTTCTGTGACTGATTATTCATTCTTTACAAGGAAGAGAAGGCTTCGTGGTGACCTAATTACTGAAGAGAGCCTACAAGAAAGATAGAGAGAGACTTTTTACAAGAGCATGCAGTGACAGGACAGAGGGGAATGGGTTTAGACTGAGTGAGTATAGGTTTAGGTTAGATTCTAGGAAGAAATTAATTACTCTGAGGGTGGTGAGACACAGGAACAGGCGGCCCAGTGAAGCTGTGGATGTCCCCTCTCTGGAAGCGTTCAAGGTCAGGTTAGATGGGGCTCTGAGCAACCTGGTGTAGTAAAAGGTGTCCCTGATCAGGTCACGGGCTCTCAAAATAGGTGATCTTTATGGTCTCATCCAACAAAAACCATTTAATGATTCTATGATACCATGCAAAATGACTGATTATGTTACCACAGAAAATATCTACATTAATAGCTCTTCTGCCCAGAAGTGAGAAAGAGAAAATAGGTCTAACCTGTGCCAGGGTTTACCAAATTTCTGTTGTTTGTACTTAGAGAAGTAGAAAAGATTATTTTATGCTAATAAATCTTCTGTTAGAATTTGATATTTATTGTTCTTTTTGAGTTCTTAGATTTAACTCTCTGGAGGATCAAGTAAAAAGCAGAATGTTTCATTTTTAAATTTAGCAATTCATCAGGCAAGATAAGAAGACAAAAAGAAGAAAGAATAACTTTTGGATACCAGTGTTCAGACTGGTATCACAGGGGAGCATAGGGGAGTAAGGACAAGGGTCTCAGCCAAGTTCTTTGTAGAGAGAAACTAACCTAAGCAGACTGTAACAATATCCATTCCTGTCGCGAGGCTTACTGCATGTCTTAGGTAAAAACCAGAATTCACAATTTGTTATGTTTAAATGAATTAAAACATGCAAAAGCAGCAGAATTATTTCACCATTTGTAACATTTTTGTGAGTCTTAACTCTATGAAAGTTACTTTTATTTTACTTTTTTCAAGAACACAGGAGTTTTTCCTTCTAAAAATATTCTGGATTAAAGGCTTTCCAGAGAGCTGGAAAGCTTGTTTGACTGTTATTTGAAGTTTTTCAATGAACTTCAGTAGGAGCAAAATCAGACCTTTCAGATTACCAAATGTTTGTGACTGGAAAAGCTTAGAGAAATAATGTTCTTAGGATAAAAGGAGCAGGGAGACTCCATGATATTTTGTGCTGGAATTTCTATTACACAAAAATGTCAGAGGGCATGAAGTACTTGAAGAAAGAAAAGAAAGAAATATAATGTCAGGTAATACTGGATCTAAAAGCCAAATAAAAAGTGTGCACAATGTAAGGACATGTTTAAATCCTAAATTATTCTAGAGTTTTAATGAATAGCCCTGCTAACATTCTTTATAGTCTAGGTAAATCTTCTTATAATTCTTCACAAATCTCAGCTACTTTTAAAAAATTACTTTTTTTGACAGCTATTTTAACATATGGCTCTGCATAAAGGAGTCATTTTGAATATGTGCAATGTAATATTGGGATATACATTATAAAAAAAAGACATGAGAGGACCCAGAAAAATAATCTTCTTCTTGTAATCCTGTATTAATCCATTCTGTGCTGCTAAAGTTTTTCATTTGAATGTGGAGCTCTGGCAGAAGCAAAAAAAAAGAGAAAGAAAATGAAAAGTCTTCTGTATATAAATCCCCAGAGCTACACCTATAAAGAATTTTTGCAATCTGCAAAGAAAGGAATAGCCCCGGGAAGTAATCTCTTATTGCATGGATTTCTCTTTTTTTGTCCTGACCTTGACTCTTCCACAGCCCCAGTAAGTTCTGCCTCGTGATGAACTCGCTGCTGCTACTCCTGTCTCTCAGGGCACGCCTTTGCAGCATCAACTTGCTGTTTAACTAATCCCACGCTGACATCACTCAAACACTTAAAAGGGCTCAGTTTCACTATCAGGTAGACCTGCAGAGATAACAAATCAATTGATTTCATGGCACGTGATGAAAATGCTAATGTTTAATTATCAATGCAGTTAGTAAACTTCAGACTGGGGTCTGATCTAAGCAGAAAGCGGATCACACGCGGCATTTGCTTGGAACTGCAGCCCACTTTAAAACCTAAGAATACCAAGAAGATGTTTGCCTCTAGCATTTCTGTAAACACCAACTTAAGGAAGGCTAGCAAGGAAGAAAAATCTGGTTTTTCTTCTGAAGTTTGAGATTTAAACCAGGTTTAAATCTCATAAAGTGATAAGTCTGAGAAGTTGTTCCTAAGGGTAGGTAACATTCTAATCTTTATTTTCACAGTCTTTCTTTCCAGTTGTCATGCACTGTAATGTTAAATACTACTATTGCTATTATTTATACTCTTTTTATAAACGAATCATCTTTTTATTTGACCAGAGTGCAAAACACATCTGGAAACTGAAGCACATGGACACCTTGCCCAAAGCAGGTATTATAGCAGTCCTAAATCTGAAGCATTTATATACTATTCTTGCATGTCTTACACTGCTCATTCACATTTCTGGTTTTTCACAATTTTAGATTTCATCAAAGGTATTTCTTGAATATATTTCTTTCTCTCAAACATGTAAATAATTATTTCCACTCTGGGAAACCAGGACCATTTCAGTTCTTGGGACATTCCTCCATCTTGTCAGAGCAGCCTGCTGCTTTGAGTTTTGCTTCGGGACTGTGTCAACAAACCTTGCATTTCCTGTGTGGTTCTGACAACAGCTTCTCTCCATCCCCTTTTTTATTGCTATTCTATATTTGTTCAAGAGACAGAAGACTGCAGAGAAATTCTGCTTGTACCAGCCAGTATCTTGTCATATTCCTGGCTTCACAAATGACTTTTCTTCCAGTGTTCTGGGTAATTTTGAACATCTCACAAACTGTCTTCCTTTTGTTAGACTATGATCCACTGACCAGTGGCATTTGCCACAGCGTACTGTGGCACATCAAAAGTGACATGCTTTTGTATTATCAGTTAAAAAGGAAATTTTATATCCAAACCCACTTATTAAATGTGCAGATTTACATATTATATTTTTGTGCCTTTGCTCTTGCTGACAAGATTGTATTTAAACAATCTCTGTTGATAATATTTTCATATTAACACTGGTTCTTCCTAATTTCTTAGTATGAGGTTTCAGTGTTTGCTCAAGAGCACTGCTTCACATTATCCCCCAAGTTTCACAAGTGAAGACTCTGAAAGGCTTCTCAGCTACTGTTTTTCTCGTACTTTCAGTCTTATCTTTCAATTTTCTGAGAGTGGGCACTATACATTCAGGGTTTTGATATTTTTAGGACAAATTTTCTTGATATTCATTTTTAAAGTTTAGCAAACAATGCTGTATTTCTAAAATTATCCTTATGCTGCTTGCTGTCCATGGGCTGATCCCTTTGTTAGGTTTTTTTTGTTTGAGTACCTTTCTGTGTTTGATATTTGCACTTTATGCTCCTTTCATTAGATGTTTTGTATTCTATGATTTTTTGGTTACTAGAATTTAGCTGACCTACAAATTTAGAACTTTAATGAATAATTTAATCCTACTGTGAACTTTATATATATTAATAAGAGTATGCACACTATTTTCCAGAATTTAGTCATTCCTTGTGCATAAAATAGAGATGAGGAGCATAGCTTGAATAATAAAAATCCTTCTAATCCTTGCTGCAACTTACTTATATAGAATCCACTGTATTTGTTTGCTTGTTAACTTTAAAGTGCTGAATAAGAAAACAAAGTTTTGCCTTACAGCCACAACACTTTTTATGAACAGTAACAGTGGGAACATTTTCTCACTTATCTAATTTTAGAAGGTCAGAAATTTCCAGCTGTATTTATGGAGCATGTGTGATTTTTACTTCAGTAATATTATTTCATTTTGGTAACTGTATTTACAAATTTGTTATTTGCAAGACTACAGTAAATATGTTAGAAGTTAACAACAACAACAACCAAAAAAAAACCCACAAAAAACCAAAACCAACAACAAAAAAACCAATCAAAACCCCAAATCCATATATATATATACACCATATATATATAATTTCTATGTAGCTCATTTTGGTTTTTAAATAATTATTCTTTATAATTGTTAACAGAAAAATTCAGTATCATGAGGAAAAGAATAATGCATATTTAAAAAATAACTTGATTTCATTCAGTTTTGGTTTATCTTCATCCTGACAATGACTTTATTAAAACAGTGGCTTCTCATCAAAGGGAAGGTATGAACAGATGGGCTTAATAAAGTTTCTGCAGGATATCTGCCACAAATGGTTGAGCAGTGCTACCAAAGCATGACTAAGATATGACAGAGAATAAAGAACTTCCAGAAGGTTTGAGCTCTCATTGAAGGAGTTTTAGATTAAAAACCAAAGGTTGTGATATAAATGAACATAACCCCAAGAAGACACATAATAGAATAGTGATTTAAAAGGTCTATCCACTTTCTTCTAAAATAAAACTTCAGTGTTCTTCAATGGGAAAGCAGCAAATCCTGCATTGTTCTGGGGTTGGTTTTGGTTTTATTTAATTTATTGTCACTCCTAGTTGAGATATGTTTGCCCCTCTTTTGTATAGAACAATTTCAAAAAACACAGATGGTTTACAGTTTTACTCAAAAATAATGCAGTTGAAGCTTTAAGTTTTCATAGGTAACCCCTCTTATGAATCTTTGTGCAAGGTCAGAAGAAGTTACTTTTATCATTCTTTCTCTGTTATAGATTTTTTTCTTCCCAATAATGCATGGAAAAAATGAAAGAATTTGCAACACCATGTTTGGAAGGACAAATTACTTCAAATATATAGTTACTGAATAAAAGGTGTCAAAATTAAGACAATTATTTTTTTTCAATTTCTACAGTGTGCTGATAAATCTAAACTGATTTATTGGTGTTTGCTTTATGTTGGACCCTACAGGGGCTCCTTGGATGGGGGAAACCCTCCTGTAGCAGTTCTGCGCCAGGAAAAAGGAGACGTATGGGACTTTTTTGGTCTTCAGCTTCTTGTTTATTGTTATCTTATCTAAAGTTTTGCACGCTGTCCCCACCAGGCTCAGCACACTGGAAAGGCACTGCAAAATGGCCCCAAAATGTACAGTTTCAAGGTCTTTTAAAGTTGTTTCATCCAATTAACTCTTAAAACGTACATTATTTCTACTTATCTACCAATAACTCATCTCTTGACTGTCCACGTAACCTCTGCACTGTGCTTTCCTTGACCACTCACCCTGTGCCACCAACACTGCAGAAAATGGAGTAGATGAAGAAGAAGAAGAAGAAGAAGAAGAAGAAGAAGAAGAAGAAGAAGAAAATGGGAACTACACCTAAATTTCTCCATTTTGTCTCCTATCCACACCATACTAAAAATCCCGAAACCTAAATTTCTCACCCAAGTGACACACTATACTACTCTCTATTATCTATTTCACACTTTGGTAGACTCCAGTCTATCTCAAAGTCTTGGAAGTCCTCTCCATGGGCAAAGGTTAAAGGCACTGTTTCTCTGGGTGTCAGAACCCCTCAGAGCAGACAGAGAAATATTCCCTGTGCCCTGGGTTCCCACACTGATTAAATCTAAACTGTGCTGCTGCCTAAAATCTAGTGAAAGATTAAATTCAGCTCATCTGCACATTTAAACATTAATAGTCAGGGAATTAGACAATAAACCTCATGTAATTTTAGTCTCTATATTTTGTGAAGAGTTCACTGCTCAGGAGAATTAAAAAATAGTACTTCAGCATATCTCTGACTTGGCTTTCATTCCAGGTAAAACTGAGTATCATTGTGGGCTTCTTTGTGTTGAATTTTGAGATCTAACTTGAAGTGTTTTCTTCCACAAAAACATCTGTTTTCCCAGTATGCAAAAATGTCCATTGTGGTCACACCTTCAACATTTGTAACAAGGCTTTGCTTTATATAGAGAAAAAGGTTGCTACTGAAATTCGGAATACTTTGGAGCAAATCTTGCTTTTAGCTATTCCGGTACTTTTGTTTAGAACACTCCTACTAAAGCACCTGGTTTAAAATTTTAACCTTTTTATTTTTAAAATATATTCAGTATGAGTTCTGTTGTTTCCTCAAATACAGACATTTCTTTAAATATTGAATTTAAGTCTTCTGGAAATATGATAAATACTGCCTAGTCTTAGTTAACAAGATGAGTTTATATGGAGAGGAACGTTTATTGATGTATTTTTGCTGTTTATTTTGTTTTACACAAATTCAAATCTAGCAGTTTTTCAGCAACAGACAAGTGCTGCTGCCTTATTCAAAACAGATAAATATGCAGATACTCATCTGTTGCACCTTGTATTTGCATGCAGTGCAGTGCACAAAACTTGTTGACTTTACTACAGCAAAGCTCCACTTTTAGAAAAGTCTGTTTGGCCTTTATATTTTAATTAATGTACCTGCTGCCTACAAAACTTGAAAAGAGATATGGAAATGAATATTGTTGCTCTATGATCTTATACTTCATGCAGTTCTGTGATTCTTGAAGTGTATTTGGGAGTATGGTCCCCTTCTCCTCTGTATGAGTTTAGCAGATCTTTGGAGACCATCTCATTGAAAAGACCTTTTGTGAAGGAGCAGTCAGAGGAAGACTTAGCAGCAGCTCCCTCCACCTGTGCTTGGGGCAGTGACCAAGATCAGAAGGTCCTGGGCTTAATCCCCATCCGAGCTAGTCTGTGGACACAATGATGTTCCATCTGTGCCCCATCTCGTTCCCCCTTGTCCCAGCCTTCATCCCCGCCTGATGACTTGGTTTTCTGGTTTGACCTTGGGCCTTTGGATATGGACTTGATGGGTGCTTGCTGGACTCTTGGCCGATCCTGATTACCATCACTGGGCCTAATCTGGACCCTGGCTTACTGGCTTGTTTTCCTGGCTCTGTTTCAGGGAGACTGCTGCCTGTGCCTGCCTTGTGATGCTCAACTCCTGACTTGCCTTTTACAGGGCAACCTGCCCTTGTTGCTTCCTGGCAGGACTACAGGAAAAAGGTTACAGTACTCTCTAAACCCCACTATGTGTATTATTTTGCCTAATTTTCTACTCCTTGTTACTGTCACCCAATCACTGAATCTGTCCGCTTGTAAGTGACCTTGGAGCTGCATGAGCCAATACTTATGGGCATTTATGTTCTCCCTGTTCCCTGCTTCCCACATTTAAATCACTGCATCCATCATGAAAGTGCATGTCACTTCACACTAATGGTTATTTGATTAGCAGCAAATTGAAATTATCTGGATGAATTGTCAGTGGCAATGATTTAGGTATAAATCAGTGTTAACACCAGGGTGAAACATAAGGGGGATGGAGCACCGAGGCTGCAGTGGGCTCTTGAAGAACAATCAGAATAAAGGGTATGACCACTAGTCTCAACTTCCCAGCACCTTTATTGGAATGAGGCAAAGACGCAGTTTAACTGGTTTGGAGGCTGCTATCATTTTGGAAGCTGCATGCTTAATTTAAAAATGGTCATTAAGAATTGAGCAGCTAGTCCAGTTGCAATGATTCTCCTAGGAGGAAGCTTTATTATCTGAATTACTGTACAGGAAAATGTGCAATTAAAAATGCAAATGTTCTCGTGCTCTTGATTCATTTGAGTATTTCTAGTGAAGACACAGTGCTGCTTATAAAGAAGTAAACAAGAAAAAAGAAAGTATGTTTATAAATAAAACATAGAGGAAGAAATAGCTTCATTCCTTCCAAGCTCAGATAGTCTATTCCCTCAGACATTTAAAATAAGCAACTTTGAGACAGGAGATAGAAGTAAGAAAAAGGACATATGTCTACATTATTAAGATATTTTTTTATTTGCTATGAATATCTATGTGATATGTCTTCATAAAAGCTCTTTAAAACATTTATTTAATTCAAGGACAGGAAAATAATTTGTATTCAGTCTACAAGGTAGAGAGATTACATGTATTTATTTGCATAATACAGAGGCATAAAAACCAAGACCATATTCTGTCATAAAAAAAATAAGATTGTACAGCTATTAGTAACGGGTGAATACCAGACCAAAGCATGTACAGGTACTTTATGGAGGAGGAATTATTATATGCTTGAGTGTAGCTGAATGGAATAATAAAAGGGAGTTTCTGGTAGGATTATACCTACAAATGGGTCTTTTTAGCAGTCAGCTTATATGTGGAGAAAAAAAAACAAAAAGAAAAAAATCTAAAGAGGTTTATCCAGTATGATTTCAAACACAGCTGAATAGGGGTCAGGATTGCTTGTTTTGAGAAGTAGCAGGCTGGGACAAAAGCAGCTCGTGTGGTCCCTGTGAATTCTGCCCACAAGACCACGCCCTAGTCCTATCAATGTGTGCTGCCAAAGGCAGTTGGGTGAGCAGGGCAGAGAGCAGGGCAGCAAAAAGAATTCTGGGAGGAAAGCAAGGATTTAGAAAGTCTTCCTATAGCATTGATCAACAGAGAGGAGATGATGTCTGATAGCCCAGCATTTCACGCATGAATTGCAGCTAAGGAACGGAGAATCCCTGGTTTTGCTGGTGCTGCAGAGTGCAGCTGCGGCTTAATGCACACAGAAAGATAACAGTACTGAAATCAAGATGGAAGGATCTGTCTATTTATTAATATTTCCAGTTGCCACAGCATAAAGCATAAATATGTCGAAAAGATAAATGAAATTTACTTAAATAAAAATGATAAGCATGAGGTGGAAAGTGCCTATTTAAATTCAGGAAAAATCAAGGAAGAAAGTGAATACAGCAACAAGACCTGTAGTAACCCAGATCTGAATTCGCCTGGCAATCTTCAGAAATGTGAAGCAATCTCCTTCTCTTTGTTTATGATTTCTGCATCCTGTCTGTTCAAACACCATCTCTCTGATTAAATCTGGTTAGGATCCATGATTCATGGTAAGTTCATGTGCTACAGGATATGGGATGCAAGTTAAGTAATTCACAAAACTTATTTAGCAAAATCTTCCTTCAGAATGTTGAGAGGAACACGTTTCTGTTTTAAGGGTGGCATAGAGCAGGTCCTACAATTCAGAGAAGTTATTGAAAAAGAAGTATGAAGGAGCTTACTGTCTTATCCGTATTCTTCCTAAAAATTTGACTTTATTAGGACAAGGGAGAAAACAGATTTCTGTTTATTTTTCAAGGTCTTATATGTGTTTATCTTAAACAATTTTGTAGGAATTAAGCTAGTGAGGTAGTGATGTTGACCCGACCACAAGCTATTTAACTATACCTCTGTAAAAGGACTAGACATAGCTAAGTTTAAAGCAATTAATTAGGCATATATTATGTACTAATTTATTTAGTGTTTACTGAATACATCAGTCTGCTCAACTTTTGCGAAAAGGTGCTAAGGTTTTGAGAAAATTGTGAATACAAGAATTGGGCAAATGGTTGCACAAAATAATGTTATATTATGTATATATCATCTAAACAGAAAAAAAATTCTTTTTCATGGAAAAGAAAGGTTTTGATGAGTCATAGGACTGTTCAAACAAAGCACATGTTTTTCAGGCAATGAGCCAGTCATCTCAAGTATTAAAGACTGCTCTTCTTTCTTGGAGTCCTCAGATCAGTGTGAATATGTTCCTTGTACATGACTGTAGAGAGAAAGAAAAAGCTACATAAATGTAAGAATACAGGGATGTGTTTGGTTGGGGTTTTTTTTCTGGTGAAGAGGTATAGTAATTGCTTTTGCTAACCCTGTTTTTGTGCTGAGATCTGTGTAAAGTATCATCTCATCAAAGCAAAGAAACTGAGAAGGAAACTCACTTCTAAAGCTGGAGTGAGCAGACATTTGTTTATGAAGATTACTCAAGATATAAAGTTTAGGTGGCAATTAAGGAAGAATTACTTAAAATTGTAAAAGGAGGGGGCAAATAGAATAGATCTTAGTATAAATGTCAATGACTTCATAACATATATGTTTCTCAATGCTTCTAGATTACACCTGAAGAAATCACACAGCCAATACGGACATAGTGGCAGCACCTGAGCTAAAGGGAAAGTAATTTGTTTTTGTCAGAAACTCAGTAACATTCCTTTCCATACTTAATTTTTTTTTTTTTTTTTGTGGGAAAACATATGAGGTCTTTATTGGACTTGGGGAAGTGATGATACAGGTATTTTTAAAAGAGCTGATTTAGATTTTTTTTTTTTCAAGCGCTTACAGGAGTTTTTCGTCACTATAAATTATATCTGAAGCAAACACTAACAAAGGTATCTGGTAATATCAGAGTTCATTTCAGCTTTTATTTTCAGTTCTGCTCATTCTAGACATTAAAGTGAGGTTCTCAGACTTTCCGACTATCAGGTGAGCTAGCTACTCTCTTTCTACGGAAAAAAAAATCTTGATTTTTTTGGTGGTGTTGGGGTTTCAAAACTTTACCTATGAGCTTGTTTTGGTTTGAGACCTTGAAGCAACCACATATTAACATAATTTTAACAGGATATTAAGCTTCAAGATATGTGGTTAAATCAAAGCCTGGTCTTGATTTCAACTATATTGTATTCATTCATGTATCAAATTGAAGGCAGAATTAGTTCTTGTTGACAGAGTAAAATTTATTTTACTATAAGAAGACTTCATTGTATTATATACATGACCTATAACCTGGCAAAAGTATTTATTTATTAACAGAAATAACATAACAGAAATATTATACATTTCCCAGATTGATAAACAAATATGGTGTGAGAAACATCATTTTTTAGAATAAAACTTGAGGATTTTGCTGAAATATAGTATAAATTCAAGTATATATGTTTAGAATTTATATTTTGCTGGTCATAATTTGGCAGCTTGAAGTAATTAAAGTTGTAAACATTTATGCAACCCCCTGAAAGAATTTAGTTACTGAATTTCAAGTATAAGGATAGCTGAACTAAAGTAATAGTGTCCATTAGTAGCTCAGCTTTGATTTTGTTATTACTGACCTTGGTGTATGAGAAGATAAATACACTGAATAAGTATGTGTATTCAAATATGTAATCTCTTTCTTTTCCAGCAGTCTGCAGTACTGGAGACCATCTGTATCTGTGTATCTTTCTGTGTGTGTGTGCATATGTGAAAGAGAATTTGTGAAAATTTAAATTTTAGCATCATAGTAAGAAATATTTTTTCCTGTTTCTTAAACATCCTTCAACTCAAAAAGACATCTTAAGGGTTTTCCAATACTAAATACTCTGTTGGCATATGATTTTACAAAATTTGGGGGATTTTTTGCTGAAGTTCGATTACTCTTTGGGTCTAAGGAACAAAGGGAAAGAAGAGGAAATCTATACAATATTATAATATAATATCATAATACTATAATTAATATAATATTATGTATATTATAATATGACTTTAAAAGAAAAATAGCTGGTCAAATTTGGTCAGGAAGAGCCAAAACAATACTAAATGACAATCAAAATAATGTTGATTTGTTAATAACTTCAAAATGTTAATCTTAGTTTTTCTTTGTCGAGATCTCTAGTGGTCAGAGTGACCCCGAGAAAAGTTCGAAACTTTTGTTTCCCAGCCCGGCGCTTGAAGAAGGAGTCAGGGCTCTTCATTTCTCAGTCTCAAGGTTGTTTATTTTATCTTATCTAGAAAAAAATTTCTCCTACCCTGACGAGGTCAGCTCAGCAAGACAGTCCCAGGCACTCTGCCTGCCCCAGGGGTGGTGCTACGTCTTTATACTAAAAATTACGTATACAATGTTTACAATTACTTTCCAATACCTATCACCTATGTTAGACAGTGAGCTTCTACTCTAAACCAATATGTAAGTGCCAACATCACAGCAGAAGATGGAGGCCAAGAAGAAGGAGGAAAAGGCTGGACACATCCAGTTCCCTCCACCTTGCCTCCTGAACTGCCATACCAAAAACCCTAAAATCTACTTTTCCACCCTGTGATAACTTCACTAATATTCTACTTAAACTGTTGTGGCTTACTGATCTTCATACAGGGTTGGAAATTTCCTCCACGGGTCATAATCAAAAGCACAGGTGTTTTGGGCTCTGTGCCAGGGTCTCCGAGACCCCAGGCAGGGGTTTGGGCTGCTCAGGCCAGCCAGAGGGATGTCCTGGGTCCTGAGAGTTCTTAGCAGTTGTGTTCCACCAATATACACAGATTAATCCTTGTTCTGCTATGTGACTAATACAGATTATATATATATGTGCTGAAAAGGTACTTTGAAATATGGTTAAATGGCTCTTCTAAGACTGCAACACATTTTTCAATGCCTGACATGTGAACAATGTGAAATAGATAAATCAGTATAAAAACTTCATATTCACTTTCCCACCTCTGACTACCCTGTGTTGTGTTGCGTTGCGTTGTGGACAGCCCACACTGTAGGGGAAAAAACAGTCTTTGGATCTTGAGCCTGACACACACCATGTATGAAGCTCACCTGTGGAATACTATTCTGATTAACAACCTGGACTTTGCATTTTAAAGTTTTAAAATAAATTCCTCATATATCTTACTGAGAGAGCTTTGTTTCTTGGCTTTCTTGAACTGTGTTCCCATGTCACAGCCAGAGACCAATACAGTATAATCTCAGAGCTTTGGAGCTGCTCCTGGTAATTTTTTTCCTGTGAAGAGGCTCACCTTATGTCTCTATTACTAGGAATTTGTCTTTTACAGTATTGATGATATTAGCCTAGAGCTGTAGGCTTCAGAGTTATCTGCCACTTATCCTTTGCCCTGATACCATGGCAAAGCACAACCAATAGTTTTAAACCTTTTGAAGAGATGGTAATTTAGGCATTAGAACATGAAAACTCTAAAAAAGCTTTCTTTTTTATTGATCTCCCTCTATATTTTTTCCTTTATCCTGTGACAAATGTTGTAGGGTAAACCTTCTCAGTTACTTTTACTTAGGGTTAAGCCTTGAAGTTTTCTTTTAGGTCAGGGAAGATGATGAAGTGTATTAGAGATGCTACTTGTGTCTGAAGCTGAATCTTCAGAAGGGACAACAGCAGATATGAACCTTTGCCTATCGTTAGAAATAGAACTATAAATTGCATTTTCAGTATATCACACTTGGAATATATAGAAATCTACACAAATAAGTTGTATAAAGCATCACTTTTGCTGCCTTGCAAGCTCAGACTAGTGATTTTGTTTGAAATTTAACTGGTTAAGGCAGGCTATAGCCAAACAAAATGGCAGAGCTAGAAGGATTCCAAATGGATAGCATCAAAAAGTGATTATAAAAATGAGCTCTTCCTACACACATCCAAATTAAATTAAGGATTTTAGAAAATAATTATGGCCAGAAAAAAAATAATTTTCTTTTGTTTTATTCAGCAAAATTCTCTTGCACTGAATTTTCTTTCTCAGTTTCAAACTGCAGTCCTGTAGACTTCAACACTCTATTATGGTATTGCCTCATCTTTGTGTTCAATTCAATTTAGTCTCTCAAATTTTTTTAATGTGTTTTATGAAACAAACAGTGATATTTTCTTCTCACAATGAAATTTTAGGCCTCTGCAAGGGTCTTAGATCTACTAATGTCTTTTCTTTATGACTTCTGCGATATTTTTTATTTCCTACACACCTAAAAATCCTTTAATTTTCATGAAAATTATCTGATCCATTGTACAATAGCCTATTTTATTGCCCAAAATCTGGACAGAATGATGCAACACTTCACTGCATGTAAGCAGCGATTTTTGTGTTCTTGTAGGAATAAAGGTCAATTCACTTCTGAGCCTGAATGACAGGGTTATATCAATTACTGAACTTTTTTATACCTGCTTCTGGTTAGATAAGGAATTCTAGCTAAAGTGATGAAGGTTTCTGCACTCTGCATGTGAAGTAATTGATTGTCTCCCCTTTCATAAAGCTCACACCTCAGGTAGGGAACTAACCTGTTTCATTAGCTCAAACTGAGTCAGATGGAGAGTTCATAGACCTGATCTGAGAGAACAGAGCTCTTTGGGATTTTTTTCATTAACATTCTTCATTAACTAAGATTGATTTCTGGATTAAAACAACTAGCCAGCAGCTAAAGTCTCTCAGAATCAATTTACTTTGTAACAATTGCAGAAGTTGCCTCCCCAGAGTCCATTTTTAGTTCAGAAAATATGTTACATGGAATTATGGAGAAGAAGATCTAGAGCTGATGTAAATCTGTTTTGTTCTAATGAATCAGGAAAGCAGATACTCTACAAAAAGTATTAATGCACATTTCAGACTAGATTCTAATGTTTGGAATCAGGACAGTTGGGCACATATGTGCCCATCTAGGACTACAGCTACCTTAATGTTTTAGGTATCTTTGGAAGTTTTCTAGATAAGATATATTTAAACCTCTTGTTCTAAATATTTTACATATGCTTTGAAAAGATGTACATGTATTTTCTGCTCGATAATTCAATTTTCAGTATGATAATAAAAAGGTAACAAGATAATAAATACTTTCTTCTTCAATGTCTGTATTAGATTTAAGCTAAGGACAGCTTTCTTCCAAAGAATATTGATTTTCTAAAACTTAAAAAGTACTTATGTCTTTATTTCTACCTGCAGTTCACAAGAAATCTTCATCCTAAATTTCAAGTCCATATTGCAGCTATCTTGGAGCTGTCCTCAAAGTCAGGGTGGCCACCATTGGCAGGGTTGCCTGGCTGTGCTGGGAAGTCCTCTGGACGGAGGCTCCATCACCTGTCCCAATGCCCTGCTCCCTACAAGGAGACACTTCTGTCTCCTCTGCAGATGTGTTTGAAAGAAAAGGGTTTTTTTCAGTGAAATTCTGAACAATATGAATTTAGATGCTTGAAATGTAGCATGACAGCATTTTGAGTTAACAAGATGTCAGAAAAGCCCCAATGTCTATTTAAAAAATATTTGTACTGAGGTGCATCATTAACAAGCACTGACTGAAATAGGTGTAGAAGGTAATATTTCAAGTCTGATTTATTACTAAAGTTACCTTATGACTTACTTTCTTGAACTGTGTAAGAAAATATTTAAGACATAGCTTTTTGTTGTATTAAAAATTTGCAGATTACCATCATTCACCTTGGATTTGTTTGCTATAATTCTAAGCTTATTTAAATTCTGATTTATAATGAAGACTTTTAAACAAATCTAATGCAACATAAGAATTGTTTTTGAGTTCTTCATGCTTATCATGTATGTCAAGAAAGAAGTTTGGTAAATAAAAAATCGGTAAATAAAGTTATCTTCCAGACATATTTTTGATTAAACTTTTTCAGGTATATCTTATCTGGTATTTTACTTCTGTCTGCTCCTTCAGGTTTGTTTTTTTCCCCTAAGAAATGCCTGTATTTGTTTTTCTTTATTACAAACTATGAAGGTGGAAAAGAATAAAAATTGCTTGTTGACTAGCTTCAGTGAAAGGTCTTTTGATGCAAACATAGAAAAATATTTCTTCTAAGTATGGGAGATAACAGAAGGAAAAAAGGATTTTTCTAGTTCATCTATTGAATGTTTGTATTGTAAAAAGAATGTTTTTTTAAATGAAAAAAAAGTTTGTGTTGTGTTTACACAAAAAATAAGCCTTTAAAGATTATATTACTTTATTATTAAGGTCAGAAGAAAAACCAAAACTTCTCTCATTGGAAGAGAGCTCAGGTAATTAAGTTTAAAATGGTGTCTTTTTTCAGGTATTACCTCTGTAGTACCTCCAACTTCCCTCATTTTAAAGCACTGCTCAATTCAATTGTTGAACTACAAAACATGAAACAGCACAACATGTTTCTAGTAATCGGAAATTGTCTCTTACAGGTAATCAAAATATAGCAGCTATTTCTTAAGTCTCAGTGTCCATGAATCGTGCCTTTCTGCTTCCCACTGTTCCTGTATCTGGACTAAAGGATTGATTCAGGAGCCAGGATTTGGTGTTTAGTCTGCAAACTCAGCCTCCAGTTTGTGTCTGTAAAAGGTGCACAACACTTCATTTCTTTGGTATATGTTTCTAGTTTTTACTTCAAACTCTTTAAGGGAGAACTTAATAACTAAGGACCTTCTCTTTATTTTATGTTTTTTTAATGTTTTCTAGCTTCCACTTTATTAATCATTAGAAGTACTAAGCTCACTTTCTACAATGTCTTCAAGTTCCTGGTGATATAAAAGGGAAACTTTGCTTTTCTCAGAGATCAAGATAGTTCTGTCAGAAGTACATGAAAGTGAACACCTCTGACAAAGTTTTCGATGGAAATAAAAAAAAAAACAGCTAAAAGAAAAGCCAAAAACCATTAGTTGTTTGGAGAAAAACTTCCTGAGATATAATTTGAAAAGCCAAGTGAGTGAACAGAGTGAGTTTCAGAAAATGTTCCATCTTGTTATGAACATAAGCAATATCTACACATCTCATCTTACAAAGAGGAATAAAGTTTGTGATTCATTGTCCTGCTCCCTGGAAGGGTAGTAGAGGCAGAATTTTTATCTTTTGTGGAAAACTCTTCCCAAAGCTTGAAAAAATGCGTCCAGCAGACTGAACTTCTAAATCTCTCACTATTATGATAACTTATTTACTGTTCAATAAATTAAAAAAAAAAAGTGGCATTTATGTTTATTGGTCACTTTTTGTTGAAAAAAATCTAGATTAATTGGGTTTTGGAGACTGAAGAAATGTCTTCCCAACACTCATGATTCTAAACAGAAGCAGTTGAATTGTAAAATTCCAAAATTTTCTGTGCATCCAAAATAAAGACGTAAATAAAACATCCAAGGAGAGTTCAGAATTCAATGATTATGAGAATTCAACCTCCTTTTTTTCTGTAATTGTTTGTGTGGTGGTTTTTTGTTTTGTTTGTGGATTTTGATTTCTTTTTAGTATCTGAATGCACATTTAGGAAGCTTTATATTGACAAAAAAAAAGAAAAGAAAGCTGGACAGTTTCATGGGAAAACTATGTATATAAGACAGAAATCTATATTAACATTAGTTATATAGAAGAGCAAAGCAGTGAAAGTAGGCTCTGACCTCAGCCTCAGACTGCTATTCTTGTTTAAATTCTCTTGCTCTATTCATTTCTTATTTTCACAAAGAAAAATGCTAAAACATAAGAGGCATGAAGAATTGAAGAATCATATTCCCCAGTATAAATAAGCAATTCTCACTGAAATTGTACAGAATTTGTTTATTCAAATTAGATTTGCCTTACTGTGACAAATATTTCTGCTAACCATATGTCAAACTGACAATTAACATTTTTTTAATAAGATAATATATAATATAAGGATAGATTGTTCTTGCAGGTGATAGGAATAGTAGCACAAACAGGATTCTGTCAATGTCACTCCTTTCTGAGGCACTTGAAAAATCTCTCTGCCTTTGATTCCTCTCCAAATTCACCAGCTGCTAATGTGAATTCTCAGAGCTGGAATCAGTTACTATTTTATAAGACAGCTAGAGAGTAATTTATAATTTTGTCAATAATTTGTACACAGATTGCCCACCAAAGAAAAATACCACTCATAGGCTTTACAGAGTTTTAAGTACAGGTGCGACAGTTCCAAACAGTTAAAACAGAAGGGTGTACCCATCTTATTTTCATCCTTAGAGTACTGATTTTCCCTTAAGTTCATATGGATTCAGTAGGAAGAGATGAATTTCTCTAGAAAGGAAATTCAGAACCATTATCTTGCCATTATCTTCTATAGGATTTTGCTGTTATTTTATACCACTGTCTAGTGATGTTACTGGATGGATTTCTTTTCCACAGAAGAAATTTTTGCTTGAGTATAGGTATGGATTGCCATTTAGAATCTGAAATCTCATGTGGCCATTATCAGCTTGGTAGAAAATTTGATTACATATAAGAATTTGACCCCAAAATACAGTTCTAATGGTCAAAAGTAAGAATTCTTTTGCATATAGGTATATTTAGATCATATATGCACATAGTTTGGGAGTTTCAGAGCCAAAGTGCATTTAGCATCTACTCTTTTGAGGCATCTTTATTGGTATGGAATGCACAGCTTTCACTGCTATCCAAGCTGATGTGCTACATCCAGGTTACTCAGGCACTCCTATAGTTAAAATCTCTCATTGCAGACTACACACAAAAACCTTCACATGAAAAATGCATTTACTGGAGGGTATAAACAAATGAGAAAGAGCTGGAAAAAAATGAAAAAAGGTTTTTTACTGTGTAAATGTGTATTGCCTAAGATCCCTGGAGAAAGAGAAATGCAAAAACATTGCAAAAAACAGAGAAGAAACTATGAAGTTTGAATGAGCCATGTTGTATGGATTATTTAAATATTTATTTCACTAGAGAAAGATAATTAATCTCTAATTTCAGATGTAGAAAAATTTCTGACAGATGAGAAACTTAATATCCATTATAAATGAACTTGAGTTTTCTGTCTCAATGTACCTAAAAAACCATTCTGTGGAGGCATTCTCTCCAGCTTATATAATATATAAGTAGTCCATCCATTGTTGTGAAAACACAGCAGATAAATCTAAATCCACAAGAGCTTAATATGCAATAGCATGGTGCTGATTCATTCATATAGTGTATCAAAACTTGGTTTCATTTGGAGGTACAAATTCAAACCTGCAAATACTTCCTTTATTTCTCCTCCTGGTTTAGTTGTTGTTGCATTTACCCTGTGAAAGCTCCTGGTTCAGCCCTTTCCCTGTGGTATGTTATCCTGAGGTATTTCACATACAGTATTACTAATGCTCACCCATCAGAAACTGAAAAATATTTTGCAATTTTCATTTATTCTGTTTTATGGTACATGCTACATCACAAAATATGTCAGAACTAGTAAAAGTAAAATTTAAAAGTATTTTATATTCATTTCAACTGAGACTACTTGGTCAGCTTTGACACAAATTTTGGAGGACTTTTCCATGACCTTTAAGTTCAGGTCTGTGATATTTCTGCATCTGTCAATCAAGGATGTGATTTGACAGTCGGAGTTTTAACCCTGGCAACAAAGTGCTCAGCCTGGAGAAAGGTTTAAACCTGCCTGAGCATACTCTTTTTGCTCTCCTTGCTGCCTCTCCATCTCTGTCATTTGAGTTAAACTCCAAGAAACTGTAATTGTGACCCAGGGTGGCATCAATTGGTACTCATTTAAGCCCTTGCTCTTGCAGTCTTGACTTAATACAGCTGGGGCCCCTCACTCTGGCCATAGGCTGGTGGTCAGGATTAAGTTCAGGATTATGTCTACATCATGCAGACAGACACAGGAAAGGGAAAGAGCACATGATGCCTCCTGTCCTCTTCCTCATTGTTCTGAATTGAGATACAGAGTTTCTTTCAGCCTCCTGGCAGGAGGAGAGGAGCTGAGGGCTCACTCTGCTCTATTTAATATCTGGTAATCAGTGTGGGAGGAGAGATACCTGGGATCTAGTTCTGCAGGGATGGTTCAGTGTATAACACTAAAGATAACCTGTCTGCCAGACAGCACTTCCATCCAAGGCTGTGCATGCATACATTCACTTGAGAGAAGAGTGGTTGCATGTAAAATGTTTGAATGTAGGACAACAAAGTTGTTGGTGTCCTAGTGAATACACAAAATGATTCAATGATTCAACTGGAACAACATTTTGGAGTTCAGCTTTCCAATGTATCTGAATATACAGATACCTGAAGTCTAAGACACAATTATCCATGGGGGTATAGTGTTTTGTGTGGTTGCAATGAGCCATCTCCCAACAGAGGGAGATGCGGACTTTCTAAAGAGATAATCAGAGACAGTCATTTGCTGCGCAACTAATTTGAATTGTGTTCATCATTTACAGACAGAAGCGTATGGTACAGGAGTTATATTATCCAGCATTGCCAGAGTTTTTAGCAAGGCTTGTTTTTAGCCTGGAGTTTAAGATATCACAAAGTAAGTATTTATAGCTGAAAAAAGTCATGTTCTTCAAATGTAACTAATGCGTATTTATTTTGTTTTAAGGTGCTGGAGTTTTTGCTAGTAATTTATTGTTAGTAGTGAAGCCAATTTTATTACCTCTATCAGTAAAGGTCATTGATTGTAATAATTTTTCCTTTTTCCTTCCTCAGCCATCCACACTGGGCCATTTATTAAAAGGCACAAACAGTATTAGGATAAATATTTTTGTCACCAGTTTTGCACAGACAACACGTAACTTCATGTCCATCAGGTTACAGGCGGCAGGAGCATAGTGCCACTCTTAGCGCTATTGCCACAAAGAAGCAAGCTGGGAACAGCACTAGAAGCAATAGAACATTGTTCATTCTCCTGTCTCTCTTTCTAAGCCATATTAGCTACATCACGTGCTGACTTCATTAAGAAATTCAACAGAGGCCATGCAGATGAAAGTCTTGTTCTTTACAATTCCCTTGGCTTTTTCTAGGCTACCCTCTCTCCTGATCCACCTTGTGGCAAGAATTCTGGGCATAAACTTCTATGTGAGCGCAGCTGAATTATCAAGAGAAGTCACAGTTGTGAGGTGTCGTGGAAGGGTCTCACTAATTACCAAGCTATGATCAGAGGTTATTTAATCAATGGCTGAATGGAAGTCAAACGGTGATTGTGCAATAATTGATTTTTAGCCAAACAATGATTTAACAAAATTATGACAATTATTTAAATTATAATTTAGGTAGTAACTAGATGATGACAGACAATGATTTGGACAGCTGTCAGAGTACTACTTCCTCCACTTCTAATAGTTAAGTTTATCTCTGGGTGTATAAAAATGTCAGTAGCATACAATCTACATTTAGGCCTAATGCAAATGGTCACTTGCTTCATTATAGATATCAGATGTTAGGTAAAGTGTCTTTCAGTCTCAAGGGGCAGCCTTGAGAGAGTTTCTCATCAAGGGGGAGTTCACCAGCATGCAGCCTGCTGCCGCATGGGACAGCCTGACAAACCTGATAGCCTGATGAGCTCACAAAGGCTGCAGATTTTGTAGCATGAAGGTGATTGACTATAGTCAACCTCCCCACTTTGGTGTGTGTCCAGGGGTACAGCTGTAGCAGTATTAGCTCCAGCTTGAGTTCATATTGTTGGCTGCTGATAAGACACAACTTAAATTCCTTAGTTCCTGCGAAGAGGCACAGCTGGGCTGATTTCAGTCAGGATTGCCTGTCAGTGAGGACTGAACCACAGCACCAGGCAATTGCTCAGACTGGGTGGATCTGTCCCACTGGTCAGAGAGACCCTGTAAAAGGGCTCAGATGAGGTTAACTATGCAGCCTTAGGCTTATTTTTGGTATATAATTTATAAACCCAGTAACAGGAGACGTTTGAGCTTGTGAAATAAATATTTTTGTTTATTGCCAGTGTCAACTGATATACAAAGGCTTTTGGTACAGCATCACTATAGCAGTACAATACTTACTTTATTGTTCATTATAGCTGTGGTAAATACACAGGGATGAAGTTTGCCTCAGTGCGTGCGGACATGACATTGCTGACATGTAAAGGTGCTGACATATAAATTATTGACTTCAGTAGATCTGTGCTGTCTTACTACAACATCTGACTACTGCTACTTCTGTAGTATATGTATGGGCTAACATTGTTATACTAGTGTAATTTAATTTAGAAACACAATACTCTAGTTATTTTCCCCTTTAAAATAATCACCACAGAACATTTCTCCAATTAAACATTATTTTACAACAATGTGCTTTACACTACTGGAAATAAAATTCAAAGTTTAGTTAATAAATAATTTTGAAGCTAAGCTTCTTTATATTCAAGTGTCTTTTTGTTTATTAAAAAAAAAAGAGAAAAAAAATAGAAGACGAAAAGCATTACTCCAATATTCATTATCTTTATAAAGTGGCATTTTAATATTGAGATTGTGTGTATAATACAATCTATAAGGTGCACCCCTATTAGAATAGTGTATTCTTATCTATGAATAAATACTATGCAAAAGCTTGATTTAGTGAAATATTTGGTTGTTTTGAAAAGTTTCTTCATAAGCTAGTAACTGTACATATTTCCTAAGATACCACCATTAAATGCGTCGTTCTTAGAAAACCTTGACGTTATCATACATACAAAGAGTATAGGATTTGTTTTGAAGCTCTTAAAGTTTTTCAAAAGTAGTAGTGTAACCTCTCTTAATTAAAACTTTGTTGCTTTTATTCACCAGGTCCTTATTTTTTTAAAAAAAGAGACAGAATATTTTTCTTTCCCCTGGGAAAAAACTCAAACAAACTTGCTGTCGAATAACATTACATGGGACAGTTCATCTGAAGTTTTTGCTGAAGTAGATTCTTTCCTCCTTTAAGAACTGACTTCAAAATAAATGCTCTGTGAGCTCAATTTCCTTGTTTTCCCTTCTAGTTCTGGTCAGGAGCTGGAATTATATCTCTTGGAATTTGCAAGTTATTGGAGCAGTTCTATGATATGAATAAGCTGATCAAATATGTGGCCAAATATGGTTTTTTATAGTTTTGTCTTTTTTAAGAGCTATTTCTTAGCAAGCAGCTTTGCAAGAGAAAAAAAAGCTAAAAAGAAATTGTAAAACACTGTGGGTTTTTTTTCCTAGCAATTTTTTAACTCTAGGCAATAATAATGCCAAGAACAAAGTGACATAATTTTTTTTAATAGGAAATGCACAAGAGATGTTGCCCTTTGGCTTTTTTCCTTTGTAACATTTATCTTCTGCATATATATTTTTAAAACAAACCACAAACAACCAACATTTCCTGAAATCATAACCCCAGGAGGATTTGAAGCAGTGATACAGTAAATTTTGTCTTTTATGATTGTTTCTATGCTAAAAAATTTTTCCTCCAAGTGAACAGTGAATGGCTTTCCAATGAACTTTATCTTTAGAACCCTTCTAAAGTAAAAAGCTGTCCAGAAAATAAGGGGCTACTGAGAGAAAATTATTCAGATGTCTTTTGTCATACTAAGGTCCTAATTTTTTTGTAGTCATTGCCTCATTTGTGAAGTAATCCAATTTATTTCTGGTTTAGCCTTAAACTTTCTCTTTATTAATATGCCAAGGATTTGCTGAAGACCACAAAAATCCCTCAATGCATAGTTTTATTCCTGCCTATAAAATCTTTTATATAAAAATGAAATAATGCAAAGACTTCAAATTGGTGCCAGATATTCTGTCTATAGTAATTCTATTTGCATTTTTTATTTCTATTCTTAAAAATGTATTTAATGATACTCCAAGTTTTTAGGTGAAACGTGGCATGTTTTGAGGCTTTTAGCTGCCTGCATTGCCTTTACACTTATGATGATATTATTTTTTCTCTGTCTGCTACTAGAATATAATTCCCTATTGAACATATTTGCTTAAAATGTTTGCTGGAGATGTTTGTCATTTAATGTGCCAGTTTTTCCAGGGCCCTGGAGACTGTCTTTTTTAAACTTATCTTCATTATCTTCCCCTAATTTTCCCAGGATAAGCACTTTCAGTTTTTATTCCAGTTTGGATATAAAATTCACATACACAAGTTTCTGTAGTTACTCTGCCTTTGCTCTAGTGTTAAATAGTGTTGTTTAGAGAAAAAAAGATTGATTTTGGAGTCATATGTAGAGATCTCTCATCTTTAATGTATTAATCTAACAAAACAATTCAAGTCTAAGTTTTATGTTTGTTTATATAATCAAAAGGTTTTTTCAGGAAAGAAAATAAAACAGGAAAAATTTGTTCTTAGGAGTTCAACCTCCATTTTGATAATGTCCTTCTCATTTGAATGCAATTTTTATTCATTAATAAAATATATCCTTCTCCATTTCATATAGGCTCTATGGTTGTTCTGAGGTTGTGATTAATACACCTTACATATTCATCAAGTATTATCCTCCCCTTTTCCTTTCTATCTGAATTTTATTCAGATTTCCTGATTTTAACGTAAAGATGTTATAAACCTATTTCACATACATATATAATATATCTGGTTTGTCTCTTTTAGTGCTAAATATTTGCTGTTTGGAAGCTTTAAACCTTATGCAGGTTCAGTTTTGATGTCTTTCAATCACAGATTTTTGAGATTATGTGTCAGGACTTTAAAGGATGGTTCACTTTCCATGTAGTTAGGATAATAAAAGGCTTCTGGTACAATGTGTGGACCTCTGTTTGTGTTAGAAATCACACAGGTAACTGAGATTTCAGTTTATCCTGCCATCCTTTCCTTCCTTGTGTCTTCCCTTCTCAGACCTTTCCTTCCTCCATGGAATATGAGCAGCTTGAACAGATCCAGAGGTTGACTGCAGTAGAAACCAGACACGGCACTGCTCTTTGTTATCTCTTTCCTCAGTATCTCTAAAATCTAAAATATTTTTCTCTACCTACTAGATATGATAATTGCATTGTCTTTCTCTTTTTTCTTTTTTTTTTAATTAAGAGACAATGATCCAAATATTTCTTAGTTACAAAGGTAGAGAAAACAATTCAAAAGACTTAGAGAACATAAATAATTAAATAAATAAATACTAGGAGCTACTAGAGCCATTCTGGATAGGAAGAGTGTGGAGAAATCAAATTTAAAAAGAGTAATAACAGAACCAGAGGATAAAAATAATAAAAAATATACCTGGATCTTTAGGAATCCCACGACATCATTTGTAAAGTGAAATTCAAACAAACTTGTTGTGTAAAACACAATAAACACACATTAGTTCTGATTTAAAGTGTATCTCATATGCATGCAATATTGAAGAAAGGCCTTTTTGTTTTTTTACAACACTCAAAAAGGGCTTTAATAAGAACTGTTGCATTCTCTGTCTTAAGCATAACACCTAAATGGACATTTAACAAGAGTGTAGTACAAAGAGTTTGTTTTCTTTGCTCTTGAGCACAGTAATAATCCATGTGACAACTCTTACTCTGTAGATATAAATTGAGAAAGCTAAGCAAGCAGATTTTTTTTTTTTTTAAGTTGAAGTGATCTGCTTGGTAACTTCTCTGTCAAAATTCTAGTTATGCACATTCAGGTCACATATAATACTCAGCTGAATTCTGCAAAACAAGCAAACAAACCACCAAAACCCTCACAACTCATTAGCAATTTGTACGAAGCAACGTGTACAGAGACATCATTACCAGGCATTATAGAAATACATCATGGACACAACTACAATGTGCTATTCAAATGGATTATAACAAAATTAGCAAAAGAAGTTATTTAATTAAAAAGCAGCTTAACTTCTTGTCAGGTACCATTTTGCCACCAGTAACAAGGGCTGAGATTTTCTGCTGACACTGTATATGAACAGAACTCAAATAATTCCACTTTAATTTTACACTTAACTTCCAGAGTGATTTCTTAGGATTTTCCATACATGATTTATAGGATTTTTGAAAATCTAAAGCTGCCATCATAAAACATGCAGTAACCAAGGGTCTTCTAAACGAATTATCACAGTTTATTATTTTCAAAAATTAAAGAATACAAACAAACAAACAAAAAGTGTGCATTCCCAATGTACAATGCAGGCTTCTGTTTATTTTTCTGAAGTCACAAACTTCTAAAAAGACTTCTAAGACCATAGAAAGAATATTGCCATGATTTATTAATTAATTGATCTGAACTA
Organism: Pheucticus melanocephalus; assembly: GCA_013398405.1. Classification (NCBI taxonomy): domain Eukaryota; kingdom Metazoa; phylum Chordata; class Aves; order Passeriformes; family Cardinalidae; genus Pheucticus; species Pheucticus melanocephalus. The sequence goes on along the minus strand of VZSJ01004964.1, from coordinate 223,240 downwards.
CCTGTGGGAGTTTTGTTGCTGTTGTTTTGTTTGCTTGTGGTTTGTTTTTTTCAGTTTAGGTTGTGTTGTTTTGGTTTGTTGTTTTTGGGGTTTTTTTTTTTGTTTTTGTTTTTTTTTTCTTTTTAATAACCTTTTGTTTTTTGGGATGAGAAGGAAAAAACTCTGCTGAATGGTGCCCTGTGTGGGAAGATTGTATAAAACCCACTAAAACAGTTTTGACATTAGATGCTTTATTCTTTCTGGCATTTAGGTGCAGGGACTAAGAGGAACACAGTAGTTTCATGGATGTCTTTATGCATAGCAGCATAACTGATTCAATTACAAGATATGCAACACTGTAACCTTTTGGGGTGATGTGGATATGTGTAACACAATGTAGGCATTAATGGGACATGGCTCATAATAAAAAGAAAAAACTAATGAAAAGGGAAAGGTAGAATTTCTGTTTACGGAAATTAGCTTGCCAGTTGTTACCTAAAAGTACTTTTGTCTCTGCAGAATAAACAGACATTTTAGTGCCAGATTCATTTGAGCTATTTTATCTGTCTACCTTATTATGAGGTGAATGATGTCTAAAGCATTCAATGCCTTATGGAAGACCCTCATCAGACAGCTCAGATGTGTGCATACATATTTTGTCAGATCAAATTGTAATGAGAGCAGATAGACAAACCTGAATTGGTTGAGTTTGTGTTGAAGTTATTCTTACTTGTGCAGGAATAACAGGGAAGAAGAGTGGGAGGTGGTGGACAGCAGTGACACAACATATAAGTGGAATTTTAGTGTTGCATAAAAGGATATAACAAAAATAGCCCTTACAAGCCAACACAGAAAGAAAATATGGCAATTTTCCCAAACTAGCATTCAGCAGACACTGAGTGACCCTTCAAAGACCGTGACCATAGATGCCCTGAGTGAAATAGGGGTCTGTTTTAGAGTGAAGCAAGTTCACTGATAACTTCTATAAAGAAGGAGATGACCATCAGAGCTCTAGAGGCCTGAGGAAAATAAAGGAATCATCATATGTTGTGAAAGTTAATGCTCTACTCAATCAGACCTGCTGAGCATGAAGCTTGTACCTTTATCTGCTACTTGGAGAAATAGATATTATTTACCCCAACAGAGCGTTTGCACTGGTGAAATCTCATATTGCCTTGGTGGGAGGCAAGGGTAGGTGTTGTTATCCCGGAGGATACAACCCCTAGACCTCTGGGTTTATTTAGCCTTTGAAGGAAAACTGCCTGTTGCTACTTTCTGACATTGTAGCCACCTGTCAGAGGTGAGAATAAAGTTAAAGAGGAGAATAAAGTTATTTCTTTTCTTTGATAACACTAAATGTGTCGCTGAGCTGAGGCATGTTTCTGGACAACATGGTTGACCAAGGAAAAACTTGAAATGCAACGATGCTATTAAAGCTACTACAGTTTAAATTGCTGTAATTTTCCATCTTTTCCTGATGTTATTTCCCTCCTATGCACCTGAAAAAAAAAATTTGCAAAATCTCTGATAGGGGTTAGAAAAAGAGCCATTCACAGGAGCTGGCAGGAAATGTTTGAAAGAAAAATAATCAAATATTTAAACCTGCAAGAGTGAAAATTACACTGTGTCTCACTGACCATGGGGTAACAAGCAATTTGCAGAGTACAGACTCTTTTTCACAGCAGATTTCAAAATTTCTCTTAGTTCCAGATGAGAGTGAAAATAGAAGGTTTTAAATTCACTACTGCTCGTGGTTTAATCTCTGCTGGCAGCTGAGCCCCATGCAGCTGCTCACTCAGTTCCTTCTGCTGAGATGGGGGAAAGAATTGGAGGGTAAAAGGAAGAAAACTTGTGGGTTGAGATAAAGACTGTTAATGGGGAAAGCAAAAGCTCTGCACACAAGCAAAGCAAAACAAGGCATTAATTATCTGCTTTGCATGGAGTGCTGTTTTTCACTGGGATAGAATCAATTTTCTTCACAGTGGCTGGTGTGGGGCTAAGTTTTGGATTTGCTCCAAACACAGGATTGATAATAGAGAGATGATTTTGTTATTCCTGGGCAGGGCTCACACAGAGCCAAAGCTTTGTCTGATTTCTGTGCTTCCACAATTGTGAGGAAGCTGGGGATCCATGGGAGGCTGGGAGGAGACACAGCCAGGACTGGTGACCCAAACTGACTAAAGGCATATTCCAGACCATGTGACACCATGCTCAGTGTATAAAGTGGGAAGAAGAAGGAGGGAATGTATGGAATGATGGTGTCTGTCTTCCCAATGGTTACATGCTGTGGGGCCCTGTTTTCCTGGAGATAGTTGATTGTTAGCTAAAAACCCTAATAATTCTTGGGCATAATCCATTTAATTTTAGTATTTCTACTTCTGCCAGGTAAATAACCAAAGCTGCTCTTTCTCAGACCTATGTCCATAAGTTTTTCTCATGTTATTGTGTTCTTACTTTAAATGAATGGGATAATACTTCTATTTGCCATTTTCATTATATGGTGCTACCTATTATTAATTATGAGAAAACTGATCTTTTGGTTTAAAAAAGGCATCACTATTATTATTCTACTCAGACATTATGATGACCACAAAACCAAAAAAATTTAACAATGGTCCATTAAACCTGTACCTCGACTGACTGACGTGAGTTTTCCCTCTGGCTTTTTGACCACAAAAACCTCATGAATATCTTAGTCCCAAGGAAAGAGATATTTCATTGGACTTCAGCATACTGTATAGACATATGTGTTTGCCAACCTCTGCTTAGCAAAGTAGTAAAGCTTTCACTCTTCCATAGAGGAAAGTGTACATTTTAATGGCCAATACCATTAAAACAGAATTTTAGTTCTCACTGGATGGAGAGATAGTCTGAAGAATGACATTTTATATCTTTGGCGTTTAAGCACTGTTTCACTACCTTTTATTTTATGTAGTGAATACTTAAAATGTCCATTCAAATGACAGTGTAACACAATTTAATGAATGTCAAATGCATCCTTTTCCAATATAGTCAATATTATACACAGTAGCTCTAAAGCATTGCCTTCCATTTAAACATGATTTTATTAAAGATGAAATTGAGTAATTTGCATTTAAATGCAGTATAATAAAAAAACTTACCAACTGGATTCTGCATTCAGTTTCATGGCTGTGATGTCTTTCTTGAACCTCACTGAACTCATGCAAGTCTGTCAGTGGAAATATCAATGCCCATCAGATCATTAGCGCTTGGACTTTTCTTTAAATGCAGTTTTTTCAGAATAAATAATAAAATTAAAAAAAAAAACCAACGAGAAAAATGCACACAATATTTGGTGGTGACCATAGACTCTAAAATTTTATATCAGCTGAAATCTCTGGCCCTTTTTATATTTAGTGTTTGCATTCTGAAGTCATGTAATTGCCAACCACTTCATAAGCTCTTTAGCAAAGTTATCCATTTTCAAAATGTCAAAAGCTCTTTTTATTAGCAGTAATGAAATTTCAACAGTGAACTTCAGAGATACAACCAACTGTTTTCAAAATCATTACTAATTCAAAATATTTTCCCCAGGATTATGATATAGACATTGCTAATATGACATCTGTTGAAAACATATTTAGAAATCATACAAACTGTCCCTAGCATTTCCAATTTTTTATATCTTTAAAAGCATTAATCATTAAGGTAAACTTTAAATATAAAATTATTTAACTCTACTGTTATGGCCTGGAGAAATGATGTCTGAAATCAAAATTCAAAGACCTCTCACAGCCACCACTCAATGAAGTAAATTCATTAAAAGGACTTCCATTTCCTCTATTCTCTTTCCTATAGTTTTTACCCAGTTTTTATGGGTGCAAACCCCACAGTATTACCTATAATGAGAGCATCTGAAGCAAGGTTTGAGCTGCAACACCACTATTCCTTTATTAACCCTGAACATTCATCAATACCTCCTCAATATTTATATTTTTAAAAATGTAGCTCACAACATACTTTTGCTGTTTTAAATGCTGAACTATCTAAAAAACATTTTGTTTATTATCTTGTTCCTAAGGTTTAAAGTAAACCTGGAAGAATAATGACTCTTCTTCAAGTTGATGGTTGAACTGCAAAACTGTGTCAAAATTAATTCAATGGAACAAAATTATTTTTAGTATTAACTTTGACGAGTGAAAAACCCGGCTAAAAAACAATGCTATTTTTTAGTCAACTTTATAATTTTTTCCTAGTTGCCATAGTAAATAAGCAAAACCTACCACTACTCAAAAACCCCAAAATTTGTAATGATTAAGATCTTCTCAAATGTCCAATTTTTGGGAGAAAGAACTCCTATCTTCCCTAGTGCTAGCAAAGCTTTCAAACCCTGATGTAATATCAATGGTTTCTAATCCTGTGGAAGTTTGATCTTTTTATGTAGTGAATAAGAATTTATGGGAGATTTTAATGTTCTTCCTGAAAAAAATAATTACCAAGTAATTTTCATATAAGGTTTAGTATATGAACTCTCAAAGTTTTCATATAATGAAAGATAATAAAGAAAAATACAGAGAAATTGAGTTAGCTACAATCTACGAACAAAACACCTGTGAAAAATCCTACAAAATAATCAAAGTCTCCACATTAATTTAAATGCAGGAAATATCAACATCAGGAAGGCTGCTAGGAATTTTTCTTAGGACTATTACAAAAATGCCACAAGAACGTACCTTAGTATTCAAACTAAATTGCAAGCTTTCCACAAAAAATTCCCATTTCCACAAAATTTTTCCCTGAGCAAAATCATTGGTTCTTTTTCAGAGCTCAGGAATGCAAAACCCACCATTTTTGGGGGGGAGGGGGGGCAGTAGAAAGGGAATGATAAGGATGTGCAAGACTGGGAGGCAGAGGTTGGCAATATTTCAAAAGAGGAGCATTAAATAAAGAAATAAATTTCCAAACACAAAAAACCTCCAAAGATAAAACCAATTACTCTGACATCCTATTTATATTCATCACCTGACAGCTTTAAGGAACTCTGATTTTGAACAATAAATATAAGATTTTTTGCTGTCTGGAACTATTCTCCACTCATCCCAAAGGCCATGAAGTACTCTTGATTACTAAGAATGATAATTAGCTTAATATTTTAACTGTTATAGTTTCCAAACCTGTCCATAAAAAAAATATATATATATATATATTTATACTTTTTTTTTCTGATAAAATTTCTGATTAAACTTCTTAAATCTAAAGTTCTTGAAGCTTTATCTTAACTTTCTAAACTTGCTCTTTCACCTTCTCTCTGTGTTTCTGAGTACACATGTTTGTATGTGTGCATGTGTGCAGGTATCTTCATGCTTAACCTACAGATGTCTTCTGTTTGTGAGGAAATCTAGATCTCTGCAACAACAAATCCACAACTGACCTGACTTATTATGCCAAATACCTCCCTGTAACCTTCCTCAAAGCTTAGATGTCATAGAGACTCTACCATAAGTTCCTGATTTTTGCCTTTTGACTCATGTGCTGTCTTATTTCATTAACAGTCTTGACTGAGATGATTTTTCCTTGGTAGCCAAATTCTAGTCTGTTAGAAATTCTAGTCTGTGTAAATCAAATGAATACTCTGAACTAGTTATAGATTATTTATACACGTCCTAATGCCAGATAATCTAATTGTGATAGTTTGATTAAAATATTGTAATTATTATATTGAATTGCATAAATTAAAATTCACCTGGAAGTACAGAGATGGAGAATAACTCTTTATTACAACTTGTATCACCAATATATCCATCTTTCTTCATTTTTAGACCTTTGCATTTCTAATAAGAATGGCATACTCTCAGTCCTCTTTTTTAACAGAATACTTTATTTATATCCAGGAATTGAAGGCCCACTACAGATGTCCTGGACTTATCAAGTTGCTGTCTTGCCTGTGCAGACAATCACGTGGTGTAAATCCAAGAGAAACAATACACAGAAGCACCAGTTTCTCTGGTGCACAGTAGTCTTGACCTGGGTGAAAGTAGAGTATCAAAGTCTAGCACTGCCTCAAACACTGGAGTCTTAAAGGAGGGGTCAACAGTGAAAATTTCAAGTTTTAAAATATTTTTTTCTTTTTTTGGTTGTTTTGTTCTTCTTATTTGGTGGAAAATACCTCCTGCTCTTCTTTCATGTAAGCCGTTGGCTGGTGGCTGACAGTAGTAAGTGTACTCTGAAGTTCTCTTAATAATTTTTTCTACCATGTAAAGTTTTTTAGATTGGCCACATTATTCAAGCGTCAATCTCCACATTCATTTATTTTCTTTATCTTATGTAATGATTAATTATTTGCTTTAAATAATCTGAGGGAGATGACGCTCTATGGGGACAAAAACTTGTAGGTTCTACTGTGGTATCATGAAGGAACTATTACTATTATGTTTTTGTAAGACTTCTGTCTTCCTATCACATTTTGGAAACTGAAGTGCCTTTTGTGGAATGCTGATGGAAAAAGAACAAAATAAAAGCAAACACAACTAAACTGTAAATTAGTTTTAAAGTTTATCAAAATATTTTGCAGAAAGCTGTTTGCATCAATCCTCTAGCTCAGAGCATTAATCATATCAATGTTAGTCCTTGAGGGATGTTTTTCAGTAGTGTTCTGGGCAGTTGGAGTAGAACCACTTATTTTACTGCTTCTCTTGGAAAATCAGGTCAGCTTAATGAAATATACTTTTTCTCTTTTCTGACTCATCTTTTGAACTTTACTCTAGACTTCTATAATTTAGATACATATAGTTTTTCCTTTTTAATATTTTTTAAGGAAATGTCAGCCCACAGGACCCCTCCATGTTTCCATTTCTATTTCTACTGGATACTTTTTTTTGTCTGGGCTATAAGAACTATATTTCTTTGGTTTATCTTTTGTCTTTTAATCATCCTGCTCAAATTTCACTTATCAAAATATTTGTTCATCTTTTCACTATCTATCACAATTGTTAGCTGAGACTAGATATGTCATCTGAAAAGCACAGCTGAAAAGCTAGTTTTCCCATTCTCACTCCAAAATAATAGATAAATCTGAAGTATATGAAGATACTTTAATCCCAGTACAAAGAGGCTGGTTTAGTCCTGATCCTGGATAGAATTGTTTAATCTAGAGGTCCTTCCAACAGCCTGTTTAATTTTTTTGAGTTTTTCTTCATGTACTATACAACACTGTTGTAAAATATATCTTTTAACAAAACAAATCTTTCACAAGGACAAGATACTCATACGTAAAATGTTCTCATAAGAGAATTCTCTATATTATGGCATTCCATGGATTCTTACGGAGATGATAACAAGAACATTTTTTTCCCATTTTATGAATCCAGGGCTGCAGACAATAAACCCAAGCCATCACATGCCATGAGCTTCTAAAAAAAGTGAGCTTAAGTATAGGGCACACTGGATGAGAAAAAGTCCTTGCACTGAAAAGCTTGCATCAGAAATGATCAGAAAATAACAGGGCTGAAGTCACTTCTGTTCCTGATTTCCAAAGTTGTGGTATAATTAGTTTTCATTGGAAACAGCACAAGTATACGTACAAACACAACCTGGCTAGGCAATGCAACACATTTTGTGGAGAAATAGATTTTTAAATGTGTATCTGTCTATGTAACACTGTAAGATAAAGCCTTGGAGATCCCTTGAGGCTTCTCCGGTGGATATTTCACTATTCCAATGAAAACATTCATTTTGCTTACTTTTTCTGAAACCCACCTCTATAATTTGAAGATCGCCAAGGTGACAATATGGCATGCTACATGAATTTAAACTTCTGTCTCCTGAAAAAACTAACACAATACATGCTTATTACAGTAAAAAGAGGAAGAAGATAACATTTCAGGATCTCTTCCCCCTGAAAAAGTAATTCTTCCTAAGCTCAGCAACACATTAGTAAACCATTGGCTTTTAAGGTATGATCCTAGACTAGTGATACATTCTAAGAGAGAATATTACTGAAATAAAAAGCATATAATAAGCATATAATAGAGTCTATTACTAAGTACATTCTTTTTTTGGTTTTTTTGGCAGCATTACTAAAATTAGCATGTTTTGCAAATTTTTTGATAGCTGCTAAGATTAGCAACACTTTTTTGAGGTCTTGGTCAGTCTTCTGTGTTTCCCAGCATCACTGAATATTAGAACAGAAACCATTCTTATCTTTAAATTCCAGCCTCTAGTGAAGAGGGGAATAAATACACAAGAAAATACAAGAATTTATTAAATTTCATCCTGATTTTTCTTAAAACTGTGCAATCAGAAAGTTCAACTAAGGTGTTTTAGTAAGAGAAAATAAGAAAAAATGCAATTAAGAAATTAAGACAATTTTAAAGGTATATACGAATAAAGGCTATAACATTAATCTGATAGAAGATACATTTGCAATATAATTGTTCTATAAGTAACATGTTGCATAGCATAAATGTCAGGAAAGTACATCAGTGTGGGAAAATGAAAGAAAGTAATCAAAGGGAAGTGTTTCCAAATGTTTACACTTGCTGTTTTGATGTGCTTAATTGACTCTTTTGTTGTTCTCATTGCCTGACAGAAGCAGAAATAACAGAAGAAAATGCCGATTTCTTAACTACTACTTACTTGTTCAGGAGGGAGATAGACATTCTCACACTTTGTGTTGTACCTTGTCAGAACAAGATGTATGTGAAAAGAGGAACATGAATGAAATACTCAGAATCCCCAGAACTTCATCCAGAGTTACAGGTTCATTGTTACTTTGAAAGACTAGGGTAATCATCAGCCTTGTACTGCAGACATTGGGAAAACTGGGGCACTGTGCTGTCATAAAGTGGTAAAATCATATAGGGAACTTTTTCCCTACTGAACTGTTTTCTTGTTATCTATATTATAACGGGAAGCAGTTCTCATGCTAAAGCTGGATTATTTACTTTGGCAAGTAAGTTATTTATTAAAATTATTCAGAGGAATTTCCAAAAAAGAGATTTCTTTTAAAAAAGTTCAAATTACAGTAAGATATCTAGTAAGATTCAGGTTTTAAGAGCAACTTCTTGCTGATTAAAGTACATTGGTATATTGTCACTTACAAGTACGGTGTTTCTGTGCAAGGACAAAGTACTTGTTCTCTGAAGTAGCAGACTCTCAAAAGTACTTGAGTGAGAATAAGTGTATGAAAAATCTCTGAAATGAATGTGAAACCTTTCCATTGATGTTATGGGAGAAAAAAAAATAGAAGCCTTATTTTATACTTAAACAGTTACAGTAAAAATTAAATACTTTAGTAGCATTATCTTAGCTACAAAGAATAGAGTATGCACATGAGAAGTTAAATGAACACTAAATTGGCCTATCTTTTGAGTGGTAACTATTCTGGTACTTTTCAACTGCATCTTGTTCACCCACAGACTTAAATTACCAATCACTAAAAACATCCTGCTTGTTTAAAATCCCTGCTTGTTAGCTTTCATATTAAAAAAAAAGACAAAAGAGTAGATACAGGATTTTCTAAACTAAATAATTTAATAGACAGCCAGAAAAAAATGATCACCCACATATACATGCAACAAAGACATTGCAAGGAGTGAGGTAAAATATACTCTGAAATAAAAATAATTAAATATCTTTTTCATGCCTCTTATTATTGTGAAAAAGATATGTTGATGAGGTATGGTCATTACCTCCTGTGAAATAAACTGTTAGATTGCTCTTATGAGGATTAGAACTGTTATTTGTAACTAAGCCACCAAACTAATGAGGTTATTTGAAACCATGACAATACATTTATATTTATAAATTGTGAATTTCATGTGAGAATGGCTCATCACTGGTAAGGAGAAAAGATATTATGCATACTATGAATTAAGAAAGAGCCTAAAACATGCTGGTTTTGTTTTCTTTCATCATACTTCTGACCAAGTTAAAAAAGGACTGGCAAAGCAGGATCTGATGCTGATCCTGTTCATAATAAAATACATGCTTCCTTAGGGCCAGATTTCAGCTTCTGATTTTCAGCTTCCTACAGTGCAGCCAAGATCAAAGTAGGATTATCATAGCACCAATGTTAGATAGCAGGCATTAGAAAATGCTGGAAACAACAGTCGTTATACACAAAACAGACAATTCTTCCCATATATGAAAAAAAAATGGTTTTGAAAAATTGAATCAGGGTCAGACAGGAAGTCTCATATGAACTTTTACACTCAGACCATGAAATATAATCACCGATTATGAAAGAATGAAGCTCACAAGTGACTTCTGTTCATTTATGCTTTGTTTTCAAAGTGCTGCTGGCCAAGAAGTAACAGAAAGACACTGAGTTTTGTTTGCACAGGAGGAATTTCCTAGTGAGACTAATAAAATTCTGTTTAGACACATTTATTAAAAATGTGACCTTATATAACAATCATTTTAATTGTATCCTATGTGATGTAAACCAAGATGAAAAGAAATATTGCTCATATGAGTAAGGTATTTTACACAATCTATTTCACCTAAACCTTGAGAACAGTTCAAATGCACACACTCACCCACTGGGAAACAGAAATATCTATGGTAATGCTCTTTCATCACAAATTTCTCTCCTAGGAACATTGCATTTGCCGCAGATTAGGAAGGCGCAGAATCACAGTCATGCCCAGTGACTTGTCTGTGGTGAATTGTAACTCTGTGACATATTTTTGTGGTTCTTCTGAGATTTAATGTAGTTGAAGAAGAGATTAGCTTAGAATTTGATATTTATATTAACTGAAGATTTTATGCCTAAAAATTTTTTGCATGTATTCAGAACCTAGAGGATTTTCTTCCCGTAGGTGTGTCTCTTATTGGATTGTTCAAAACACTCCAAGAATTCTTCAGTTCAGATTAATATTCTCTATAGGTACTCCTTCTGTTTAAATAATTAGTGATGTTGAATTCTGAGCCTAGAAATGTAATAGCTTTGTTTCCTCTATTCCTTTCAATTTTCTCAATATAGAGATACAGGGGCTGGGTGGGTAAGAGAAAGATCTCTCTTTTGAGATCACTGTTCCTCCTCAGAACTATTTCAGGAATAAAAAAAGAAAGATGGCTACTGAGTGATATAACAGTCCAAATGTACTTCCAATTACAGTAAGTGGGGTGTAACAATGTGCACAGGACTGACAGAATGCATTGCCCAATAAAGATGCAATGTGGGAATCTACTCCATGAAGGAATAATGGTTGTTCATATACAGTTTCTGCTGCAGTGTCATTTCAAAAACCCCAGCCCTTTATGATTTTTCATTTATGGAATTTTTGCTGGTTTGTGGGGGTTTTTTTGGGGTTTTTTTTGTTTGTTTGGTTTTTTTCGTTTTTTTTCCTATTAAAGTGGACATTCCTTATATAGAAAGATTCATTCATTATTTGATTGCTATGTGAAACAGTAGCAAATCTATGTAAGCTAAGAAGCCCTTCAAAAATATTTGGTTTGGAGAAGCCAGTTCTCAAAGTATGCAGCTATCTTCAACTTCATGGGAGAGGAAATTTTGTAAGAATCTTATGTGAAAAATGCAGAACTGTAGATAGACAAAAATTCTCCAAAACCATCAAAAACTTTATTCTGAGCTTGGCTTCTCCTGATACAAAGAATCAAACCCAGTCATTTAAACAAATTTGCAAGAAAACTAAAGCCAGCCCATATTTTGACACAAGCTGTAAAACCACCCACTGCTCTCATTGTATCACATGTCTTTGCAGCACTGAATCAGCAGCATTTCTTGACACTTTTTCAAAAAAAGTCTTGCTGCTGCAGATTTTTCAGCAGAGCAAGGTATGAGCAAGGGACAATGGGAGGGAGGTTTTGAAAAGTTATAAAAAGCAATGTAAAACAAAAGGGAGATCAACAAAAGAAGCTAGAAGAGAATACAAAGGTGAAGGTATAGGGTAGGCCGGTGGGAAATAAAGAAAACTGCACATGGGTGGGAAATGATTAATTTTGTGACAGTTTATAAAAATAGGTTGTGAATCTGCAAAGGAATCATGATTGAGACAGCTGAGGAAAACTCATGTACCTTTATGCATGCTATTTGTGAAGGAATGGAAAGAGAAATAACTTCATTTCAGATACTGAGGCTCCCTAAGATTGGGGTAGTCTCTCCATCTGTGTGTAACATCTCTGTGCAAAATACTGAAAAATGCAATTGAGTTCAGGAGCAGTTATTCTCTGTCACTCTGCTATTTTACTGCAAAATGGTACTATCTTAATAATTGCAACATAGATGGGTAATAAGGAAAATATTTTTATAATTCTATTTTTAAGGATAGAAATTTGTTAGTTTTTCATTCTTAATAAGAATTCAAAAGCAACTCATCTGAAAATATCTGAAAGTTTATCACAGAACTCCTACATTAATTTATGAAGTTTACCTTTAATTTCTCACTTTTTGCCTGTACCAAGAAACTTTAGCTTTAAAAACATTAGGTCTCATTGTTCTCAAGTGTTGCTGGTATGTTTGATCTATGTTCTTTTAAATTGGTTCCATATGTAGATTTCCCTGAGGAATTCAATGAGAACCCCACAGGTGCTTTGGTACCAGTAATATCAGAATCATACCTGGGCACAGGATAACAGGGCACTGAGGACTGTAGGGTGAAAGAGGGATCAACTGAGCCATCATGTACAGGATTGTGTAGGATCTAGAAAGCGATGCTGCAGCACTGCAGGTGAACCTGTAAAATCTGACAGAAGATAGGTGCACTTTCAGCCAGTGAGGAGCACACCAGACTTGTCTAGATGTCTTCTTTCCTCTTGCAACCCAGAACTGATTTCCTGACAGTGTTGAGCACATATCAGACCCTTATGTTATGCCAGAAGATAGCACACCCATGAGTAAGTGGTGAAGTCTATTACATAGAGATATTGCATCCCTAAATTATATTATGGCAAGGAGTGACCTTCATGACTAGGATATAAAAATGGTTTTAATTTTAATACAATGTGTTTCAAGCAACTTGGGAACATACTTACAGGATGCTTCAGAGTATCTTATTTTGACAGTTTGTGTTCCTTTTGAGTTCTAAGCTTTTCTCTTTTATCTTTCTCTAGCTTTTATTACCATTTGTTTTATTTAAAGTATGCATATGAGAGACAATGGTGCCTCCTGAAACAGAAAATCATACAATACTTTCAATTAACAATGCCACATGATCTAGAGTTTGCTGTCAGTTTTTCTTTACTGTGCATATTTCATTATAACAATTACATTGTTTTTGCCACTAGTTCAAGCACAGACAAGAATTTTAATAACTACTAATTTAAGAAGGTACTGAGTCCCATTTACAGCACAATAGCAAACATTTCCTTGAAACTCAATATTTGCTAAATGCTGTAGTGAAACTGTGTCTGAGGCTGATCTCTTTGTTAGGCTTCTTTAAAATGCTACCTAGTAACTCAAAGAAAAACATGGTCTTTTATGCACAGAAATTTCAGAAACTAAACTCTAACAAAAGCCCAAATGGGAGAGTATTTCTGGACAATGAGTGTATTAAAAACAAATGGGGTCCTCTAGATATTATTCAGTACCTTAAATACTTGATGCTATATAATGCATTTTGATTAATTTTTCTGTTGAGTTTAAATAAAATTATTCATTTCTTGGAATTCCCAGCATTACTGACATCAGACGAAGGAAAAAAAACATTCTCAGTAATTCTAAAACAGCAATAAAATCATCATAAAGGGATGCTGGAGTAGCAGAGCAATGAGGGGTCCCCAGGAACAGAATGAAAGTAAGAGTCTTGAGAAAGAGAATACTATAAATTGTTATTTCTTTGACAACCGCTTGTTTAAACAGATTCAAGCAGAAACTCTACTACAGTATAAGATTAATTAATAACTTTGTTGCAGTTCACAGGATGAAAATTATGCTTCAAGTTACCTAAGATGACTAAAAGACATACTCATGGGAAAATTTACATATGTAAATGATAGTATAATGAACTGCAACAGGACCTCCACATGCACGTTAAGAATTTAGTTATAGAATCATGAGTAACAAACCCCCCATTTCAGTATCATTCTTTGCTACCTTTGTTACTGTGCTTTCCTTTTTTAAAAGGTGTGACAGTTTTTGTTACATGCCTGTCAGCCTATTCTGAAGAATAGATATCTGAAGATAATAAAATCAAATGTCTTGAATCAGTGCATTGACTTGCTCTTGCACTTGCTCTTGCACTGGGTGAAAGAACACTGCTTTAGGGACAACTTTATGGGATCAAAGGCATATGACTTGCATATATGAATTATACAAAATAAAAGCTGAGAAACCATTTTTTTAAATAAAAAAAGAAATCTATGGAACTCTTTCTGTATGAAAATAGTGGAATTTAAATTTGATGCATACGTGCTGAAAAATGCACCATCACATTTGTGTAGGACAAATAAAGCAGGACAGCAAGTCTGTTTGTGTCATCTGTTTTGATCCTACCTATGAAACAGGATACAAATACCATTTTTCCCTTCTCTTTTTTTGACTTCCAGTGGCTCACTCAGGTTTTTATTAAGTATTCATTAACTTCTCTGTAAGTCTAATAACTCAGTTTTGTGCTTCTCCCTTTATTCATGCTGTGAACTTCCATTTACCAGTTATAGAATAGGCAATGAATCAGAAGTCAGTTCATCCTTAGAAATAATGAGACCAGTTCCTTAAGTTTATTTCTGACTTCTTAGATTTTGAGCAAATCTTAAAGGAAGACAATTAGGGTCCTGACATTCAAGAAGTAATTTGAACTCAGATTGTTTCCAGTCTGCTTGTTGTCTCAGAAAAGCTTAATTACTTCATGACCTCAGATAGCAAGTGCATTATACAATTAGACTGTTATTAAACTATTTTCTATAATTATTTTTTGCTACTATGTTGGAGAATTGTCAAATTTAAAACAAAAAATTAAAATTGAAAACAAAATCTAAACCCATAAAATTTAAAGATCTATATCAACATTTTTGAAAGGTTGAATTCTTACTACAATATTTCAGAAACTGTACTTAATTAAGAGGAATTCCTCAATAGTCTAGGTTATACTCAGCAATTCACAGTGAGATGTTGATAAAACCTCTAAACACTCTTTCTGTTGTTTACATATTTGGAAAGGAAGGTCTTTCATTTTTAACTCTGCAGAGTAAGGTTTTAATCTCTTGAAGCAGGAACTCTTTTTGCACAGTGGGACTGACACTACTTATTCTGTTTTCTGTCTGTGAAACATACTGTGGTACACAAAATTTAGTAGTAATAATATATTTTTAATTAAAACAACTTAGTCTTGCTTACTTGCTTATATTCCATATGACATAAAATGGGGACCTGAATCACTGCAAAGGGAGGGGATGGCAATGTAAGCATCTGCTAACATAAATGTGATTCTAAGAATGTTGGTGCTTTATTAAAAGGACTTGAAATCAAGAAAATTAAAAGGTCACAGTTCATATGATGTCATACATAACATCTTCTTTGTAAAATATCTTTAAACTTAGTTTAAAATCCCTATAACCGTTTTTGAAGGATTTCTTGGGTCATTACCGTTCCACTCTGAATGTACTTACCAACTCCATGAACAGCAACTCAAGTTAACTTCATTAGGCTGCTTGCTGCTTATGCTGAAGAATCTTGTATTCAGAAAGTCAACCTTGTTCACAAGGCTTAGAAAACCCAAAATATTTTTCCAATTCATCACTTGAAGTCTATCTTTAATCTTTACCAATATATGGTCATAGTTCGTAAATCAGAGATGACAAATAGGTGCATTTTGGGCTATAGGCTGAGGGAAAAGTCAAAGTTGCCAAATTACCCTGTATTCAGAAGCACATCTATCTCAGTCTCATCTTCCAATGAAATGTACAAATGCATACCTTTCTATAGCTATGTAGCTCCCTCACACTCTTCAGAGCGCTGTCTCCTGCCTTCTCTCCTCCAAGATTGCTGAAGCAGGTTGTGTATCCTGTGATTCAGCAGTGTGGACAAGAAAAGATAAGTGAGAGGGAGCAGGGATGTCTTTGTGCCTGTCTTATTACTGGATTATAAGGAAATGAGCCAAATGTGTGTTCAGAGCAAGATGGGTGTATTGTGACAAAGCTGGTGGTCTGTGTGAAGATTGGGTATATAGAAGTCACTTTACTTTGTTATCTTCATGGGGAGGTTCAGGGGTCCATAAGAGCATTATTATTAGAAGCAAACAATTTCCAGACAAATTGTGATAAGAATAGTGAGGAGAGCAGCCTGAATTCTTAGACTATATTAATGAAAGGGATGGCCTATAATTATGTCAGTTACCCTGCATATTGTTATCTTTAGTAGCCTTGGAGACAATAGAAAATAGTTCTGAGCATGCCTCTTTTATAGAGCTAAGCAGCATCATCTGCACTGTTCATTCTGCCAGCTGCTGGTAGGGGATAGGTTTTACCAGGCAACTGCTTCTACAGAAGCCATATAGGGGGTCCCTGTGGAACATGTCAGAACATGTCAGAAGTCGTCATGAAGGAAAATGAAGATACAGGAAAAATGAATAATCTGAGAAATGTGATGGATACTGTGGAGTAAACTGCCACACTAACATTTTGTCTCATTTGAAAACAAAAGCACCTGTGAATAAGAGAGTAAAATACCCCCTATGCATTCAGAATAAGACACAGCTTTAGATCAAGGTAAAGCATCTTTACAAGGTAACATCTATAGGCATAATTAAAGCACACACTCTGAATAAGAATAGACTAAACATTGTAGTTTATGAATTTTTATTCTGGATAAAAATTTAATTCAAAAAGTATTTATTTGGCTGCTAAAAGCTGGTGAATAGTCATGCCTTATAATATGACGCAAGTTTGAATGAAAGATGGGGTATGATGGACATATGCTCTGAGGGTCCCAATGTGAAAAAATTCAGAAAAAAGTAGAGATCTCTGTGTGCTGCATCTTCCTAAATTCATATTGTTGTAGGCAAGGAAAAGCCTAACCTTTCACGGAGCTACCACCCCTTCTCTTTGGGAGGCTGCTGCCTCAGCTTGCTATGGACTCAGAGTGAAACTCATCCATGTCTGGTCTCAGAAGCTGCCACAGTTTACAGCTGTGATTGTAAACCCTTTTTGCTCCTCTGCCTTCTTGCACCTCTTTCTCTTCCTTCTGTCTAACAGATTAGCTTTCAGAAGGAAAATTCAGTGCTTCTCTGCTGAAATACCACAATGAGAGTGTGAGCACTGAAAGAAAAACATCATTACTTACAGCCTAAGAAAGTTCTCCTGTAAACAATTAAACCCCTCCCATCTAATTCAGTTTAGAAGGATTCAAGTGAAAGGGAATACCCTTCCTCAATCCTCCAAGGTGGCTTTTTTCAGTGAAAGGTGAAAGGTCAGATAAGTTTCATGGCCCTCTTTTGCCCTTGCAGAGGTGAAGATATTGGATGTTGTGAGGAGTATTTTGTACACTGATTTTTTCATATTAACTTTTATTATGTTTATGCTACTGTATACAGTATACAATGGTATGTTGTATTGCATTCTATATTTTTCCTATGTCAGAATATATAAAATATGCATTGACCTTGGAATATCTTGAAAAATATCTGTATCTTTATTTTTTTTTTTCCCTTAATACAAATCCACAGAAAATTTGCAAGACGTCACATGTGCAAACACAACTTACCAAGAAATAGTAGAAAAGATTTTTAATTTCATATCCAGATTTTTTTAATTGAAAATACAGAAGCTAATTTGAAAAATTTCAGGAGTATCTGGAGTAATTTTTATAGTCATGGATACTTTGGTAAGTTATAGATAGGATACTCAAAATTTCAAATTGCTGTTGTAGTCTTTTATTTAATTTTTTTTAATTCTCCTTTTTTATTATTTCTATGCACAGTTATCTGTTACATGTAAACTAAAAGATACACTGGTACATTTTCATAACCATTTACTAAAAGCAGCTACTTATATCCATGTAAACAAAATCTAGCACAGCTAGTATGTGTTATGATGGTGGCAGTGAAACACAAGTGGCATGCTATTAGAAGAAAAAAATAGCAGAAGTAGTAGAAATTAACTTGTCAAGACAAAGACTGCAGGACAAATTCTTTATGCTATTCTCTGTCTCCTGTCAAATGTGCAACTAAATGAGGTTTATAACAGAAAAGCAATATTTTTTAATTATATGATTTTTTGGTCAGATTATTTTCCTCAGAAGGAAATGAGGTTGGAATGCAAGGTATGTGTTAGTGTGTGTGTATGTGTTTTGAGCCATGAATCTCACAGCTAAATATGGGCATTGAGTGACTTTCCTAGTCTTGCAGTTTAGGTATAGCTGAATAAACTTGGTAGTTTCAATATTTGTTTTAGATTCTCAAAAGAATTCACAGCTGGAATTACTACTCCTGTTCCTACTGGAGGAACTCCAGCCTGGACTCACAACATCCACCTGGCTGAACAGTTGACCTCTTTTTACTCTTTTGCACCTGTAAGTTATCACAGATCATATTGATAGTGATAGGTTGCCACACATCTTCCAGTTAGGCTAAATGAGCAAAGAAATGAAACAGCACATGGAGTAAAATAGCAGGAAAATCAAGCTGGAGCAAAAGCTTCTCACGAGGTGAGAAAGAGAATGATTGCTGAGGAGTGAAATTTGTTGACGTATTTTCCTGCATGTACATATGAAAAAAAAAAAAAAAAAAAGAAGAAGGAAATAGAGAAAGTATTTTGTGCTAAGAGGGGGCTAAAGAAAGAAATTCCTAAAGTCACAGGCCTGTCTGGAAAAGTAGCATTGGAAACCATATCATGTTTGTTCATCTTTTTTTGAGGAATCAGGATTACATGGCCCTTTTTTTTAATTAATAACTGAGGGAGCACCAGAAAGAAAGTAACAGGAATACCCTTTCTTTTTCTCCCCTTTCCCTACCAATTCCCACAGAGAACAATACAGCAGGATGCTGGTAGGCTGGACAATACCAGAGAAGGGTAAGTGCAAGTGAATATGATTTCAAACTATGTTGTCAGGGTTTTGGTCTTCCTAGCATAATATTCTGGTTAATCTCTAACAGATATCTTTATTTGTCCATGTTAAATATACTTAATCATTTTTGTTCCATGTGAAGATGTAACTCATCAAAGAAGCAGCTTGATTTAAAACATTTCAAAAGTTAATGCTCTGCTACACAAGAAACTGTAATTCCCTTATATTGTTAGTATTTGCAATAAATGACATTTAATTATCCTATTACAAAGCATCTGGTCTCAAGTCAATAATTTTGTTATAGTGCAAATAGAAGGATATCTAGAAGGATATCAATTTTTATGCTGTTAAAATAAAATATTAATCATCTGGGTGTCACAGAGATCTATTATCAAAATAAAAATTTGCTCAAATAATTCAGTCATTGTTTTGCCATGAACTTCATGAGAAAGAGAGAGTGAGCTTGTGGGATGTGACTAATTAGCTGGCACTTGTCCTCTAAGGCTGGAAGACTAAAAGAAGAATAGTTGATGTTAATAAAGGCCAGAAAAAAAATCTGGTGCTGGCTTCTGTAAAAAGTTCTGAGTTTTCTTAGGATTAAAGCTAAACTGAACTACAATCTAAAACAATTGTGATTTTGGCTAGAAGGCACTGAAAATCTGGTCGAAAACTTCCTTGTTTGCAGGAAAATTTTAATATTTTATGGTTTGTTTGTTCTACTATTTTTTTCTTGATTCATGAAAAAATAAAAACAATAGGCATGAAATGAAGTCATTTTATAGGGTTGAACAGAAGGATTTCATGTGGATCCAGGGCAAGAAACAGACCAAGATACCAGCTGTTTGGGTGGAACAAAAAGGCAAATTCAAGGCTGGGGAGAATGACTGTGAATCAATGACTGCTGGAGTAGACTCTTCTTCACTACTGGAATGGTCCTGATATGCTTGAGTTACCTAGAACGTCATATATTAGATGGTCTGATGGTAAGAGGCTTTTAGGGAACTGATTTAATTGTGATGTTTATGAAAATTTATTTTCATAGTTCAAGAAAAGAGCCTGCTGGATGTATAAGCAGTTGGGTAGCAAAGTCTGATCAATCTTTATGTCTTACACCAGAAGAGTAATTTAATTTTAACTTAATTGAAGGTTTTGTTCTGCAAGGTAATTTGGATTATATTCAGCAAGTTATTTCTTTCTGTGTCACTGGAAAGAAAATTGTATGACTTACGTTATTATTTTTAAAGTTAACAAAAAAAATATCAGTTGTTAAAATTTATGTTTGGGGCAATAATAGCTGTCAAGAGGAAAAGTTAAATTCTGTGGTACCTTTTCCTCTATGTAATTGTTGTCACACAACTCCAGTGATTCAGTGAGCTCGAGGCTGTTACTGGGTTATGGTGCTTTTACAGTCCTAATCAATACAACGATTCTAGATAGCATCAGATTGATCTTCTGGCTTCATGGTTGCCTTACTAAGGGTAAATAATAATCAGCACTTGATCTGCTTTGTTTTCTTGTCAAGAAGCTCTTGCAGTCATTTCCTCTCTTGCTGGTTCACAGGGAGGGTAACAACCAGCTAAGGCTATCAGATTCCATCATCAGGTCCACACGAAAAAATTTAAAAGTTCAATCACGTTGATGAATCTCAAGGCTGTCTAGATGATGTCTGTGACCAGGAAATAAATCATGTTTTCTCCATAACAACTTAAGAACTTCTAAAAGGATATTAAAAACTCACCTCTTCTAGCAGTATTTTTAAATACTGATTTCAGTTAAGTACTGAAAATTAGGAAATGTCATCGATCTGTGTTCTCTTGATTAGATATAGCTGAATATTTTCTCTTAGGAGACAAATCTTACATGTCCATCATTGCATTCTCAGTTCATATTGACTAGGACATGATTTTTCTTTCCTATCATAGAAAATTTGTATTAAGTCAAATAACCAAAACTCCTCTAATGAAGCTTCTTTTCTTTCCACCATAACGTAAAATTTTGTAGCTAGTTACTATTTTCTTTTAATTGATTCCATTAAAAAAAAATGTGCATGTCTTTTCTAAATTTTAGTAGTTATGGATGGAGGGGAGGGGGGAAATGAAAAGGATAATGAAATAGCTTTTCCTCCAGCACAGACATCCAAAAAGAGAGGAAAAAAGCCATCTTCCCAGTTCAGTATTCCAAAAATATGTGGATGATTTTTTTCATTATACAATATTGAAAAATTAGTTGATAAGATATATTCCTACCTACAACAAGTAAACTTCACTTTAAGATTCCAAATTTTTCTTGAACAGATTTCTGTAGTGTGCATCATTCATCAGAAAACTTTAAAAATATTATGTAAACCTCTTTTGTCAGGTACATCATATTGCTTGTAACATTATTTTAAGTAGCTCAACTTAATAATGGAAAACAACATGTAAATATAACCTAAATTTCTTTATTATGTTTCTAAAAATCTGTCTGCATATTTCAGTAGTCTTATCAAATATATTATAGCTTTACTCAATACTGATTGCTTTTATCTTGTCAGAAAGTACACTATAAATCATCTTTGTTTTTCAAAGTTCCAGTTCAGAAGCTTTAAAAAGAC
Source organism: Pheucticus melanocephalus (assembly GCA_013398405.1). NCBI lineage: Eukaryota > Metazoa > Chordata > Aves > Passeriformes > Cardinalidae > Pheucticus > Pheucticus melanocephalus. The sequence continues at coordinate 201,746 of VZSJ01004964.1, read as the reverse complement.
TATCTTCCTATGAACTGTATGGAATGACAATTTTTTCCAGTATTATATCTTCCACATTTCAATGCTCTTGGAAGTTATTTGTGCATGTAAATATCCCCCCTCCCCCTCTTTCCAAACTGAAATGTAATGTGTTATGTTAGATGATGATATGTTACTGACAATGCAATTATTTATGATTTGTATATCCCAGCTGTTATAAATGTTTGTGGTGAAGCAGTTGTTTCAAGAAACATGAACAAAATCAGATTGTAACGATTGTTTCTGTTATATATCAAGGGCTGCTGTAGCCTTCCAGATCAATATGATTGCTGAGAATGCCCTGAAACAGTGAACTGAATGGAGGGAAAATTAAAGAAAAAATCAAATTTTCCCTTCAAATTTTGTAACTGTGCTAAGATATCAGGCTCTAAGCATAGCCATAGGCATAACAAGCAATTGACTAGGTCTGTAGATAGTAGTCTAGTGTAAAATATTTCTCAAAGTGATTTTGCTAGTATAAATTGCTTGTCTTTGTTCTAGGCCAACTTTCATCTTGGGTATCTGTAGCCCGATGCTCTACCTAGAATGTGGTAAACCAACTCAAGCAATGTCCTCTCTATTGTCAAATCTACCAGTGTTGAATGGAAGAGAGGGCATCATGTAGTTTTTGCTGTTGAAGAGTGCTGAAACCAGTTTGATTTACCAAATCCAAACTTAAACATCCTGACAGTGAGGTGAAGATCTGGTAACTGCTAAAATACTCAGAAAAAGGAACAAACAAGTGATATTTCTATTAACTTATCTAAACCTGCTGAGCTGACACAGATGACCTGGAGACATTTGACTGACAGTCATTCAGTTTTTACTACAAAGTATATGGTATAAAGTCCCATTTTTTAACAGCAGAGTCTTCTACCATACCCCTTCTTGGGGTGTGTGTCAAGATTTCTCGCTTGAATAGGGACACTCTCAAGGCGTCTAGGCAAAAGAAATTTGCTGACAGTAGTGGGTATGAGTAGCATCCATCTGTATTTAATAATTGGTATTGCTAGTTTTTAAACAATTTCTTTAATGTAATATCTTGCACCTATTATAATTCTGGTTTAAATTCTGAACTCTTAATCAACATGAAGTGTTGGGACATAGCACATTAAACCAACCCACCAAACACAAACCAAAACAAAATTACAGAGTTGCCCATGTATAGAGCTAGTAGAAGAAATACTGCACCGAAAGAATGAGACATTGTCAGATGTCCTTAATTGAAACTGTCTATGAGGATCTGTATTCACATAAGGGGAAAGTAATTTGTCCACCTTGTGCATAATTGAGCATTAGCACGTGTAGTTCAGAGAGATACTGTAGAATACCTCTCCTTGGTGTTGACTATTCTGCATAAAAGACTGGATGTGAGGATCTCTTTAAATCTCTTCCGAGCTCATTTATTCTATGATTCTGTGATTCCATGAGAGCTGGAAAAAATAAACAAAGGAAGCAAGGAGATAGTCATCTGAAGATACAGAAAAAATTTTTTTTAATAGTTTCAATCTTAACTTTTTATTCCTCTTTTTTTTAATTTCAAAATGGGAGCAAACATCTGTGTGGATTTTCTGTTATAGTAAACATTTACTATTAGCTGTAATATCATATGTGAGGCTTCTTTTATATTATCCAGGACTTGGTGTAGTCCTTTTTAGAGTACATATCCATAATGTATACAATGTAATTTGCTCAAGATAAAAAAAAAAAGAAAATTAAGAACATTCATCAAAAACAACAAAAAAACAGCCCTAGGAAATAGGAATAATATGGTGAAAAGTTTTGACCTTTGTTTACTTCATCTTTGTAGCTATAGGACTACAGCAGTTTTTTCACAAGCAGTTTCCATGTAATAGAGTCACTTCTTCAGAAAATCTGGAATAACATTATGGTGAATCTAGTTCAAAGGGGACTTTTTTATCTATTTTACAGGACAGGATCAGGTCCATAAATCATAGCAACTCTAGTCTGAAGGGAAAAAAGATTTTTCCAATGTCATACACATTCCTAATAGAATGAATTGCCAAAGGAAGGTATTTATGAAAACACTAACCAAAAGTGTGAGCCAGAAGAAATCTTCTGTTGAAATTGGAGTAATACATCAAAGTGACAGAAATAAGACTGTGGGGTTTCTTCTAATCAGTGAGTTCTGTGCAATTAAACGTGGAGTAAGCAAAGAGACTTTTACTGAAAATAAATTAAAATATTGATGTGTTTACATGTTTGCTTTCACACATCTTCAGCAAGAATGAAAAATAAAATTACAAGGAAGACAAAATTATATGTGCTTTCTTCATGGATGAAGCACAATGCTACAGCTTTGTTCAGTGCATGTTGTTAGAACCAGTCAATGCTCTTTAAATTAGGAATTCTCTGGTTGAAAAACAAAACAAGGTAGAGAGGCTACACATCATTTCACTTCTGAGATCACCTAAGACAGAAGCAGAGCCACAAAGAGCTGTGAATGTTCCCATGTATTTGATAATCATGGTGCAGTTCACTGACAAAACTCAGCATGGAAAATTCGTGGACTATTTCTCAGTTATCCTTGAAACTCAGCAACAAATATGAAGGAAATGTAATTTTTTGGCAAAGTGTTAAAAATGCCATGCTCCAAATCATTGCCTTAAAAACTGAACAGTTCAGTCATGGGAGCTAAAAGACATGGCAGGATGACAAGCGCTGCAGCACGTGGGTAAAATACATGTCTGTTATTTTATGGCATTCTGTCTTGAAGCAATCCCGGGATTTGAGGGTGTTTCAAATAAAGTCTCTTCAATTGATACGCAGTGTAGAAAGTTGATTTATGTAATGGGTTCAATATGATATTCAAGTGTTTCTATTGCTGTTAAAACAGATAAAACCCAGAAAAGACATTTCTATATTCAATAAAAATTCAACTTTCATGAGATCCTAAGACTACAAACCACCTTGACATATGCCTGGCCCTGAAATGCTATCTGATTTTCATGAATGTCTGAATATATCTCACTTCATATTCTACTATTCTACTAAGGATGATCATTAAACCCTCTCAAAATAATTTTTGTCAAAATTTAGGACTCTGTGTTCAGTGTAAATTCCCAAGTCAATATGTAAATCGTCTGAAGACTGACTGCAAGATTTAACTCCTCCTATTCTAGTTTGCTTACAGTGAAGGCAGCTTTCTGCAGTGCTCCTAAATAACCTTCACCTTTCCTAAGTTTACGCCTTTGCAGCTGTCTGTCTCAATTCCCCTCAATTGCTTGAATAATAATTGCAAAAGAGAAGGGAAATAGGCAAAATTTTCATGCTGATTCATAGGTAGGAAAGCAAATATTTTAGTGCCATCTCCCAAGGGCTGAAGTCTTTCACCTTTGTTTATCTCTTAGCTTTGCATTCTGATTGAGAAACAATGGTGAGAATGTGAGATAATACATAAATATAAGCTAGGATCAGCCTGGGAAACTGGCAAAAACATTCACTATTCAGATAGACGTTTAGAGCACTGTTGTTTCAGGAAGTCAGCAGCGATGGATGCCTCTGATTAACATCTAGCCTGATGCTCTGAGCTGCTGAAGGAAGCTGTAGACTTACACTAGGATGTTTTCAGCCTTTGTCTATTTCAAAGCAAACTAGTTCCCAGAGAAGAACCATGAAGTTTATATCCTGCTGGATTAAAAATGTCTTTGGGAATGCTCCAGAGTGTAAAGCTATGTATGTCCTCCCATTTGTTCCTTGAAATCTTTATAACTGAACAAATCCACCAGCTGGTGTGTGTAACACACAGATACAGTTCCCAGTCTCTTTGGAGTACTATGTACCAGGATTTTTCACAGATTACAGTTTTAGGACATTCTCTTTAAAGAAAAAAATCCTATTACCTGGCATAAAATCTTATGATTTTCTAAGTATGAGAAGCAACATCTGCTCTCACAAGCATAGATATCTGAACTTCATTAATCCTCTACATCCCCTCTGGGTGTATTTGAAGAATGCTGAACTAGAACTTTTACAGCCTTTATTTAAGAGAATTCTACCCCATCAGGAAATTCTGCCATCAGTTTGGAGCATGTTGTCCTTTATATTGAGATTTATGAGCAAAATAGTAAAATTTTTGGCTTTGATTTGAGGACAGTGTGGTCAGGTATATCAATAGTGCTGAGAATGTTGAGTCTTTCAGTTGTATGTGAGTATCAGTGGGAGTTGAACATTTTAAGAATTATATTCTGTACCTCAGATATTACTATAGGTTTATATTATAGTTTGAGTCACCACTGTGAATCACTGTAGCTTTTTGTTTTCACCTGTGCACTTCCCACAGGAAGTTATTTATAGCTCTCAATGCCTGCATTTAGGTTACTGTTTGACAGCTTTGTACTCAGAATTTTAAGTATTGCTATTGTACAGGTAGGTTTGCAGAACTTCATCCACAAGTTACATCCTGAGTGGAATTGTTCTAGAGGAAAGGACTTCAGCTGAATTTAACTATGAATCAGATGTAATAGCCTGTGAAAGTCTTCCACATTATCTTAAGACTAGAATGATAATGCAGTACTTGTGGGCCATAGTGCATTTTTGCATGAGCAGAAACAAAAATCATCTCACCAGAAAGTATAGTTTTATACTATGATTTGAAACCACAAGGGAATCAGGAATCAGGATGTCCGTCTCTATCTACTTTGGAATCACCTTCTCTGCAAACACAGACACAACAAAAAGCCACCACCTGGTCAGAGATGCCTACTAACAGGCCCAAGAGAATTGCCTACCTAACCTGGCTAAGATTACTGAAAGTCCAAAGCCCTACATTATATATTCTGTGTTTAGCCCCTAGTGGCAGGAGCAGGACTGAAATGGAGAAATGAAAATAAAGAAATAGGAGAAAAGCAAACATGATGATTTATGGGCATGATGTATTAGATGGTCAAAACCCACAGCTTTCCTTGAATTGTATTGGCAATAACATTCAAAATGTATATTTCAATGCCTAGATTTTTACCACTGTAATATCTGCTTTAAATCTGCAGGGTTTTTTTCTTAAGGAAACTTTCTGTTTGTCTTAGTATGTCTACTAGTGGGATATTTCTGCTTAATTGATCAATCAATTGATCATATCTATATTCCTAATTGTCATTTGTGTTTAACATTGTATTGAAAGTAAAATTCATGACTCCAAGACGTTTTTGTAGCACATCTACAGGCCATAGTAATACTTTTAATCTTAAAGCTGTGAAACATATACAATGTCTTCATTGTTTTTCTGCTATTTTTCCTGGTAGTAGCATTATGTTGACACACCATGCAAGAAGCATGTAAAAGGTGTTAGCATTGGTTAAATAATTGGAAAAAAAAATCTCAGTCAACACAATTTCATCTTAAACCTACTTTTTAAAAGAAATATTATTAAACTCAGTTGACTTTCACTAAGAAACAGCATAGTGTAAAAAAAATCTCTAAAAGCTTGTTTTCATTAACTGTTATATTCATCAACAAAGGAAGACCTTACGGAATATATTACCATCATAAATTATGTAGGAAGCTTTTTGAATGTTTAAGAAAGGCAAGGTCTTCTTTACTTACCAAAGACAGCTTATAAACATCCTCATAAAAAGAACATAAAAACACAGATAAGGTGGAAAGAAACCTCCTTCATTGTTAGAGAGTTCATGATCAATTATTTGTTGAAACACAGGCAAGTCTCTGTGTTTCCTTAACATAGAAACATTAATATTTCTTTTTTATCTTTCTGTGTGCAGTAAAAGAGAAAAGAAACAAAAATTATCAGTGGGATTCAAAACTTAATTTAAGAAAAATAGCTTCCATACCACAATTCAGAGCTTTGATAAAGTAGTGTTCAGAAGAGGATGGTGGGACGGTCCCTATGCTGATGTCTACTGCTTTATCTGGATTTATATCATCATAACTTTTGAAAAAATATTGGGGAGATCAGACTTTTGGGGGACAGAAAGGATAAAAATATTCTGACAAAGCCCTCCCTTTAAGAATTACATTTGTGATTTTTTCCTAATGTGTTTCACTAACAGAAAATTGATTAATAAAAACTATTTTTATCAAATTTTCAGCATAAATATTTTGAGCAGTCATGTTTGCAGCACAAAGACCACTCTGAGTCTTGAAATGACTGTAAGCTGTTTCTGCATGGCATTATTCTGTTTGAAATTTTAGGATGCAGCTCACTACCTACAGTTACCTGACAGATTTTGTGCACTGGAATGAGTTTAGTTTGTATTCCACCTTCAAAGGTGGAGCTTCTGACACAGAGAACTGTATCAGTATGGACTCATGCAGGTATGTAAACCTGAACAAGGTGGTTTGTGTTCTTCAGCATGGCAACAACTGTGGTATTTTGTCACAGAGCTGCTTAGCTTTTCTTTCCAAAAGCTTTGCCTCTGCAAGGGTAAATTCAGACTCCTTTTATCCATGATTTTCACATCAGCAACTTTTCTCTAATTGGGTCCTTAGTACAGTCCCTTTCCAGTCTGCCATTTGTCATCACAAAATCAGGAAAAGAGAGTAGATTAATTGCAGTGCCTGCTCTTGACTTATGGCTTATCCAGTTCATTGCACCCGTAAGTAATTTCCACAGAGTATCCATGGAGTAAAGCTACATATTTTATGAGGTCAGTTTCTCAGATTCCTTTAAAAATTTCTATTATCAAATTGTTTACTTACGCTTTTTTTTTTTTTTTGGTATAGACCTCAGTAATTTCTGCATGTTTTATTGTATGGTTAAAAAATATCTCTAAGTAAAATCTAAGCACAGAAGTGTGTCCATGCAGATTTTCACATTCCCCAATGCTTTACGTTAATATATATAAATACACACCTTGAGATTGCATGAGATCAATTTTAAATATAAGGCAATATAGGAATGGTTCACAGCAACTGTCTTGGGGTTTTGAGGTGCTTTGATTCTTGTGTAATTATAGGAGTTTATCATGAATCTGGTGGAAAGTTTTGTTCTCACATAACCTTTATTACTTCCCTTTTCCTATGGTAAAAGAATGCATAATAATTCCTTATTGTTATTGCCCTCTCTGATCTGACCTTCAAATGTCAGACTTTCTGCTTTTTGATCATGCATATAATATGCACCTTGACTCACTTATGTGAAGCTATATAAGACAAAGGTCCTTTCATGATTCAAGCTTTGAGTGAAGTAATCATATTATATCCATCATTTACATCGAAAGAGCAGATATATCATCCAAACTTAGCATGCTTCCTACTGATGTAAAAAGGAAGTGACAGAAACAGAAAAAAAAAAAGACAGCTTAAAGTACAAAACAAGTGTAATATATGCTCCTTTTCAGACACTACTGCTTGAGCAAAATCATATTGGATTGTTTAGGAGCTAAAGTAATTGTCTTCCAAGTACACTTCAGTCTTTAGGCTATATTGTATTTCATGCTACAAGTGTTTTCAGAAATGGCTCAATGCTTGCAAAATACACTTAGCACCATTAATCTCTCTAATTATTGTGTGACTGCATAAAAAGCCAAAACATTTTCTTCCTTGTGTAATTATTTAACACCAATGACTGCAAATTATGAAACATCAGGGGGTTTTAATTTACTTAATTATCAGTTGAATTTCTCTGTATCAGTTGAAAGCTTCATATAACCTACAAAGAAATGTTCATTTGTTCCCAGGATAGGTCAGCATAATGTTGCTTCTGATTTTGAAAACTGGAAGACATTAAGGATAGATGGTTAACAGAGGAACCTTATGTAGAAAACAATTATTTTTTGAGGTATTGAGCATTTTCAAAAAGAGTGAACTCTGTATAGAACTCTCTACATGAGAAAAATAAATAGGAAGATCTTAGAAGGCCTCATTTTCTCTGTCCATTTACCTGTCTAGGTCAGAAATTGCATGCTTTACTGAAGTCAAATTATTTACATAGATGCAACATGGTTGTGAATGAAACTCAATTCTCGCAATATTTGAATTTGTTTGTATTTGATTTATTACTATGACTTCCCTTAAAATTTATTTACAAGAAATTTTACAAGAACTTTAATCTGTTCCATGAAATTTTGAAAAAAATTATTTCTTTCATTATGATAGCGAATCACATTCAAGAGCTTTCACAAGAAAGTATTCCTTTGGGTCAAAACTGAAGTTATATGACCAGTAATGAATTTTCTCCTTGTTGGCAGAAAAAAAAGAAAAAAAAATTCCAGCTCCAGCTGTTAGGAAGATTTTCCCCTTACCTTACCTTTTTGACACAGCAATTGTGTTTATTTTGTTCTACATAATTTACACAGCTTTTCTATGGAAAATTTATCTCAAATAAAAGTCTGTCAGCATGACCAAGCTTTACACACTGTAAGTACCCAACAAATGAAATTACCATGTAAACAGATGTTTGGTTTTTTGATTTTTTAAATTCATATAGGCTATAAGACATATTGAGAACTGGAGCACCTGAGACTACATGATGGAATCAAAATGCCTGTCCTTGAATGATTCCAGGTCATTTCCATTGGGGATGGAATCTGGACTGTTTACCATTAGATGAAATGAATATCTTTATTTTCTAGTGAAATCAACATATCCAGGCTGTTTCAGTGTGCTTTTGGGAATCTCATGCTGAGGATGCCTGGAAGTCAAGGACTGAGGAGCATCACATAATTCCCACTAGACTCAGGTTTTATGTGACTAACTGGTGCAGGACAGGATTTCACAGGAATCTCCTCCCAGCATTATAGCCAACTGATGTAATGAGAATGGCTACTGAACAGTCTTCTCTAACCTGCCTTCTCACAGAATTTATTGCTGATATGTCTCTTCTAGCTTGGAAAATTTTAACCGGAAAGTGTTAGTAGATTTGGCTCTTTCTATCTCTTCCTCTTTTAAACAGAAATTTTTTTAAAAGAAGGGGGGAAAAATTCCTGTTTATTGAGAAACTAGATTATTTTGAAAGCATTGTATATCATTTTCCACTATTGCAGTCTTTATTCCTCATGTTGTTAAACATTTTTCATTTATATTACTACCACTAATTATATGCTTGGATTAATGGTTTTCATTAAGAATTATTGTTCAAGTTTTGTGAATGATTATTGATTCCCCTTTCTCTTAGGAAGGAAACTCTGATGAATTTTATCTGAATTTTTGCAATCTCTTTTGAAAGGCATGTGAGTGACTGTATCATAATAGACATGCCATTACTGAGTTTGTGGAAAATTTGTGCTTGGGGAGGACTGTGATACCCCAGTGGTTTAAGATTTCCCAGAAATAATAAGCTTGTAGGCGAGAAAGGCTATGTAATTAGTGCTTTTGTCAGAAAGCTTTCTACTGGAAGAATAGCTTTAAGCTAAATGTAGGAGAAAGAGAGTCTAAACATATGTCCTTAAACTAGAGTGAAAAACTAGACTGCTTTAAAGGTTTTGTCCTTTCAAGGTATCATGGTCAGGACATTTATTCCACCTTAAACTGGAGAGCTGATTGTTTGAAGTAACAGGTGGAGATTCCCCTTTCAAAATTTTCAAAATAATCGTTTGTTTGTTTTTTTTTTTTATGGTTTTAGGCATTTTACTATTGTCCTGGTTTTAGGGTTAATTTTTGTGGTAGTCAGGATGGGGCATGGCTAAGATGGGGAGGATATTCTGTACCAGCTCAGGTCATTGTCAGGTGCAGGGAAGGGGGATTTGGGAAGCAGCATTCTGCCTGAATCACCTTCTCTTTCATACACTTTTGTTCTTAATATCATTGCCACTGCTCTTCCTTTTCTTATCTTATTGCTTTTTCAGTGATTTTTTTTCTTATCTTGTTATCTCAACCCATGATCTTTGCCTTTTTGGCACCAATTCACCTCTCAGGCCACTCAAGGGCTGGAGCAGGGTGGAGGGGCTGAAGGTGGCAAGAGGCAGTGAGTAAGCACCTTGGAGGGAGAACTAAATTGGGGAATACCATTCTTAAACCATGAAAAAACTATGCTAGCAAAACTTTGAAATAATATCTTACTACTGATCATCTTTGTAAACAATTCAGATATGAATCTTTAACTGGTTTGAAAACCAAAAAAAAAAAAATAAAAAGAACAAAAATAACAGAAAACTTTTTTTGGTATTTGGTAACCAAACTTTTGGTATTTGGTAACAGAAAACTTTATTTGGTATAACAGAATAGCTTTTTTTGGTATTTCTTCACATTGGCTCTTTTGGAGTTGCATGGATAAGGAGAGTTTATCTGTAGCTTAAGAGGCATTTTGCTACATACTGTATGTTGGTTTTCCCTTATCACCAACTAGGTGTTTCCTACTTTCTTGAAATATGCATTCTGAGAAATAATTTGCTAATTTTTTTCTCCACCTTTTGGTAAACTGTACATTATACCTTATTAAACTCTATCCTACGACCTATCAGTTCTGAGAGACTATTACATGACTTCCACTGCAACAAGATTGCTCATGTGCCAGGGAGAGCAGACCTTTGTGTATCTGCAGAGAAAAAGGATATCACTGACTGGAGTTTATCATGAGAGAAGCCAAGCCTTTTAAGGTATAAGGTGAATTACACAAGGAAAAAACCCCAAAAAACTATTGCTGAAAATTAGAAATACTGTATCTATTTTAGCTTGGCAAAAGAAGTCCAAGGGAACCTTTACAGCTTCCGTACAGTCAAAAATTAGAAGTGGATAACTAGTGATATGTCTTTGCCCAGACAGAACTCTTGGAGGGTATGCAGCAGTCAAGGCTGTGGTAACAAGGAGTAATGGGATGCTTCTCCAGGGGCAGCAGCGGCAGAGATTGATCAGGGTCCTGAGTCAGGGTACGGAGCTACAGCGGGAATGGAGCGGACTGTGTGCTATCAGGGGGAATGAACATGATCCTGACAGGGGCTTCACAAGGAACTCTGACCAGGGAAGATCTGAACCCTGGGATGCAGGGAAGGGAAGGAGGGACAGATATAGACGATGCTTGAATGAGTGACGGATAAAGACTCACAAGATGGGAGAGGCATGAAGCTTGTGACACTTAGCAGCAAAAGGATGATTCCTTATCTACCCTCAGATCTGAACTCACAGGATTAATAGTAATGTCCTGTGTAAGGGAACAAGTTCAATTCAGAGATGCCTTAGAGTGAACTGGGAATGCACAGAGCACCAGTACAAAGGGGAAGTGTGGTGTAGTGATGGCTAGATGTTCCTTTTTGCAGGGTAGGAGCACCCCACAAATAAATGTGTCCCAAGGCACATTTATTTGCCATGAGGTTTGCTGTTTGCAAATATCCTGGACTGGGGCAGGAAGGAGTGTTCTGTTGAGACTGCCAAAGGCTTCCCAACTCTGAGGCTCCTATTCATTTTGTCCATGTGAGTCACTTCTGAGGGAGATCTGGGAAGAAATAGCTACAGTAGTCTGGAGACAAAGATAAGTACATGGAAAGCCAAATGGTGTTTCTCTCAGTTCTCCCACTGAAGGAACAGGACCCAAGTAGGAATGGATACACACTGTGAGTTAGCAACTGCCTGGTGTCCTGGCTGGTGTGTTGGCTTTTTAACCACAGGTCTCTCTTTGAGGAATGAGAACTGCCAGCAAGAGATGGGACTCTCCAGACAGTAATGGCCTAAAAGCATCTTTGCCCCAGTCTTGCTTGTCTGTTGTAGAGAATATTAAACCACATACACTGAGAATGATCATGACAGCTTGCCAGTATATGAAAAAGTAGAAATCAGGGGTAATAAACACATGGGACACTGTGATGGGAGTACAAGGGCTTTTGGAAAGGATGAAACAAGTGTCAAAAGTCACTTCTGAAGTTCCTGCACGCAAATGCACACAGCCTGGTAAACCAGCAGGAGGACCACATGTGGTGTGTGTGATTGAAAAACTAAGATGTGATTGCAATAACTGAGATGGGGACAGCCTGTGTGTCTGAAGGGCTGTGGTGGATTCATGTTGGGATAGAGGCTCCTTAGGAAAGAAAGGGAACAGGGAAAAGAAGATGGGGTTGCCAGCACACTAAGGAGCAGCTCAGATATATGCAGCTTTTCAGCTCTCCAGACAGGTGACAAACCTGTTGAGGGTGTGGGGGGTCAGAAGTAGAGAACAAAGCAACGAGGGCAACATTGTGGTGAGAATTTATCATGGACTGCCCAGCCAAAGGGCACAGGTAAAAAAGTCATCTTTGTTGGGCTCAGATGACAAAACCCTTCCTTTGATATGCTACATGAGGAAATCTAAGGCAAACTCAGCCTGCAGCAGCATAAGAAATGAAGGGGTTAAGTTCAGTGCTTCATTTACTGCTGTTAGATAGGACAGACAGTAAAACTGCAAAATCAAAATGTATCAGAATGTTCTAGAATTCTTGACAATTTTAATGTAATTGTTGTTTATTCATATTCATATGTTGGCTTTCCTTGGAAGTAGGGTGCTGAGATAATAGAGTTAATATCATAAAACAGTTTTACTTTATAAAAAGCATATCAGCGTCCTGTAAGTAATTTTTTTTCTTCCCATGCCAATTTTTGTAGGGCATTAACACAACCACTGGACAGTTAAGTCATTCATTATTCTAGCCTTACATCACACCATTGTTGATGAGAAAATGTTCACTTTCTTAAGCTCTGAACTTTCCATTTCCTTATTAAATAAAGCAGAAACTTCAACTTCACTAATGCAAGCAATATTTATGGTATTATATTCCCAGGGATTTTGCATAAATGATGACTGACATTTAGAGATGCTAGCAAGTGCTTAGATCTCAAATTAGATAAGATTAACTAGTATTAGCTAGAAATTATGTCACATATTGACCTCTTAATCCTATGCATTGAACAAATCAAAACAAATATTCCATTCCTGCTCCAAAAATCTAGTTCAAGAAGTAGATGTCGCAGGCATATATACACCTTGAAAATGAAATAAAACAATTCTATAATTAAGTAATACCTTAAGGAGGTCTATCTAATTTTTTAAATTGCTTGAAGCATTTGTCTGTTATCTGCATTAAGTGCATTACAACATTTTGGAAGGCTATGTTCTTTTAACACGTCAAGTGCGTATTTTTTCCGCGTCCCTCCCATTACAACATTGTTCCTGCTTTTCCAGTAGACTAGTTGAAGAAGCTAAAGTGTTGTGATCTTTTAAACAAATGCTATAATGCTCTCTGTTTGACCATATTTTTGTTTAGTTTGGTCTGTTGGGAACAAAAAAAGAGATATGAATGCTGAATAATCTGAGATTCACAGGATTATAGTAATTATTTGACCACATTAACTAGGCTTTTGGCTTTATTCCTTAAAACTTGTGCAGCAAATGAAATTAGTTTTACCAAACACAAAATGCATTCATAGGAAACCACACAATTATTCCCATCTTGACTTTCTCTTGAAATATATATAGTATCTATAATTCACTGATAAAGGTCTGTTGTTTAAAATTGCACTTATATTACTTATTAAACCCCTACATTTGTAGGAAAATAGAAGCTTTTCTGTTAATGTATTTATTTGAACATGAAAAATTACATGCTGGGGAATTTTCAGTTTTAAGAGCGTGTCACTTTGAAGCAAACCCTTCAATTTATTTAAAAATTAAATTTAGAGATAAATGCCTATATCCTTACAGGAATACAGAGGCATGGGAACTGGGCTGTAGTAGAAAAGGCAAAAAAAGGTTATTATGAAAATGCTAGAAATGCTATCTGAGTTAAAGCAGTGGTGCTTACCACGGTGCTTTGCCTTTGGCACCTGTAGTGGGAAGGAGATGACAGCAGTGTCATAAATACCAACAGGGTCACTGTAATCAACAGGAGCCTGGCCAGTGGCCTCATACCTCCAGAGCCTGCACCAGGCATTATCATTTCCTTTGGAAAACTCAACTCTCTGAACAGGTGACTGGCTCTGAGCCTTGGGTATCAGCTTTCAAACTACTGCAATTGCTATGCCCTGTTTTTAAGGAAAGCCAGCTTTGTCTTATATTAATATTCAAATTAAGCTGTGTTAATTTGGTTGAAAGCTGGGGGTTCAGGGACCAATAAACAATCAGTTCAGATATTCCTGTCTCAAGGGTGGTACTACCCATTGGAAGGGTTTGACACTTGGATGGTATATTGGTAATATCCTTTAACATTTCTCAGGAATCTGGGCTAAGCCTTTTCAAGGATACAACCAGCTGTTAATGCATTAGTATTTCTCTCTCATAACCTTCATACTAGTTTGTTTGTTCTACTACTTGTTGTTCAGGACAAACTGTTATTCATACAGGATTAATGATAAAGTGATATGGAAGTGACAATTTATAATCCAGAAAGACGGTTTATTTTGTTATTAAAAATGGCAATATAAACTAGAAAAATAAAAGTATGTAAATGCAACAGAAAAACTATGTGAGTGTATGAACAAAAAACTCCTTGATGGAATATTTGAGATGAAGAAAGTACATTTTTTTAATAGTTTCAAAAACACCCTTCAAATTTGTTCTCACATGTTAATAATAATTTGTGTACAAATGACTATCTCTTTTCTAAGACAGAGTCTGCCTGAAGCTTACTTTGAAACCTGGGGGCCTTTTCTTCTTGTTTGTGTGTATTTTATTAGAAAGTTTCATGTGGAGAGGCGGATATATTTCGCAATTTCATTTTTGATTGTTTATTGGAACAAACTCATAATTTTCTGGTAGTTGATGTGCTTTGAATCAATGAGAAGATTAAAAACTAAATTTCACTGTGAAAGTCTTGTGCTTTCCAGATGCCAGATATATTTTGAACAAAAACCAGAACCAAAGTAAACTTTTTGGCTACTACTTGGCAGAGAAAGCCTTTACAGAATCATTTAGAAATTATTGCTTTAAAAATGCTGTTTGAAAAACAGAATTGTTCATTAAATTCTTCCATTGGTTACTTTATTTTTAACAAACACAGACTTTCCCAAGTGCACTTTCTGTTAAGGGATTACATTTGCAATCAACGCAGGTAAATTTGCAAGCATTAATAAACAATGTGAAATAAGGAAGGATATAAAATTTAAGAGAGATTTATTTTAAAATCATGATTTTCTATCAGTTGGATGTAGTAAAGGGTCTGGGGGGAATTTCAGTATACAATTCCAACTGTTAGATACGAAGAAGCACTCTAAATCTAGAGTGTCTAAATTGTCATCTAGAAAATAAACCCACAGTCTCTTGTTTGGCTGTTTTCTGCTGTGGTTAGTTTGGATTTTTTAAGAAAGTGTACACTCAGCTATCTGCTATTATTTCTTTTTTCTGAATCTTTTGTTTAGGATGTATTTGCTAGCTCTCTGAAAATTCCCCTTCTATTCTCCCTCTCTCTTTAATTAGACCCTCAGTATAGGAAAATTATTTGCTGTTATTGTCTAAAGTACGGTTGCCACCTAATAGGGGAATAATAATTGTCAAGATGATGCTGTGAGTGTTTCTTAGCATCCTGTGGAAGACTGCATATCTAGGATTAGTGAAATAAAGCAGCAGTTAATGACTCTTTTTAACCCAGCCTCCTTTCTACTTGCACTAATCCAGCTGTAAAGCTTCAAGTGCATTGATTTGTTTTGTGAACAGTGTTGTCATTTCTGTGGTGTTCATTTCAGCTGAGATCGTCCTTAGTAGCTGATGGCTTTTTAATGTTTTAATTATCAACTGTTTGCTGGTTACTGTCACAGACTGCCATGTAATAGAGTGCATTTAATCTTCATATTTGCATGCAGTAGAGACCACTCCAACAGGCATTAACATTTTGCAGCTTTGCTCTTGTCTTAAAGGAGCTATTATCTATTAGCTCACACTTTTTTCCCTTACTGGTGTGTTTCTATTTTTTTCCAATTTTTTCTATTGTGCAAAGCATCACAAGCAATTGGTCCTTGCTTCACCCAAGAACTTATTTCTCTCTACAACCTTGCCTTTCTATATTGATTATATGCCACTGGGGCAGTAAACTGCTGTCTACAGCGGAAGATTTGGATGTACAGACAAATTAATTCATATAAGCTAGACTTGGACTGGTACTGTGAGGTTGGGAAACAAAATCAGCGGCAACTGACCTTGTCTTAATCTCTTGAGGCTTCCTTTGCAACTGATGAAGGAAGGAGAACTGACACATGTCCCGCAGCAATTTCAAAGCCATGGGCTCCCTCTCTCTGTCTTCATTCCTTTCACTCACTTACAGGAAAGCATGCAAATTAGTTTCCAGCTGAGAGCTGCATTTACAGCCACCTCACACACTGTTCAAAGGACTGGAGATCCTCCTTGAGCTGAGGGAGAACTTCTCCTTCTCTCCCTCCTTTCCTCCCCCACTATGTCCCTCCTGTCCTCCTTCTACTATTTGCTCTGCATAGATCAGCAGTCCCATGGAAGCAATAGCCCTAGACTGTTACACTTAGGACGTAAAAGCTAAATTTGTTTTTTGTTCTTTATTTTTTAATTGGTGTTTTCTACCCTTTCATGCTGTTTCTTCCTATCTTCTTTCTTTCATATCTGATGGAAACAAAAAAAAAGCCCACTTGTTAAATCTCTTTTTAATCACTTGGGAGAACCACTGTTTCTGCACTCAAGACAAAATTAAATACCTGCCTCCATACTGACACGGGCTTAAATCTCTGGCTGCTCTCCTGAAATTCATAGGAATTCAGCTGTGTTTGATTTTCTAACCTTTTGATGAGGTAGTCCTTCCAACAACACCTTTTATTTAGATTTCCATTTATAATAATTTATCCTCTTACACTAAAACTTCTATGGTAGGTCAAAGGGAAGACACTGCATATATGGAGCTAGGAGTGTGTTGGTTGTTTTAAAGTAGCAATTTTCTAATTATATACTAAAAATTCAATGTATTTCAATCCTGCTACTATGATGTCTTTTCTCTCAGGCAACAGGTGCCCTTTTTATTTACCTCTACAGATGTAGGTCCTGAGCTTCATTTGACAGAGCTGTGTAGGGATCTAGAGGCTCAGACTCACCCACAAAGGTGAAATAGAACAATCACTTGAAGTCCTCCAAACATTTTTGTAGCATTCATGGTTTCAAAATTTGATCAGGGAACCTGTATCCACACACATATAGTGACATTTTTGAAAAATAAATAGATTTCCAAGACTGATAATTTACCTGGAGAGCAAAGCAGTACCTTGATTACTTGTGTGTAGCACAAAAATGTTCAGAGTCTGTAAGCTGCAACCCCTCCTTGGAGTCAATGGAAATTCTGAGCACTGAAACATAAAAAGAATTGATCAGTCTATTGGCTTAGCATGCCCCTGACCTACTATCTAACATTTATACTAATGAAGGCTGACAAGTTGCTTTAACCCAAAGATGTGTTTGCTTTTAGGTAATTTGCAAATAGTGCCCACATATTTTAGGAGTGCAACACAGAAAAGGAAAAGTCTATTTCTGGATCTCTACTTCTTTGAACTGTTCTGCCAGTGCCATCTGTGGTTTGTGCATTGGGATTTCAGAACTCGGCAGTTCTGATAGGGATAGCTTTCTTCTCTGCTGACCATCTGTCACAGGTGTAGGCACCAGAAAACATAATATTAATTTTATAGATTAAAGCTGCAGTTGGACTAGCATGCTTGTTTATTAGTCTGCTTTGGGTCCATGTCTTTCTTCTTTTTTTTTTTTTCTTTTTTTGGGTGGCATTCAGAAATGAGCTGGTGAATCTCAGTGTAGTCTCTGGAAAAAATAAATAAATAAAGAGAGAAAATGTTACATTAGGTTCCCATTGATTTATGAAGCAGAAATGTTTGCAGGAAGAAGTCTTGAACAGCTTGTTTGTTCAGCTAAGCAGCAGGGACAGCCTGCAGATGATTAGTTCCACTCATGCCCATATGTGTCATGGCAGTAAATACTGATTATTACAAATGGGTTTGTAGGAGATTAAGCTAATTGAACAAAAGTCAAAAACAAATGTATGTTGGTGGCTTTAAAATGTGCAAATAACAAGGGGTCTGCTTCATGTTTGCATCATTGCTTTTAAAGGGAGCAAAGCTATGCAAATACATGCAAAAGTCTCTCTAGGGTGCTATTGGTTATCATGTGTCACCATTCTCAATTTTAACAACCTGTCTCTTTAAGGCAAAAAAATGGGACCAGATTTCAAAAAATGACATATACTAGAGAGACCTTGAGAATGTGACAGATTAATTTCATGGAGCTTTGAGGTTCCAAAATTGTGTATTTATTCCATAATGGGACTAAAATCAAATGTGTTCCAATACCTTTATTAAAATGGATGGCTGGAAAGAATGGTTTTGTTGCCCCTGTACAAGTCCAGTTCTTGTTCTCACTTCTGGCTATTATTTTCCATCTTTTCAGGATATAACAAGTCAAAACAGATATAATTTCTTAGACAATTGTGGGATTTTTTTCATGATTGCTGTGGTACTGCAAGCAAGCAATTGCTTTTTATGTTGCCAATTCAGCCACCACACAAACAGTGCAATCTTAGGTATGTATGTAATTTATAAGAGAGCTTATAATGTAAAGGCTATGCCTGATTTTGAGTCTTTAGGTCAAGGCCTTACAGTGCAGACTGAAGTGCATAAACTGTAGAAATTTCCATTAAGAAGCTTCACAGTTTTATTAAGTATAACTACTATTCAACTAATGTCATCTGTTAGTCCTAATCAAGGACTGAAATCTTCAGCAGGAAGTCATAGTAACCTATGCCTTCCCTCTAAAATTCTCAAAGTTATCCTCAGCTTTGTTAATATGAGGATCTTACCTCACACACTTCAGGAGGATGTCTGAAGTGACAACAGGCCAGAAGTGTAACATTTCCTCTGAAAAAGTCTTTTGTGCACTCATTATCTTGGTTATTACCGTCAGAAAATGGTAAAAATCTGAATTTTTTTTTTTAAAGAGGACCCTTTGAAACCTGAGTATTTATGTACTGCACACTGCACCCTCCTTCAAGGCACAAGGTTGATTTGTGTTACTCTGCTTCATAATTTAGGGGAACACACAGAGGTAATAACTGCTTGAGTTTGTGGAGTGGAGCATCAAATTGTTCAGACATGTGCTCCTCTTTCTCCATGAATTTAGCCAGAGAATTTGAAGACCAATAATAATACTTGAAAAGCTTAGTATTAATTATTTCATCATGTCTCACTTACACGGTTGACCTGGCTGAATGACAGGTTACAAATAAACTGATACTCTTTATTGAAGCAGCAAAATGTTAATAAATAGATTAAGGTTCTGTGTGTTTGGATTGTAGAACATAGAAGGCAGTGTGTAACATCTATGATTATGTATTAGCTCTACTAAAGATTACCAAAGATCTTCCTCTGAAAAAAACCCCAAAAAACAGTGAAATATTCTTTGTAACTCTGTTTAGTCATATTCAAGAAAAAAGAAAAGAATATATAAATGAGTAAAAAAAAAAAACCCACCCAATTTTTAGGGTGAACAGAGAAAGACAGTGTTTATTTTATAAGATAAAACTGGGAGCATTTACTCTGTTCAGTCCAGAAAGAAAAATGGAAGTGTAGACAGTAAATGTCTGTTATCAGGAAGTACAGAAAGTTGCAAAATTGGAGAGATACAGAGAAGAAAAATTAGCTGTTGATTCCAAGCTACTGCCCCAATGGAGAGCAAAGGGGTATCTTGAATATTTCTTAATACTGTGATTGTTTTGTTTGTTTCTGATGGAAGACGATAATGTTTTCTGTTTGTTTGGGGTTTTTTCTTTCTTTGATTTTGAAAGATTTTTTAAGTGTTTGGAAAGTTTGCTAGCATCTTTCTGGCACATTTGCAAACTTTGCAAGTGATCAACAAGTGGTTTTGTTTTTTTTTTTTGAGCTTTACTAAAACCTGTTTCAGAAATGAGCGATGAGATTTTAATCCCCAGAAGGCTTTCTTCATGAATTCACCATTTGCTTTCTCAGCAGTATTCAATGGTTAGACAAGAGACTTCCAGCAGAATTTTTCTGTTCAAGGAGGCAAAATGGCTAGAAGATAAGACCTTTATGGTAAAGGGATGTTTGACTGTGGGACTCTCTTGTGATGGAGATCAGATGAATATTTGTCTTTTATCATCTTAAAAGCTGAGATAAAACTTCTCTTTCCATGTTCTTAATATGTGATTGAGTGTTAGGGAAAGTCCTCAACTGTATAGAAACACAAGGGGTGAAGCAAAAAAAAAAAATTATCCTCTCCAAAGACTAACATTTCTAGCTGTGAGTCTTACTGATTCCATTTTGTATTACCCTTTTATATCTGATATTTCTGAAATGTTGCTTTCTGCCATAAGATAAATGAGCTAATCTCTATAAATTAAAAAAAAAAACAAGTATCAACTACTCTTCCTCAATTTCAAAACATCAGACTTTGTGCCCCAGCTATTTTTTTTGTTGTTATTTCGAATAGAATGTTGTTTTGGGGGTTTTTTGGTCCGATAGTGGCTGAGGGAATTTCCTTTATTCCTTGAATAATCCTAGAATAATAGAATTCTGCTCCTCTCAGGACTATATAAACTATATAATATGGCCAAGAGCACTGACCAGATGCTCCTTGAACTCTTAGAATTTTGGTGCCTGTTGGAGTTCTGGATGCTGAGAATTTTAGACTTTCTGTGCTGACACACTCTGACCCCCAAGAGAGCACTGCATTTAACATAAGACCGTGGAGAAGTCTTCCAAAATAGATTGGTAGCACTGGGATTACAGGTGTGTAATTTGACTAGGAGTGTATAATATCACAGGATGGAAAAGTGTTTGCACAGGATGGAAAGGATTTTAGAATATAGTAATATAAATAGAGCAAGATGGAGATTTTAGGGCAGAGGCTGGTCCTTCTTCTTCACCTTCTTCTTCATGGGTTTGGGTGGTATTTTGCAATTGGACAGAAAAGTCTGCATTGCAGACTATGATTGGTTATTGGGTAAAATTGCTGTTTGTTAAGGGTTTTTTTTTTGTTTTTTAATCCTACTTCTTGGTTATAAAGGCATTCCAAAAAGTATGAATCTCCTTTATTTCCTTCCTTTTTTTTTTTCCCCCACAAATGTGGACTCTTCAGAAGGTGAAACACAATGAACTCTTCTATTATACTTTGTGCAGTGCCAGCCTAGCTGGTACTATGTATGTAATAATTTGTGTCATGCAGGAAACCCATAGGAAAGAGCTTATTCCAGATTCTGAATATCTAGTGTAAAACTGTAAAGCAGAAGTTGCATCAACCATCAGCCAAACACATGGACATTGCCATCTCTTCTTCATCTCGGCAGTAGTCTCCACTCAACCCTTGCTTTATGTCTGCATCCATTTTTCTGTTATCCACTCAATATCCAACAATTTCTAGACTGCTGTGTTCCCGGAATATTACTGTTGATTTTCCTGCAAATTAAGTTTCACTCATAGTGTAAACATGGGGGTTTGAATAATATAATCCTCTTGGAAGTTCTCAGAATGAGACTCCTAAAATAAATTAAGATAGCTGAAACCCTTGGGTACTATGAAGAAAAAAATTTAATGTTTATAAAGTGCCTAACAGATGATTAACTGCTAATATGTCTACTCACAGCCCTAAAAAGAGTTCAGTTATAATAAATAAGCAAGAAGTGGCTGTCTATTCCCAGATGTTTTTTGTTTTTTTGAACTGAGTTGAAGTGTGTACCTTCTATGTTTCAAGAGCTATCCTTCAAATAGGTCAATTATTCCAACTGTTGGAGGGGCAACAAATATTCAGACCTCATGGCATTTAGAAGTCATATTATCACTTGTTACAAAGATTATATGTATTTTTGAGATCACCATGAACTTTCATTTACACAACAGCCTCAGGGATTTCATATCATTGCTTGAATTTAATCTAAAAATTTATCTGTTACCTTCTTTCAATTCCTGCTCTTTCAACTGATAATTATTCTTTTTAAAGTTGATTTAACTTGTAACAATACAGTATCAAAGAGATGCTTCCAAACTCTAAAATAAAATGGGCCAGTGTTATGTTTGACAGGATTAGTTATAAAGGGGAGAAAACTGGACTTTATAAATTTTAGTATCATATAAATATGCAATTACTAAAGTTTATTGCTTCTGGACAGATGTATACCTGTTGGTTATGCTTTATAATAAGGGTTGGGAGGAAAAACAAAAGGGAAGTATTCATGTTTACCATACTGTAGATATAATTCATTCATTTGAGCATAATTATCACTGAATACTCCCAACTGTCTTCAAATGATATATCCCAGTCCACCATCTCTTTTCATCCTTTCTTTGATCTGCATGGTTAACTCTCCAGTAATACTAGGACCCCTACCATGTGTATGAGTCTAAAAATCAATCTGGCAATTGAAATGTTGCATAAAAATTAAGCCTCCTGACCAGCAACAGGACATCTTGTTCTCAGTGATCTCTGCTGCTATTCAAAGGCTGAATGAAAGAAATGGTCTGCCCCTAAATTCTGCCAAGTTGATCTTGTCTTTGTGGTGAAGTTGATGCATTTGTTTAGCTGTGATTTTTTCTGAGCTGTGAGAAATTAAGGAACTCAGAGGCTATCAAGAGATGAATTTCCGAGATTTATTAGTGTATTTGCACTGCTTAACTACTTTTAGTTAAAAGATTCTCTGGTAGAAGTTAATGTAGTCATACCTATTTCTGACTTTTATAGATATTCTTTTTAAAATGCTGTAAATTACACAAGACTCATCTTTGGATCCATGTTGTGCAAAGGCCCTCTGCATGATTGATACACTATATTGGCTAAAAGATCCAAATTTTATGTCTATAAAATAAATGGTGTACAATATCTCTTTTTCAGCTCAAAATTTCTGTTTTCAAAAGAGAAATCAGCTCTGTCTTCTATGCAAGCTTTCAGCCCAAGCAAAATCTATGCCTGTGTCCAGGATTGAGCTTTAATTCCAATACCATGCTAGGAAGCCAACTTGCTATCACTCTTAGTAATAAAAAAAAAGGCCTATTTCCTTGTGGGAAATAGCTCCTGCAAAACACACTAAAAAGGTATAGACTCTTTATATGTGCAAGTACAAGAAAACAGCTGATTTGAGAAGACTCAGCTGGTTTGAGAATCAGCTCTCATTCTGCCTTTTGCATTGTTCTTGTAGGATTAAAAACTTCCACAGTTAGTTTTAGAAATTGATCTGGAAATGTAAAATATTATTAAAAATATGTCTGGTTTCTATGCTTATTCATCACTACCTGAGGCAACTGCTTACCACAACATCCATCCTTCATTAAAATGTTTCCCATTCCAACCATGCACAGCTATTCTATAGCACTGAAAAAAAAGTAGTATCTTTGAATCAAGACTTTCTACAATTAATTTAGTGAGCCTTTTGAAGAGTCAAATAGCTCTCTAGTCATCTTTCAATGTCTCTTCTAGACTAATTTTATTGTATAGGCGTTAAAAACTATAGTGAATCCAAAAGTCAGCATTAAGAAAATCTATGCAGCAGCTCAAAAAAAAAAAAGGGTAGAAAGGAGATGCATTACAAATGGTTCTGTGTGGGCATAGAGAAGGAATTACCTGGAGAAAAGTTCAACCTCTTCATTCCATGTTAAAATACATTTCTATCTTTGTTTTTCCTCTCTAGATCTCCTTGCCTCTTACTCTTACTCTTCTAATCTCTAATTGATCTGTCAGCTGTCTGCCCTGGTTCACTTACTCTTTGTGCTCAGATTAGCACCCTGTGCTCGTTGTTGTACTGTCAGACATTCAGCTGAGAGAACCGGAGAGGAGAACTGTAAGAGAGAGCCCTAGAGGTGTATCTCCAATGCACAGCAGTGAGGGGAAGTGCCAGAATGCAGAGGCTGGAGGAGCCTTCTGCCAGGACCAGTCGGTTGATACAGGACCAGTCAATGCTACTGGAAAGCAATTGGAAAAAAGAAAAATCCTCCTTGGTCAAATAGAACATGTAGAAAGATAAATTCTGTGTCATTCTACTTTAAATAATTTATTCTTTTTCTTTCTTTGATTTTCTTTTTTTTTTTTCATAGAACACTTCATTAACATTCAATATTAGGTCAATATTATGCCAAAGGGAAAAGTGCACACCTGGTAATTACTGTCCTATAAACCTAAATGCTAAAATTAATGTGAAAGTTTCTAACATGAAGTCAGTAAAAGTTGAAGGCAATATAAATTACTATTTCTTAAGTAAACCAGTACTGGAAACTCAGAATGACATAATTCACCAAATTTACACAGTTCAGTTGAATTTTTTATCTCATTACAAAAAGGGACAGGAGTCTACTACAGTTAAAAATAATGATTAAAAAATAGGTCTCAAATTGCACTGGATTTCCATTCCATTTGTATAATCCATTGCTTCCTATGAGTCATCATTCCTTAATATTCAACAAGGAAAAAAAATTAAGCAGCATTTTCATGTAATTAAACAAAATAGGGCATGTATATATTCTTAGATTTACATGCGAACAATGCATCTTTTGAGATGTTTTAATAAGAAGAAATGTTCCTGTTAAGGGATTAATGAATTGAAAAACTTCATCAGCACATTATTAAAAGCATTATGCTTTTTTCAGAATACTTTAATATATATCCTCAATAAGCAAAATTTCCATGGTATGCAAAATGAAAACACATAGGATATTTTATTTGGATGTTAAATACTCTCAGTGTTGAACCTATCCTGTATGGCTTATTCCCCATCATGTCACTTATTCCTGTATTGCATGTCGCATTGTTTAATAACAGATCCACAGGCTGTATTTCAATTGAAATATTCTCTTTTTTTCTGTATTGGCTTTGTTCATCTGTTGGGTGTAAATATCTTCCATCTGACCATAATTGTCTAATGCTTAGAAATTTTATACTGGAGGAAGATGGCTTCCAATCAAACTACAACACCCTTTCAAATATGTTGCAAGGAAAGTTTTGCACTTTACATTTTCAGCTGAGTTGTTGTTTGGGTGTTTTTTTGGGTTTATTTTTTTGGTTTTTTTTTTTTTTGTGGTTGTTTGTTTGTTTGTTTTGTTTTTAGGTAATTAACTCCAGTGAGGTTGCAGCTGATCATAAGTAATGGTCAATGGTGTCATGGTCCATTTGGATCTCTCAACTTCCTAGGACAATGTACTCTGTGAATTAAACTTCATTTTTTGGACTCACTTGCAAGGAAAACAAAATACAACATCTAAGGGCTCAATTCCTTTAGTACGGAGTTGTCTGATATCTAAATTCATTGACTAATCATCTAATACATGATGTTTTTAAGACAGATATTCTCTAACCTGCAGCTGGCACACCTATGAAGAAAAAAATAGCTACCAAGCTGATGGTAAGGGTGCTCATCTGTTGGGATCCACAAAAATCAGAGGGTTTTAGGAAAGCTAAGAAAGCAGGCCTTAAGCAGAAGTTATGGGAACAGATGGTAAAACAGCAAAAAATATTTCTAAGCCGTATTGTAGACGTGAGAGATAGAACAATAGGCCAATGTTAGTTTGCCTTCTAAGTTGCAACAAATTTATTTAATGTATATTTTAGAAGGTTAAATATGAATGAAGCTCTGTGCTTAGGTTTTTATGAACAAGCTATTGTGTTGAGAATAAGCCGTTATTGTTTTAACCAGAATTACGTATGCTTTAAGATTATTGGATGGAACTATTGTCAATATGCTTTTTCTCTATGTGATTGGCTGAAACCT
>VZSJ01004964.1:131267-175742 GCA_013398405.1 Pheucticus melanocephalus | reverse complement strand
TTATGTCTGCATCCATTTTTCTGTTATCCACTCAATATCCAACAATTTCTAGACTGCTGTGTTCCCGGAATATTACTGTTGATTTTCCTGCAAATTAAGTTTCACTCATAGTGTAAACATGGGGGTTTGAATAATATAATCCTCTTGGAAGTTCTCAGAATGAGACTCCTAAAATAAATTAAGATAGCTGAAACCCTTGGGTACTATGAAGAAAAAAATTTAATGTTTATAAAGTGCCTAACAGATGATTAACTGCTAATATGTCTACTCACAGCCCTAAAAAGAGTTCAGTTATAATAAATAAGCAAGAAGTGGCTGTCTATTCCCAGATGTTTTTTTGTTTTTTTGAACTGAGTTGAAGTGTGTACCTTCTATGTTTCAAGAGCTATCCTTCAAATAGGTCAATTATTCCAACTGTTGGAGGGGCAACAAATATTCAGACCTCATGGCATTTAGAAGTCATATTATCACTTGTTACAAAGATTATATGTATTTTTGAGATCACCATGAACTTTCATTTACACAACAGCCTCAGGGATTTCATATCATTGCTTGAATTTAATCTAAAAATTTATCTGTTACCTTCTTTCAATTCTTGCTCTTTCAACTGATAATTATTCTTTTTAAAGTTGATTTAACTTGTAACAATACAGTATCAAAGAGATACTTCCAAACTCTAAAATAAAATGGGCCAGTGTTATGTTTGACAGGATTAGTTATAAAGGGGAGAAAACTGGACTTTATAAATTTTAGTATCATATAAATATGCAATTACTAAAGTTTATTGCTTCTGGACAGATGTATACCTGTTGGTTATGCTTTATAATAAGGGTTGGGAGGAAAAACAAAAGGGAAGTATTCATGTTTACCATACTGTAGATATAATTCATTCATTTGAGCATAATTATCACTGAATACTCCCAACTGTCTTCAAATGATATATCCCAGTCCACCATCTCTTTTCATCCTTTCTTTGATCTGCATGGTTAACTCTCCAGTAATACTAGGACCCCTACCATGTGTATGAGTTTAAAAATCAATATGGCAATTGAAATGTTGCATAAAAATTAAGCCTCCTGACCAGCAGCAGGACATCTTGTTCTCAGTGATCTCTGCTGCTATTCAAAGGCTGAATGAAAGAAATGGTCTGCCCCTAAATTCTGCCAAGTTGATCTTGTCTTTGTGGTGAAGTTGATGCATTTGTTTAGCTGTGATTTTTTCTGAGCTGTGAGAAATTAAGGAACTCAGAGGCTATCAAGAGATGAATTTCCGAGATTTATTAGTGTATTTGCACTGCTTAACTACTTTTAGTTAAAAGATTCTCTGGTAGAAGTTAATGTAGTCATACCTATTTCTGACTTTTATAGATATTCTTTTTAAATTGCTGTAAATTACACAAGACTCATCTTTGGATCCATGTTGTGCAAAGGCCCTCTGCATGATTGATACACTATATTGGCTAAAAGATCCAAATTTTATGTCTATAAAATAAATGGTGTACAATATCTCTTTTTCAGCTCAAAATTTCTGTTTTCAAAAGAGAAATCAGCTCTGTCTTCTATGCAAGCTTTCAGCCCAAGCAAAATCTATGCCTGTGTCCAGGATTGAGCTTTAATTCCAATACCATGCTAGGAAGCCAACTTGCTATCACTCTTAGTAATAAAAAAAGGCCTATTTCCTTGTGGGAAATAGCTCCTGCAAAACACACTAAAAAGGTATAGACTCTTTATATGTGCAAGTACAAGAAAACAGCTGATTTGAAAAGACTCAGCTGGTTTGAGACTCAGCTCTCATTCTGCCTTTTGCATTGTTCTTGTAGGATTAAAAACTTCCACAGTTAGTTTTAGAAATTGATCTGGAAATGTAAAATATTATTAAAAATATGTCTGGTTTCTATGCTTATTCATCACTACCTGAGGCAACTGCTTACCACAACATCCATCCTTCATTAAAAGGTTTCCCATTCCAACCATGCACAGCTATTCTATAGCACTGAAAAAAAAGTAGTATCTTTGAATCAAGACTTTCTACAATTAATTTAGTGAGCCTTTTGAAGAGTCAAATAGCTCTCTAGTCATCTTTCAATGTCTCTTCTAGACTAATTTTATTGTATAGGCGTTAAAAAACTATAGTGAATCCAAAAGTCAGCATTAAGAAAATCTATGCAGCAGCTCAAAAAAAAAAAGGGTAGAAAGGAGATGCATTACAAATGGTTCTGTGTGGGCATAGAGAAGGAATTACCTGGAGAAAAGTTCAACCTCTTCATTCCATGTTAAAATACATTTCTATCTTTGTTTTTCCTCTCTGGATCTCCTTGCCTCTTACTCTTACTCTTCTAATCTCTAATTGATCTGTCAGCTGTCTGCCCTGGTTCACTTACTCTTTGTGCTCAGATTAGCACCCTGTGCTCGTTGTTGTACTGTCAGACACTCAGCTGAGAGAACTGGAGAGGAGAACTGTAAGAGAGAACCCTAGAGGTGTATCTCCAATGCACAGCAGTGAGGAGAAGTGCCAGAATGCAGAGGCTGGAGGAGCTTCTGCCAGGGCCAGTCGGTTGATACAGGACCAGTCAACGCTACTGGAAAGAATTGGAAAAAAGAAAAATCCTCCTTGGTCAAATAGAACATGTAGAAAGATAAATTCTGTGTCATTCTACTTTAAATAATTTATTCTTTTTCTTTCTTTGATTTTCTTTTTTTTTTTTCATAGAACACTTCATTAACATTCAATATTAGGTCAATATTATGCCAAAGGGAAAAGTGCACACCTGGTAATTACTGTCCTATAAACCTAAATGCTAAAATTAATGTGAAAGTTTCTAGCATGAAGTCAGTAAAAGTTGAAGGCAATATAAATTACTATTTCTTAAGTAAACCAGTACTGGAAACTCCGAATGACATAATTCACCAAATTTACACAGTTCAGTTGAATTTTTTATCTCATTACAAAAAGGGACAGGAGTCTACTACAGTTAAAAATAATGATTAAAAAATAGGTCTCAAATTGCACTGGATTTCCATTCCATTTGTATAATCCATTGCTTCCTATGAGTCATCATTCCTTAATATTCAACAAGGAAAAAAAATTAAGCAGCATTTTAATGTAATTAAACAAAATAGGGCATGTATATATTCTTAGATTTACATGCGAACAATGCATCTTTTGAGATGTTTTAATAAGAAAAAATGTTCCTGTTAAGGGATTAATGAATTGAAGAACTTCATCAGCACATTATTAAAAGCATTATGCTTTTTTCAGAATACTTTAATATATATCCTCAATAAGTAAAATTTCCATGGTATGCAAAATGAAAACACATAGGATATTTTATTTGGATGTTAAATACTCTCAGTGTTGAACCTATCCTGTATGGCTTATTCCCCATCATGTCACTTATTCCTATATTGCATGTCACATTGTTTAATAACAGATCCACAGGCTGTATTTCAATTGAAATTTTCTCTTTTTTCCTGTATTGGCTTTGTTCATCTGTTGGGTGTAAATATCTTCCATCTGACCATAATTGTCTAATGCTTAGAAATTTTATACTGGAGGAGGATGGCTTCCAATCAAACTACAACACCCTTTCAAATAGGTTGCAAGGAAAATTTTGCACTTTACATTTTCAGCTGAATTGTTGTTTGGGTGGGAGGTTTTGGTTTTTTTGGTTTTTTTTTTGGGGGGGGGTTGTTTGTTTGTTGGTTTTGTTTTTAGGTAATTAACTCCAGTCAGGTTACAGCTGATCATAAGTAATGGTCAATGGTGTCATGGTCCATTTGGATCTCTCAACTTCCTAGGACAATGTACTCTGTGAATTAAACTTCATTTTTTGGGCTCACTTGCAAGGAAAACAAAATACAATATCTAAGGGCTCAATTCCTTTAGTACAGAGTTGTCTGATATTTAAATTCATTGACTAATCATCTAATTCATGATTTTAAGGCAGATATTCTCTAACCTGCAGCTGGCAAACCTATGAAGAAAAAAATAGCTACCAAGCTGATGGTAAGGGTGCTCATCCTTCCTCCCCCATCATGGTGTGGATGCTCCCTGTAACACACTGCGAAGCACAAAACCTTCAGCATTCAAGCTGCTGCTGGATCTGCTTCAAAAACTCTTTTGGATAAGCTGATATATTTTTCAGCTTGGAAATTTGGTCTATACCTTTTGCTTTAGTTAGCAGATTCTGGAGAAAGTGTCAGAGACCCAGCACACAGGATTACAGCTGCTGGAGACAGCAAGCACAGGTGATGGTGACTGCATCATCACCTTTTGCCCTTCCTGGCCATGGTCCTGACTGCATGTTGCCTGCACTCTGACATAGTGGTACTGCTCCTAACTTACCTCAGCCCTTAGTACAAGCTGCATGTCAGCCAAAACCTGAGCAGGAGTTCAGAAAACACTCACACTCCTGCTGCATGATTTCCAAATTCTTGTCTATGTAAAAAATCCAGCAGTTAGGGGATGCAGCTGTTTTTGCAGTATATTTTTTATGCAGAAGAAATCTTTCTGGGGCAAAGAACATGTGTGCATTTGACTTGGCTTCTTTTTCAAGGCACACAGTACACATCACAGTCCATTTTTCCTCAGAACAATCTTTTTTTTTAAGCTGATTAAAAAATCAGCTATTTAAAATAAAATTATTCATCTAATAGAATCTGGATTCCTAGTGCTTTAAAATTTTGAGCCATGCAAGCCTATTACAATAGCTTTGCCCGTGGAAGTAAATTTTGATAAAACACTAGATTAAAATATCTGCAAATGGTGACAAATTTTATAGAATTTTAAGATGTTTCTAGGGAGCCTTATTTCTAAAAATTTTGAAGAAGAGCCATACCACTACCAACAAATTAAAAATTATTATTCATACTTACAAAAACTGTAAGCAGTTATAAGGTAAATAATTTCTAGGCATTCATTAAGACTGATAATATTATTCACTTTGTAGGCCACATGAGAAAGAAAGGGCAACTTCTGCTCTCTTTCAAGTTGTACACAGCTTAACTTTTACTTTGCAAACCAGAAATTATAACAGCATTTCCTTCAGTCGAATAGCAAACAAAAATTAATTGAAGGTGTAGATCTGATTTCCTTCCTCCCCATATACCTTTCATTGCAGATGCCAAGCAAACCACTATCCCCCACCGTCTATGTCAGTTTAATACACAATTTTGCCAAACTATCAAGGCAGAAGCAACATGCAAAGATATTGCAACAGCTAGATTCTTAATTATAATTGATTAATAATTATTATTAATTCTTTCGGTTGGTTTTGGTGATGTGAGGGTTTTTGGTGTTTTATTTGTAAAGTTATTTTCTCCTTGATGGAAAGACATACAGAAAAAAATATTTGGAAAAGATGGCTGTACAATCAGGAGCTAGAAGTAGGCTATTGCATGTCCAGCAGGAAGGTAAAATGAAAAATCTTTCCTCCAGACCTCAGTTTCTTCTGTCTTTCTACAGCAAAAGGAAGGATGAATTACTTATGCTTTTCTAACTATAAGCAGTAATTTTGAGGATACACAACTGCAGATTAAAACTGTGTGCACTAAAAAGACAACTGAGCAAAGCAGAGGTTTTGCAGCTAAAAAGGAAAAGAGTATGTGAGGGATAAAAATTTTTCTCCAATATTTTTTACTTTGATGTTTCATTATTTTACTTTTTATATATATTTAATTATATAGTATTACTCAGGGACTTTTAATAAGAGAATTCCACTCCAGTAGTTTAATTCAAAGTGCATTTCATTTGTAAAATTTTAGAACGTTAGGTTTCAGCTGTAGCATTTCATGGATTTGCATGCTTTCTTAGCAAATTTAAAGATAGCCATAGTATTTATGAAGAGTTGCATCTGCTGTCAGATTTTCCTCTCACTTTATAGTCAATATTAGAAGCAGATTTACATTTAATTTTCTAGTACAGTGATCTACACCTATCCTTTTTTGTCCTTGATCTTCTGTTTAATTGGAAAGGAGTGTCTTTCAAAAACCAGCTTCAAAGTCCACAAAATGCCACTGGCATAAGGAACAATATTTAACAAGGTGTATCTTTGAGTATGGAATTCAAATGGACTGAAAATTTCACCTTTTTTGAATGCATGAAGTGCAAGGGAATGCCAGCTATATGCCTTAAGATTATTACCATTCAACTTGAATAGATATTTCATCAAAATTTATTTTTTGCCTTCTGTAGATAGAAAAAGAAATAAAGGCAGTTTTTTTCTAATATAAAGTATTTTTCAGGACTCTTTTAAAGATTCCATGTGTATAATGGTACCACCCACAGAAAACTGTGTTAAATGAAAAGTGTTTAAATTGCTGTGTTGGACACTCAAAGTACCAAGAAAATTTGCCTTTGGCAAAAGCTATTGTGTGATGGTTCAAATACAGATTGTTTTATAATATGTATAAGCAGTATAAAACTCTTTCCTGGGTAAGTTTTCAGTATGTGGCATCTCTGTATTCATCCACCTACTTAGGTGTGTATTTTTCAAGGATGAAAAATTTCTATGACACTATCTATAATTTATCGATTTGTTTAGAGCCTCTACAGCTGTTACAAAAATTTCTGCTAATCTTATAACCTAATGAAGAAACCAAAAATTTTGTCATCCCACTGATGGGCTCTAGGTGGAATAGGGACATTAGATAGATAGATAGATAGATAGATAGATAGATAGATAGATAGATAGATAGATATAGATAGATAGATATTGTACTTATTTAATCATGTATGCAATTTTTTGGTTACAGCATGTGTTTTAAGACTGACCTCAACTTGCATCTGATCCAGGACTAAGCCTTGTTTGTCCTGATCATGATTTTTCAATCTTGCAGTCCCTTAATTGTAATCATTTTAACTGTGGGTAATCTGGTGCTCTGTTGTATGCTGTCCTACCATCCAAGTGTCAACTGGGACTGACAATTTATTTTAAGTACTTTTATTCTGGAATATTAGACGCTGTTGTGAAATTTCTGTAATTTTTCTGTTTTTCATTTCATCCTTCCAAGTTTACCTCTGGAGAGAATCCAACTCTCGTTCATGGTGGCATTTAGCAGTATTTCAAAAGTTATTGAAGGACCTCTTAAGTGCTCATACTCTGTAAGTTTTAAATCCAGCAGGGAAAAATCAGGAGAACGGGTGTGTTGTCTGTGCTGTCACACAGCAGTTATTCTGTAGCAGCGTGCTGAAAGCCTTTGTCAGGTACCTGCAGCCAGGTAGCAATATCTGCCATTAGTTTGTTTAGTGGATGGATTTAAAGGGCTTTTGGTTTGTTTGGTTTTTTTTTTGTTTGTTTGTTTGGTTGGTGTTTTTGTAATTAAAATAATTCTGGACTAAGTTTTTTTGTCATCCGCTGTAGTGGGTCAGAGACTTATTGTCTGAGCAGGATCACATATAAGTTATAACTTATTTCTCCAATAAATTTTACAGATTTTTAAGGACTGCAGGAATATGCTAAGGCTTCAAGAGGCAAGTTTCTAGACTCAGTGTCTTGATGAGCATATACTCTGTTGTGGACAAGCCTTTTGCCCATTAACCTTTGCCTTCTTGTCTACCTAATGTTCATTTTTTCCCCTAACTCCTTACTATTTTCTCACATAAAGGAGTTTCCAAGCTGATTTTTTTTTCATGTCTCTCTTTATCAGTCTTGATCTCACTTGTCCCATTTAAGCCACCTATCTTGTTTATGGGCCTGAGTTTAAAGAATTTGAAACAGACATTCCAGGTAAATTGTACTTGAAATTTCAAAGTTACCATGCTGTGCTGGAGAAAGAACACTCATTTCATTCAGTGGGGATGTTCCTCACACGGCAAAATTGCAGATAGGAGTTGGAAAGGCACAGAGCATACTCTGTGCAGTTGCCACTTTTGAGATCTTGAGAACTTTGCAGCTAACATATGATATTTCAGAGGCTTATATTGAAAACAATTTTATAGACTTGGTAGGAAGCTTATCTTTTTCAGAAGAGAATTTAGCATCCCTTGCATGGTTTGAGTTCTTGCTCCAATATCCCCACTTCCACCTCTCACTACACATACAAATATCCTTTTATTTTGCTCAGGAAAAAAAAAAAAAAAATTACTCTTTCACTCTCAGTCCCAGCAAACAAGAATCTGACTTATCCATCTTGTCACTGTGGACAACTGCAGTAAAAATGTGTCAAGTGGCAGGGATGTTTACATGGAATACAAGATTAGTATAAAAAAAAGTAGGAAATACAGTAGAAAAAAGTAGAAAAAGGTGAGATTACAGAAAAAATCAATGAGTGTTAAAATCCTTTAGACTTAACATTGATATCTTTGATTTTTATATTTGCACACATGAAATGATGCATTTTCTTTAATATGTAAATTAACTTATAAAAACTATAAATCTTAATTATAGAATTTGCTTCAACCTGAGTTTTGTTTATATAATCTAAGTTCTTGAAATGTAAATTTAAGCCAGCTCATTTCAGTGGCTGAGGCATCTTGGAAGTATCCTTAAGGTGGGTTTAAAAATTGCTATTTTTTATTATAAAATAATTAATCCTGACCCATATGGATAAAAATAAACTCTGACCAATATGGATAAAAATTCCCTTAGATCTTACCTTTCCCACAGTTTTGTAAATGTCACTAAATGATGTATGACATGGCAACCAGCAAAGAGCAGATAACCCTACTCTAGACCTAGTTTAAGCAATACCTCCACCTAGGATAGAGCAGCAGTTTCAGCAGTGTATTTTAGTCTAGAAATAACAAATGCTTTTTGTGCAGAGACTTGCCTAAGGAGATAAACTACAGTCTATTAGGAAGGTTTCCATGGTATTTTTCTGTTTCTGGCCCTAGAGAAGACAGTTTGAACTGGAATATGTTATGTGGTAAAGCTAAACTAAGATATGTTTAAAATTATTTAAATTAAATTGAAATACCATTCTCAAGGGGAGAAGGCCCAATTACTAGTTTTAACAATGTGTAATTTGAAGTACCCTCTTAATACAGATGCAGTGTATATGGTAATAGCAAATTTATTTGATTTGTAAATGGAAGAATCAATTAGCAGATCCACAGATGGCATGAAGTTATATACTCATATATAGATTCTATGTCCATATACTGTTTCAATACAATGTAATCTATAGAAAAAGCTTGAACATGGCTAGACATAAAATTGGGGCTATCTTCATCCCACTTGCTGTCTCTACATTCTTGAAAATAACTAAATATGAGACCTTCTTGTGGGTTTTATTTACTTCCTCAGTTTAAGAAACAACAATCAACCACGCCCTTTTATCTATGTATCACTCTTACATCTATTTCTACGGTCTTTGCACTTCTTTGTTTCATGGCTTTTAATGAGTACTAAAAACTCAGAACTGGAAATTCGATATTACATCATTTGCTGAGTTAACATAGTGTCTGCCCTTTACATTACAAAATATTTCAGCTAATGTGACACAAACTATTTAAAAAATATTTTACTGTATTCATGCGCACTGCAAAAACATGGACAGCAGGAAGAATTAGGGAAGTTCTTTCAATCAAACAGCAATATGAACTCTTGAGAAGTCTATATGAGCTTTCAGCTATTATCTGTGAAGTACTGGAAAAAATAGAACATTGCAAGAAATGTCAGGCTTAAATTTCATGTGGAAGAACAAACAGGAGGAGTCAAGAGAGCAGCAGGCTTTGATATTCCCATTTAGCTGATATCACTAAAATTGAAGTGAGTACATAAAAGTGGTAATAGTGTAATTCCATGAAGAATTATTTGTAGTCTGCATATTTACTTAATATGGACAGTAAAAATTTAAATTCTGCTCAAATTTGAATTCTGTATGTGCCTTGCCTTGACTAAACAAGGAAAATCTGACCCAAGCTAGAGAGATATTTCTAAGATTAGAAAATCATTAAGAGCAATATGAGGTAGTGAAATTACTCAGTTGCATCCTGTAGTCATTACCTAGTACACACAGATTAAAAATGGTGTTTGCAGTCTCCTTTTTGAGGAAATTCCCTGCTCATGCAAGGGTACTCTTAAAATAGAAGTGGGAGCAAATCATCTGCTTATACACAATATGGAGGATTCTGCTGTGCTAAAGAACTAATGTAATGATGATATGTTTAGAAGTCACTTATGTGGAAGGATTCTCATGCTTCAGAATCTAAGACAAAATTTTTGTCTCCTAATCTACAACTTGATTTGCTAGTACCTCAGGAAAGATTTCGGGATCAAATTTTCCCTCCTCTAGACATCCAGAGATGGTTTCAAAGTGTTAAATACAATCCTATCCTGCACTTAATGCTGATGCACAGGAGTTGAGAAGGAAATATGGAGTAAAGAGAGAAGTGGTTTGAATGTTGAGGGGGGGAAAGAGGTTGTGCCATAGTTATGAATGGGGAGGAAAAAAAGAGAAACAGTCTTCAGCTATCAGTAAAGGTGAAAGTATTAAAATATGTAAGCGCACAGAATGTAAATGTTTGTTTTTGTTTTTAATTAGGAGATGAAGAATCTTAGGGGAACAGCTTAGATGTACAAGGGCTTAAAAATGCTGAGGCTTACAAACCTAAGTAAATGCTCAATTCAGAAAAGTAGGACTTCTCTGAGCTTCAGTGTTGTGCTATTTTTGGAAGAAAATAGATAAAACATGGTTATGTTGGCATATGAAATATTATCCCTTTAGGAAGAAGGTATCTGGAATAATCGCTTATTCCCTCCAATTTTCTCTATTTATGTAGAGTTGGATTACAGAGAGAATTGATCTAAATTACCTGGGTAAAATATGAACATCTAACATTCCTGTGTAAGTATACAGTGCAGATTCTGGAGCTGTCTCTCACATGTAACAGTTCTAAGTTTTAAATATGCTGAAGTCACACCTAGTTAGAGAAAAAAAAAAAGGGAAGATTATGGGAGCTCTATTTCTTACAATGCATCCTCAGAAAAAAACCCAAATCTCCAAATCTCAAAACTGTTGTCTATTGTTTTCAAGACATTACCAGATGGCTATCAAAGTAAATCTCAACTGGAGCCTTTCTCCTTAAGCATTTTAAACTTCAATATATTTCATTATGCTTTTTTTTTGTTTGTTTGTTTGTTTGTTTGTTTTCTGTAATGCTAAGCATGGAAATTTTTAGCTTCAAAGAGAGGTTTTGTCATTCTCTTCCATACTTCCAGATGCTGGCTTGTCCCTCATGTTTTTTCAAAGATTGTCCAGCAAAAGTTTTGTGTGTTGCTGACTGTATCGTGCACCACACGGACCCAGTTTGTTGCTTCTACGGTCCACTGTAGACTAATCCCCACTTTGAGAAGAGTTTGCAAATTTACTGCTTCCAGATAGAATACTGAGATGCTGGGACTTCACAAAGTCATTTAACTTCAGTGCATTTCAAACAATTGTGCCAGTGCTGGCAGAAAAGGGAGCACTTACGCCCAGGAAATTTTCATTATTAGTGGCTGGCTTCTGAAGTGAGTGCAAAGTCAGTGTAGTAACAAGCTTCTAAGAAAAAAAATATGTGCTTGTGCTTACCATGTTTATATACAAGAAAGACACTAAATATTGATTACTTAACTTGAAAGCTCCTTTTATATTTGCAAATAATTAATCATTATTTTTGTCAGTATTCAATTTATACACTTCCAGGAGTTCTTGATTTGACTTGAGTAGTCACCCTATTATGGTAATGTGCTATGAAGGTCCATCATGAAAATACTTAAAATAAAAACTTCCTCTTCCCTTCTCCTGAAATCCATTACAAGGAAATGACCCTCTAAAGCATTGCATCTTCGAGCACCCTTATACAGGTGAAATAGTTCATTCTGTGAGACTCCACTGTAGATACCAAGCTAGCAACTGAGTCAGCTGTCAAATAAACTTGTTTGTTAACATTAATGTTAGTGTAGTTTGTCACTCAAAATTCAGTGAACATTAATGCATATAATTGCTTAAGTTTCTCTTACTGAGGACCCTGTTGTTTATGAGATGCAGTCAGCAAAACAAATTTGACTGTTTTTCACTAGCAAGCCATGTTATTCTGCCTAACTAAGAAGAGGTTATGGCTTCTCAAAACATTTGTGAAATGGCTTCTTTTTTTCTGTTTCTATCTTTGTGTCTTCGCATAGAATTATAATTATCACTTCTAACCACTTCTAATCAATTTGAATGTCATTCCCTGTATTCCCACACACAGTCAGTAGGTAGCATTTCAATATCTGACCTCTGAATTGAGGGACTGAATGTTCAGTGATGTTGTGTGCTGATTTTTTGCATGCATTGTTCTGTCTCCAGACACTTGCTGACTTTCCAGAAACTTTCTCTGCCAAATTTAAGTTTGAACACATTGTAATTTTTTTTCTCCCTTCTCCTTAAAAGTTCTCTACCTTTGGCACATAAAAAACCCTTCTCTACAAAGAACTCATGAAAGTGCTCTGCTTTCCAGGGATATTATGATGTAAAACATGACAGTTCCCAATCACGGCTCAGTTTGTGTGAGCATGCAGCAGCTGTGGTACTTTCATCAACATTTGCCATAAATTTTGAAATCCCAGACATAAGCACCATCTGGCTGTGCAAGTTCTTTTCATCAGCTGGGCAGTTCCTAAGTAGCTCAGTTTCTGTGGATACATGCAAAAAGATCCATGCTTCAGAAAGTGCTGGGGTTGCTGAGAAGGACTACATCCAAGGTAATCTTTTGTGATAATAACTTAGATACATGTTTAATTTAAATGTGCATTGATTGTCTTTTTACACAATGCATTAATGCTTTACTAATGTAGGAAAAGACAATTAAAGTTTAGCCTGAATGTAGTTTAATGCTGAAAAGTCCTTGTCAAAAAAGGTACCTTGCATTCCTTCTGTAAAATTAAGTCATAGATATTCATGATAATACTGTTAATACTCTTGAAAAAAAATGCTGTGGTCAGGCTAATGGTTTTTTCTTCATTTGATAGCATCACAATTCACTGCAGGGAGTAGCAGGTGCTATGCAGCTGTTCCTTACCATCCTCTGTCTGCTGTTTAAATACGTCAGTAACTCACTGTCCTGGGGTGACCTTATGATGCTTGTATCCCCACTCACCTGTTTAGCCCAGAAATAGGTTGTACACCTTTAAGACTGTCTCTGAGAGCAAAGGTGGGGAGAGAAGAAGTGCGGAGTTTGTTATCAGAAGCTGCCTCACATCCTCTCCTGGACTGTGTTGTCTGCGGACAGACAGACAGTGGGACAGAGCTCTTTGCTTTCAGTTAACTTCTAACTAGCTGAGGTAGAGAAGTTCTGTGGACTGTGGTTTTTTCTTTCCTTTGGACCTGTTCAAACCTGCTCTGGACTGGACACCCAGAAGAGCACCAGCAGCCCACGCCTGTGGCCCACTGGGCTGGGTCTGGGCCGCAGCATTTCCAGCGCTGGATGGACTGATAAGAGACTGAGTGAGCTGGGGTACAGTCCATGAACGGGACTTGCTGAGTTTGTCATCTCTTCAGAGAGGCAAGAGGTTCTATTGTTGAATATTGCTTTTTTTTTGTTTTGTGCTGGTGAATGTTTTGCCTGTTAAATAAACAGGTTTTTTCCACTTTTCTCCAAGGAAATACTTTTCCAAACTAGTCTGGGGAGGGGCCAGTTGAATTTGTTTCTAGAGGAATCCCTTAGAGGTTTTCTCCCAAATTTTGCCCTCAACCAGAACACTCACTGTACAGGTAACTGAAAGACTTCTCATTTTGATAGTTGATAGGTGTATTCATCAAAAAAAAGCTGCAGGCCATGTCATTATCCTCATATTCTTTCTTCTTTCCAGCATTACTAAATGGCTTGCTACACATTAGCATACATTTGGGAGAAGAAGGGTTCTGTTCAGCAGTTCTTATCATGTTCCTGATGATTTGCCCCTCATTTCTTTTCCTTTTCCTCTTTTAAATT
Organism: Pheucticus melanocephalus; assembly: GCA_013398405.1. NCBI lineage: Eukaryota > Metazoa > Chordata > Aves > Passeriformes > Cardinalidae > Pheucticus > Pheucticus melanocephalus. The sequence goes on along the minus strand of VZSJ01004964.1, from coordinate 161,846 downwards.
GTGATAGTGCAACAAAATTCTAATTAGATTACATTTTGGTCAGTAGATATAGACAGTGATCACTTGCTAGAGAACTATGTTAAAAGACAGTGTCCTTGAACAAAATGCTAATCAATTAACTATGTCTCCTGGTGTTATTCAAAATTGGAATACAAAACTATGACTAAATCTGGTTTCTTGAACTGGAAGATAGCTAGTTGAATGCTGATGTAAGAATTCATCAGGAATGTTTGCACAAATTTCAAACATCTGGTTTTGTTGCTGTGGGGTTTCTCTGGCTTTTTTTTTTTTTTTTTAATTGGGAGGCTTTTTCTTTACTTACCTTTTACATCTGATATTTATGACAGTTTGTAAGAATGGCTGTACTTTTTAAAGAATGCACATACTACAATGTCAATAAAAATGGTTTTATATTTATTGTTGACAATCCTTTTAAATAATTTTTTTGGTTTAGGAATGGTATTCTCCAATTTAGTGCTCCAACTGAAACCATGCACTGCTCCTTCCCTGTTTCTGCAGCCCCCCTCCCCACTGCAGGATGGAGAGCAGAATTGGAGGCACAAATGGAAAACATCACAGGCTGGGATAAGTACAATTTACTGGAAACGGCAGGGAGATAAGAAAAAAAAAAACAGTAACAGCAGCAATATTAATAACAAAAGTGTACAAAGAGTGATTCACATGTAAAATGCTCAGTGGAGAGCTCACAGCCCACCCACAGCCACACCACCCTGACTAGAAAAAAGCCCTTCCCCCACCAGAAGAAGCTCCCAGCAATGACATGAGGTGGTGTGGAATAATATCCATAACCTACTCACGTCTCCTCCTGGCTACTGCAACCCTGGCCTGGCTGGAATCAGAACAATAACATTTAAGTCAAAAAAGCAAGAAAACAAAAAATGTCACGTTGCCAATATTCATCCCTAGTAATGGGTACTGCTGACTCTTAACACATACAATCAACACGGGCAGAGAATTTTGTGTTGTTTACAGAGCAACCCTGCAGAGAAATTACGAGCTTCCAAGGATTTCATAAGGCTAAAGTTCTTGCCAAGTTATTTTCTGGACAGGTTTTTGTAGCTCAGCAGAGAAATAACTAGAGATGTTCCACATCTTAATATTATGGCAATATGGCCTCTTGACGTTTTGGGAAACAGAGAGTCTGAGAATCAAGTCTGCAAACCACTGAGGTGGAGGAAAGAGTGGAATATCTCCTTCTGAAATAATCCCTTTAAATATACTCAGATTGGTAAGTACTTGATTTTTCAGAGAGTTTGAACAATCTGAGTTCCCACTGAATTCAGTTTCTTTTCTTAAAGAATGTCAGGCTTTAATTAAATCTTTGACTTCAGGGGAAATTTAGACAAAATACAAAGGTTTTAGGATATCTTTTTCCTTTTTCTATGTGTCTCTCTGAAATACCAAACTTTATGGGGTTTGTTAGATTTTTACATTTGTAAGTTTATCAACAGTAGTGAAATTCACACCAAACTGGTGAATACATTATAGGTTATTATAAGCTTTTTGAAAACATTTATTTGAAAAAATGTTAACCAAAAAGGAAAGCTGTTGATTTTTTTTAATCTGTCTTTTCTAAATTTAAATCTATAAAAATTAACTACAATGACTTCTGCTAGCTCTTGCTCCTTTATCTTTTCAATGGTTCTTGTCAAGTATTATTAAACCATTTCTGTCAATGTTCTGTACTTAAGCTCAGGAATAAGACCAAATTCTGTGTTTTCATGAAGCTCCATCTTCATACTCTTGAGACACACAGGTGCTGTTGATTGGCTTGGTCCTAGGGCACTGTTTTAAATTGATCTTTGACATGCCAATATCCTTTACATGTAAGATTTTCTCTTAAGTACTGATATAAAAAGGATTGCAAAAAATAATTTTTTTCTCTTTAAATACAAAACAAAATACATTTGCAGGGAGGGAGAAGCCCCATGTTAGGTCAAGGTTCCTTAAAACATTATGTTCTGACTTAAATAAGGGTAAATGCACAGAAGATATGAGTGGAAGAACTCAAAACTCTATACTGAAAGCAATTACAATAAGATTTTTTTATTATTGCTTTTCTGTACTTGCCCTGAGAAACACCAATCAGACTATAGAAAACACTGGTAACTCCAAAAAACATTGCTAGATCTTCTGATGAAAGCACTTCCAGCCAACAGAGACCTCTCCAGATTCTCAAGACCATACAAAAATTATTGAGAGAGGCCTCATCAGAAAACTCTATGTAGCCTCAGAGGGGCCCATTCAGGCTCTAGAGACTTACATGGATGCAGCTGGAAAAGCAGATCCCAATAGCAAAACATTTATGTCAGGTGCAGGTTCATCATTCTGACAGCCATGGTCCTACAGCTCAAGGCTTGGCACCACCTTGGTCCATCACTGGTGTTGAAAACAGAGGCAAAGAAGAAATTTAACAACTCTATCTTGTCTATGTCCACAATCATGAAGTGACCATCCCCATCCTTTAACAGGCCTATCTTATTTCTGCACTGCATTTTGCCATTAATGTATATAAAAAACCCATCTTTTATTGTCCCCCACAGTTCTGGCCAGCTGCAGCTCCAATTGAGGTTTGACCACATGAATTTTATCCACATAGTGGCAAGAAGCATCTCTGTGTTCCTTCCATATCACCTCATCTTGGTCCTGGTGGGCATACACCTCCTTTTTTGCCTTATATCCAAAAGATCCCTGCTCAGTCAAGACAGCCTTCTGCCTTTCTTGCTTAACTTCTGAAATTTTGGAATTGCCTGCCCCTGTGCCCTTAGAAAGTGTTGCTTAAAATATAATCAGCACTGAGGGGCCCTTCCAGCCTCAGAAATGTTTTGCCGGGGACTTTATTCACCAGTTCCCTGATCAGTCTGAAGTCTGATCTCCTCTTGTCCAGAGCTGGAGTTTTGGTGGCACTTTTCCTCATGTCAGAAGATATTTAAACTCAATTGCTTTGTGGTTGCTCTGGCCAAGATGGTCACCAATCACCACTTCCCTCATGAGATCCTAACAAGCGAAAAATCAAGGAATGTGTCTTTCCATGTTGGCTCCCTTAGTACCTGTACTGTGAAGTTATCATCTAGGTGTTTTAGGAACCTTCTGTAACTGTTTGTGTCAGTTTTGTGCTGTTCCCAGTTAATTTCTGGCAAGCTGAAGTCCTCCTTAAGGAAAAGGGCAGTTCATTTAGAGGTCTCTCTTAGTTCCTCAAAGTTTAATCAATCAATATCACTATCCTGATTATGTGGTCTACAGTAGATTCCCACAATGACATCCACACTAGTTACTTGTCCCTTAATCCTTAACCAGAGGCTCTCAATCGTGCCATTGTGTGCCATGGGCTCCATACAGTCCAGCCACAGGACTAGGTTTTGCTTTTGCAAATGATCTCAAGTCTCAGACACAGGGCCAAAGTTTCAAGCTCCTCTTGTTTGTTCCTTCTTTGTGAATTGGTATAGAAACATTTCAGATGGGGTTTGTGGTAACTGACACCTGCTAGAGCAGGATAAGGAATCCCATTAGCATTCATTTCCTCAAGGTTCAGCACACCATCCCACTGCCTATCACTGGAAAGCCTGGTTTTGTCCCTTCCCACACATAATGCTGACACAGAAAGAACAAGCTATGGATAAAGGGATGGTTTTTGTTTTCTATACATTCTTTCTTGTGTTTTGCACTTAAAACTTCATCTCTGAGAATTACATAAATCTCTCCTCATATTTAAAAGTAGAAGAGGGATTTCAGATGATTCATGGGAATAGAATGGAACTATTAACTTTCCAAGTTAAAATGCTAATAGATTTAACTGCCTAATTTTTATATTGTTTCATGGTAAAAAAATTGAAATAATTTTGTAACTTGAGAATCCACTGCAGTGCAATAATATTTTTAGTCCTACAGAATGAAGATTAACAATAAAAAGGTTTATTGTAACCATACCTCAGGTATTAGAACACTGTCAGCTACATCTTTTCTTGTGGAATTTTTATGTAAATGGATTTTTCATGTCATGGATAATCATAGAATACCTCAGCTTGGAAGGAATCTTAAGTCATCTAGTGCCAACCCCACTCCCCTTGGGCAGGGTCATGTTCTACCAGACCAGGTTGTTCAGAGATCTATCCAAGCTTGCCTTTAACACTTTCAGGCATGAGCCATTCACAGCTTCTCTGGACAAGCTGTTCCAGTGCATCAACACCCTCTCTCTAAAGATTACTTTCTTTATAACTTATCTAAACCTACTCTTTCAGATTAAAATCATTCACACCTGTTCTGCCATTACATGTTCTCATAAATAGTCTCTCTGTATCTTCCTGGTAGACTCCCTCCAAGTACTGGAAGGCCATAATTTGGTCACCTTGTAACCTTTTCTTATCCAGGCTGAACAATCCCAACACTCTTAGCCTATCTTCTTAGGAGGGGTGCTCCATCACTCTAATCAAGTTGATGTCCCTCCTCATTCCAGGTCCATGTCCTTCCTGTGGTAAGGTCCCCAGAGCTGGAGGCAGCACTCCAGGTGGGGTCTCACCACAGCAGAGCAGAGGGGCAGAATCCCCTCCCTTGCCCTGCTGGCTACGCTGCTTTGGATGTAGTCCAGGATAGGACAATGTTGGTATCAGAAATGACAAGAAAGGACATAGTTTTTAAGATAGGGATTCATGTTTCATACTGTACAAAATGGTATAGCACAGTGGTTTGTTTCCTTCACAGTCTTGCCTGATTGCTGTCCAGGGCTGATCCCAAGCTAGACTGAGATGTGAGGAAAAAAACAGCTTTCCCTGCTTTACAGGAGTCAGTGTGGAATGCTAATAAATAAAGAACTTGAAAAGAGGGACTGACAAAAATGTCTACTCCTAAAAAAATCACTGGAGAACTTCTTTTCAAATATTCTATTTTTTATTTTGCCTACTCTGCATTAATATATTTCCTTTGGAATAAGATGCAGTATATGTGACTACATGTTCTAATGAAATGTATATTTAAAATTCTTGCTATCTTTTGCCATACTGTGAGTAAAAGGGAAAGAGTTGAAACATGTGATCTGTATGGGACCTCATGACTAGTTTTGTTGTCACATTCAGAGAGATTTTTTTAACTCTAGCACCTACATAAGCAACAAAAATCAGTCTTGAAAATCATGATCATATGATACATGTAAGAGCATGAAGCATGAATGTGAAATTTTGAATTTCAGATGTGAAATAAAAATAGTTTTTTCTGATCACTAGAGATTAAATCCCTAGAGAACCAACTTCCTCTGTACTCTTTGCAATGCTTTGCTCATACAGGCTGTTGCCTGCAGGAAGTAGTGAACTCACAAAATCTTTTGCCTACGTTACTGATCAGCAACCACTTTATCCTGCTGATGTTAAAGAAAATCACAAAACCACAATGACACACTTGCAAGTTTGCAGCACAAATTTGTGACCTAAGCATACCAACATTGCACAAATAATACCTCTAAGATCATTCAGATTCACTCAGATTCTAGCAGTAGTGCACACGAAAAGAAAGAGAATTTTCATGTCCTAAATCAGCTCCAGATTTTGGCAATTTACTGATTAGAGCTCTCCAGCTTCGCAGGGTCAAGAATCACTGTTTCATATCACTGAGTACAATTTGGATTAATGAGCTGCTGTCAGCATCAGTCACCATTTTGTTCAAATGGCTGTAAGTCTGGAGATTTGAATGCGTAAAAAAATTATCAGATTTTGGATATGACAGATCTCTGTCCTTCTGTGCAGTCACTCTTGAGTGGCTTGAGGTTTTCTTACTTTGGCATGAAAATGAACTTCTGATGGCATTGAGAAGTGATCATGAAAGACATTTTGTGGTGTTGGGATAGAGTAAATTTGTTCCTCTGCTAGTTGAACCGAGTTTCTTTAATATTTGCTTGCTCTTTCTCTTTCTTTCTTTTTCTTTCTTTCTTTCTTTCTTGCTCTTTCTCTTTCTTTCTTTCTTTCTTTCTTTCTTTCTTTGTTTTGGTTTTTTTCTTTAATTAATCAAAGAAGAAAGGCCTTCTGAATGCTACATCTCAAAAAATGCAAGAACAGTTCACAATCCTTGGTTTTGCAGTCTCATGGTGCCAACTATGTGGGGATAAAATCATAAAAGATATTACAAACTTTTGCAGCAGCTTCAAAATTGTAGATTAATTTTACCCTTGTTGTGAGCAAGGTACTGCGCAATGTGTGTAATATCTTGGACTGGGATTCATGAGTGTGAGAGCTCTGATTGGAAGTCACAGTCGATGATAAATCTTGTGGAAACTAATATGTCTTAAATCTTATTATTTCCTGCCACTTAGTTCCTTCTCACAGGCTTAAGGGAAGGCTGCTGTCTTCTGGGGAATCAGAGCCTACACATCTCCTGGAATTCACACTTGAAGTTTGATTGTTGTTTTGTTTTCCAAAGGAAATATTATTTCACTTGTAATGCTCTGACTTGGATTGTTTTTATTCAATAGTTTGAATGTTTTGTCATTTGATTATGAAAAACGTGTAACTACTTACTATCCCTCCCCTGAGCAGGCATGGAATAAATCTATTTTGTTGTTATTTCTACTGATAATTTACCCTCAAAGAATATATGAGAATACCTTTTCTTCTTTTTGTTATAAACACCTCCTGGCCCAGAGAGATTTTCCCAGATCTAGCAAAGCAGTCAACATTTGTCACATCAGGGTTTATTTTAAGTCTTCATATAAGGCTTCCCAGAAGCCAAACATGCAAAATATTGAAAGAAGCTTGTAAATAAATATTTCTCATGGCATCTAATTTGCAGAGTAATACTGCCATGTTCTGTGCAGCTGGTATGTGGAGGAAAACAGCCTCAGGCCAGGTACTGGGATGAGTCTGATTAAGATTAAAAAAATTAAATCTTAAGAGGTCTTAAGGAGAGGAGACCAGACCAGACCAGACCAGAAAGGAAAAAATAACAGAATGCCCCGCACTACGATGTGTTGCATCACTGCCTCATCACAGGTCTGCTTTTCCCTATCTCTTGTGAAGGACAAATGAGTTATGATATGCCATTGTTTTGGGGGAAAAAATTAGGGGCTTATCAGAGACGCTCTATGAATTAGTCTTCTTTCACTATGAGAATAGGAAATATTCAGAACTGTTCAGGACATTACACATTCGTATGACTTCTAGAGCTAGTAGTATAGCCACAAAAACTTAGAGACAGTCTACATAGATTAAATTTTAAATGTAAATCTTAATAATGTATTTTTAACTCTTATTGTGTTATCATAACAGTTTTGGAAACACATCTTCTTCAATATTTTCATCTTGCCTAAGTTGATTCTTAGTAATATGACAAACTCTTAGGGTAAGTAAATTCATTATGACAGACTGTACCAGGCAGTTACTTACATGCACAGAGTTTTGGTCTGCCAGAATACTGTAGGGCATCTGTTGAGCACCATTGGGCTGCTGAAGCCTTTTCATGCATGAGCATTGTATGCTTCCCAAATATAAGGTAGCTTTTGCAACTAATAAAAGCCCTGTTTGTCAGCAGAAAGATTTTATAAAAGACCAAAATTTTGACTCTTCAAGAGCTGCTGGCACCCCATTGTCCAGATACAGCATATTTAAAATTATTTAAGGTCATTGGCCTAGACAAAAGTTGTGAAAAGGATCACAACTTTGAAGCCTTGTGATGACAGCACTCATGAGTGTTCACATCTTACTTGACTTGCTTAACTGACTATTTGATATAGGGCAAATGCAAAGGGCTAGGGGTTATTTAACGTAAAATAACTGAAAATATATTCAAGCAAAGACCACAACCCATCTCCTTGGCAAATGTCCCATCACAAGACTAAAAAGTTAGGATCACTTAGGTCTCTAACCCTCTCAATCTATCAAAAAAATAATTATTCTCCATAAAACCAAGTAGTTTCAAGTCTCTTCTCATCACAGGCATCACAGCCTTTATTGAGATGCATCTTGAACTACTTTTTGACATAGCAGAGGGTTGTTGTGTGGAGAATTATTAATCTGTGACAGCCTAAATTCTGGAGTCTACCACAGATTACAGGAACCTGGAGCTGGGATTGAGGTGAGGAGATTGAGTCCTTGGAGCTGATGTATGAAATGATGTTAACATTTAAATGCACCCAAGTCTGTAGATGTCCTCAGAGTCATACTTTTAAATGGAATAGTGGTTGTGAATATTAAAATGAGTGTTCATTAAGTATCTCATTTTTGAGTAGTACTAGGTTGTTCTTCAAGTCTGAGGATTTTTTCATGGTCTTATTCTTGGATCCTCAAAACACAAAAAAAAAAAGCCACAAGATTTTCCTGCCATGAGAATGTACAAAAATTCCTGGGTTTGATCCCATTTTAATCCTGTTGAAACCAAAAACAAAATTTCACTGAGTTACGTAGCACAGTGTGGATACAAAGGGAGCATATCCCTGCAGGGACACTATGAAATTATTCTGTACTGGTGTTCAGCATTACCCCATAACTGGTGTATATCTCACTGAGCCATCACTAGCTTATTGAGGTGCCAATTAGATGTGGGTAACATTATCCCTTTCATTCTTGTCATTTATTATTTGTTTGATATAATTATGATTATTTTATTATCAGCTCTTAATACTGATTCAAGAAATGCTTGGCAAAACTCAGAAAGAAAATTACAGTATTAGAATTGTATAAGAGGCTTCATGGCTTAGTACAAGACTGACTGATAAAAAATAAACTTGCACACATTATTAGCTTACCTGAATTGAGGGAAAAAGTCTTTTCTTTTGACAACTGGTGTCAGTGTTAGTTTGCACAAAGCATCTTGGCCTCTAGCAGCCAAAATGTTGTTTTCCTCTCATGCCAGACCCCTGTGACTACAACAGTGTACAACTGTCACTGTGAGAAACACAGAGAACAGAGAATCACACTTGTTTTCTGAGCACCAAGTTGGCAACTAACTTTGGCTCATGAGCATGTTCCTGACAGCGTGTGAGAGGCAGCTCTGAGCTGAGATGGCACCTGCAGTGCACAGAGAGCCAACTGCTATTCAGAAATGAACAAAGGTGTCCATTACAATTTTAAATATACTTTGACTGATCGGAGGGGTTTTTTTCTTCATTCAAGATTGACAGAAAAGATGCCTACTTTAATGCTTATTACTATTAATGCTACTGTGGCATAGATTTTAAGAGGATCAAAAACCATGTGCTTAACTTGGTTGTAACAACAAATCAAACAAGCAGTTTATAATGTCTATGAAAATGAAGAAAAAGCCAGGCGACTGGGAGAATTATTCTTCACAAAATTTGGAGTCATTATGAGAAAAAAAACTCAGTCTGACAGGCAGATCATCTTATAATCTTTCTTTGCTTTCTGCCAAACTCACTTTCCTTGAGAAAGATATTTTTGGAAGAAGTTGTCAGACGTTTCATAATGAACACCTACTACAAATGTAAATATTTCACATAAAACAAAGTTACCAGTTCCCTTTTTTGTCAGTATTACTTAAATATGGAAAATACACAGCAACAACAACAACAACAAAAAGAATAATAACTGTTCGGATTAAATAATACCTAATCTTCCATAATAACTATACAATTTTTTTTCACTATATATAGCAAATTTCCTGTAAATCACTTTTTGGATTTTTGCTGTATTAAAATCTTTTGTCTTTATGCCCTTGGTTTCTGAAGTCCAGGCTAATTAAAAACTCGGGACCCTGCCCTATGGACCACATAGTTGGCTGTTAAAGACACTAATAATCTTGTCTAAGAGATATTTAAAATCAGGAATTATAACATAATGAAAGAAATTAAGGTCATACCATATCTAAACCTGGGCTAAAGTCATAAAGAATTGTCCACCTCTCTGAACTGCCTAAATAAGTGTCTGTCATCTGCACTCCTAAATTTAAATTTCTCAAACACAGACCAAGTAATACGCTTACACTTTTTTTTGCATTGGTGCCAAAACTTAATATAATTTCAATTTAGATTTGAAGCTTTTAAGAACTAATCTTGGTTTATCTTGTCTCACCACAAAAAGAAGTGGTTTACTTCAGACAATGGCTTTATTGCATCTTCAACAGTCCTGTGAGTCCAGGATCTAGGAATATCCCCTTGAGTTCTTTGCGTCCGACATCACTACCGTGCTGTTTATTTCACCTCTCATCTACTTCTCAAGGATAGAATTATAAATAAAGACAGGTTTTTTTCCTTTGATGGGCTTTGGATTATTTACTTCTATTCTTAGAGGTAAAACATATTTCTCTGGTTTGAAGATGGTGAATAAAATGGGCTTGGAACATGACAGAGCTTTGTAGTGATCACCACAGCTTCGTGGTGTTTTTAATACCTGAGGGCAAATTCATTTTAGAGTTTTGGACAATCTGCCTGTGAGATTTACTCTGATAACAGAAGTCTTTATTTCTTTATGTCATGGCAACCCTGGACCTGGAGTCCACACATTTGGAGAAGTTAATCTAAATCCTCAGTATCCAGAGACCTCCATGGAGAGAAATACGATGTTGAGGCCTGTTGTATCTTCTTCCACCTTTGACATCCACTTGATGTTATTTACACATTTGCTAACCTGCTTTTACATTTCATTGTTCCACAAGTCCATGTTAAATCCAAATTTGATTTATTTGACCTATGGCTTTTATGTATGTTTGATCCTACCTCTTTGTCCTGATACCCAAACAACCAGCTTTGCTCCATTCCAGCTCTGCATGTTTTTAACCGACCACTGGCAGGTTGTCTATAGTCACAGTGTCCCTGTTGCATGCCCACATCTCATCTTTCCTCTTCCCAATCCTGTATACACCTGTACCACATCCTGTATTTCAGCTTCTGAGTGCAGAGCAGTTATAATGCCAAGTATTTCTCTACACTTCATTGTTAAGGATGCAAAATTTCTTCTACAGAGAGCAAATTCTGCTCCCTGCTGCCTCTATAGAAATGTCATCATATCACACAAAGAAAGATAAATAAAAGCACAACAAATTAACTATAGACATCTGGTCAACAGGAGAAATTGCTGTCACAGCTAAATCAAGTAAAATCAAGTTGCAGAGAGGTAAAGAATAATTTAGGCAGATTAAAATGGCAAACCTTAGTCCTGAGACCTTATAAATTTTGTGCAAAATTTGTAGACTATTACTGTAAATGACGCTACTGTATTATACAGCTATGTGACTGCAAACTTCACTCCATTATTGTATAATATATTAATGAAAAATATTACCTAGAGTCCATAACACAGGACTTAATCAGTCTTTGTCCCTGTGATTTTGCCTCTCATCAAAGAATGCATAATTTGTGCCAAGTTTGATGATAAGAGTAAATATATATTTAAAGCAGAAAATTGTAAAAATTTTATAAAATCATAGAAGAATCCATATTGAATAGTGTTTTAAAAAGGAATATCTAATAAGTGGGTTCCATATATGGCACTATGCTCTCAGAATGAGTCTGTCATTTTACATCAGAAAAATATTTGATCTGCCAATTTATTTTCTACTATTTATTTCGTGATTTAAGAGCAGTATTTGCATGACTCCACTTCATAGGTAACAAATTTTCTGTCTCGTGAGCATTTTTGATATTTCTGAGGGGTTTTTCTCAAAAGTTTTTTCCAAACTTCATCTCAATAGAAACAAAATTTATTCAACATCCAACAAATGAACAGTATTTTAGGGGATAATGAAATTGTTTACTTTTGATAATTTAAAACTGCTTGACATCATTTCATCTTCTAGTTGAATGTGCTTTTAGTTTCAAAGTTAAAGATTAGTTTTACTTCAATATCAAAATTGTCTCAGTGCGATGTTTCTGAACTTAAATAAAAGAAAGATATTGTGAAGTTAGGGAAATTAAAACCAACCAGGTTTGGCTGGTTGTAGTTTTTAATGATTCGCAGACTTTCTGATCAGGCTAGTTTACTTGCAAACACTTGGATTGTAAACAAAGTTCACTATGAGAATGAATATCTATTGACTCTTTGAAAATCATATGTTTTGTTGTAGATGCACCCAGCAGCTTTCCTATGGAATTCAGAATAATAGGTGTTTTTTTATGAGAGATAGAAAATACCTGATCCAATTTCAGTCCCTTTTACAGGAGGCAGCCTACTAAGGCAAAGAGAAACAGTAGGTTGCAGCCAGCTGTGCATACAGGATTCTGTACCACAGAAGGTCTCAGTCACTGCTGAGATGAGCAGAGTAATAGCATTGGTTTCATTAAATATACTCCAGCATATGAGTGGAAAAATGTAACAGTCTGATGCTTTTAGCCGAATAAATTTGAAATATAGTTGAATAATTACTTCTGTATCTGGACTTCTCACAAAATGAGTGCTGTTAGACACTCTTCAATGGGTATGAACCATTGAAGTTCATTAGATATTAATGATTCTTTTCCTATTTTACATACCTGTAGGACAATCTCTTCGACCAATTATAAAAGAAATTACAAAGTCACATCTCGGGAAGGACAAAGGGATTAAATAAAATGACAGCTAGGATGGAAAGTGACAATCAAGGTATAACTGCTCTTAGACTCTTAATACTCTTCGCTCTTAAAGTTTTTTCTTCTTTTGCTTTGGATGAAATTTCAAAGAAAAACTCTAACTGCTTGCTTTTAGCTAAGTTCAGACTAGTACAACACAATACGGCAAGAGCAATCTTTTTTATAGCAAGCAAAGTAGTTAAAGACTTCACAATTCTTGATATTTGACACTTCTATTTCATGTGAAAAACCCTTTTACTAAACAATACTAGCAAAGAAATCTCCACAATTTTTTTAACTCATATTTAAAGGACTTTGTGTTTCTTTTCTTTTCTTTTCTTTTCTTTCACAGTATTGTAAAATATAGCAAAAAAGTTTAAAATAAATCACCTTGTTAATTGGTTGCACTTACTGGATATTTTATATTCTCAATGTAATGTTAATATTTGCATCAACTATAAGTATTGGAGTTTTATGTTTGAATCAATAAAGGTGAACAATAAAGCAGGTCATTATGAGCACAAAGAGAAATGGTTCCTCTTGAGTAAGTTACAACGGGAGGATTATTTGGAGAAAGTAATAGCAGGTAAGTGGTTATGAACTAAAAACAAGTGATCCTGATTAAAATGTCTGTTCTAAAATCAAGGATTTACTTACTAAGATTACATCCACTTTTTACTCCAGAAAAAGAAGGGTGATATACCATTTAAATATTACTGTTTAGATTTTTTTTAACTGTCTCATCTCCTTTCTTTTCTCATGCATTGACTACCCATTTCACTCTACTTGGAAGGTTATATGTAAAAGTCATTATGCCAAAGATTTAGGTAATTTCCAATTTTTTTCATGGCACATAATGAGCCATATTGTCCTAGAAAATATATCCATTTTGAACTTTGAAATGTCAGTACATTCTGGCTTATGTGGACATCGATTCACATTCCCAATTCATCAGAATACCTATATACCTTTTTCCCAAGATGATCACTCATTGCCAGGATTGTTCTACTATGCAAGATCTGACAGACATAGGCCATCTTCTGTATGACAAGAGGAATGAATATAGGAAAGAGTATATAGAACAGCACCAATTCTACATCTGCTTCTACAGATGTTTTGGTGGCAGAGTCATTCGGAACCCCATTTTCACCTTAAGAGTCTAAAATTGTGGGAATGCAAGGTAATTTTATAAATCTATATGTACATGTGCCAGGTGTCAAATGCTGAAATGCTCTGATTAGGCCTCCTGTTAATCTTGAAGTTCAGATACCTGCATGTGCTAAGAGGAGCATTCATCTTTAGTATTTTTAGTCTATATTTCTTTTTCCTGCACTTTTTTCTTAATGCTACTGCAAATTTTTCCCGGAATTTTGTCTTTTTGTCACTTGACTGTACCCAAGTCTGGCAGTTGCTCATTTTATTTTACATATCTTTTGTGGTTCTTTATCTCTAGGTTTTGCGAAAAGAAAAAAAATTCAAACCTCTGAGCCAGCGAAGAGTCTGACAGGCACTGCTGTTGTTGTCAGCCATTTTCAAACAGCACAGCAGGACAGAATTATTAGTCTCAGGATGACTGAGGTGATTGTGCCTTACATTCAGTCATTTTTCAACCTCTCTGGTTTTTTCTAGTCTCTCCTTTTATCAAAGCCTGGTGGATGACTGCAGCTCTGTGATCTTCTCCCACTATGCTCTTGCAAAATAGTTTGACATGTGCTCACTCTTCTACTTCTTTCTCCCTTTGTTTTGCGTCTGCAGATTTTTGTGTTGTTTCTTTTCCTTTTTCTTTTTTTTTTAATTTTATGTCCACTTTTTCTTTTTCCATTTCCATTATATAGCAAATGAGAGAAGTGAGTAACCTTTGTTAGAGTAACAGGATGAAAGTCCTCGAGATACTGTTTAATAAAAAAAATGAAAAAAAATATGTGAAACAGAAAGCAAACAAACAACCCACCCTTATTTCCCCCTCCAAATAAAACCCCACTCCTACACCCCCCACATCCCAAAGACTCACCTTGCATATACCTTACATCTTGCATACTTCTGTGGAAGGGAGGTAGAACAATGAAAGTACAGGCCCACTGCTGAGTGATTTGATCCACAAAAATCCTTGGGATCCAACAGGCTCCATCCAACGTGCTGAAGAAGATGGCCAACATCCTCTCAAAGCTACTTTCTCTCATCTTTGAAAGGTTGTTGTGGAGTTCAGGAAAAAGCACCAACAGGTGGATAAAGGTAAATAAATGCCACACCCATCTTCAAAAAGAAAAAAACAATCAACCCGTGGTTGCCTGACTTTGATGCTGGAGCAAGTCCCCATGGACCTCATTTTTGGGCACACACAGGTAATGATTGAAACCAGAAACCTTGAATTCACTGAAGGGTAAACCATGTCTGACCAGACTGATTCCCTTCTGTGATCAAAAGCTGAAATATGTGGGTCAGAGAAAATTTGTGGTCATTTTTTATTTGGACTTCAGCAAAGTTTTTGACATTATCTGTCACTGTATTCCTGTATCCCAGTTTGGATGCTATGGACAGGTAAAGAAAAGGGTGGATGATCAGGTGTGTAGAGGTGTGCTTGGTAAGGTGTATTCTAACTGAAGCCTGGTGTCAAGCAGACTATCACAAAACTCTTTCCTGGGACTGGTCCTTTTAATAACTAAATCTTAATTTTAAAAATTTTAAAAGTTTTTTAATTATCAAAAGTAATTCAACATTATTTTTCAGTAGACTGAAAGAGGTGATGAAGAACTGTAGTTTGCAGATGACTCCAAACTGTGTGAGAATGACCAGGTAATACTCTTAAGGACGATGCTGCTAGCTGGAGAGGCCTAGACAGGCTGTAGGAAATGGCCAGCAGGAACATTATAGGGCTCAACAAGGCCAAGGTCAAGCAAAGCATCTGGGTGGGAAACACCACTGCAAGCCATAAAAAAAACAGTGTCTTTTTGTTATACTGTGAAATGGACAGCCACACTAACAGGATATTAGTGTGTGCCAGTTTCCATAATATAATTTCAACCTAAAATGAAATTTTTTGATCACACACATAGCAGCTCCTCTTGCACTATTAAAATATATCATCTAATAGATACACGTAAATAGGATGAGAGAGAGGGTATTTTAAAAAATCATGCAAAAGGTTTTCTTGCATATAAAATTCAGAAATAAATATAATATATTGTTACATAAACTGCTTTAAGTATTTAGGAATTTAGGTGGTTTTTTGGTTTTGGGGTTTTTGGAGGGGTGTAGCCTTTTTTCTAACATCTTCCCTAATTCAGAAAAATAATGGAAGCAATATGGTCTTAGGAACTTTTATGAAACTTTCTTTTCATAAACCACTATTATAAAGGCCTTCAGACACTACTACAGGAACTAAACAAAGCTCCAGTTCCTCTAGTATTCAAACATTTATGCTCTGTTTTCTGTAATCGGAAGTGTTAAAAACAAGTTAAAATTAAAATTATTTTATGACTTATTATGCAAAAAATGTCGTGAAGGACTGGATTTCAGATGAGACTCCTCCTGAGAAAAGATTAATAACTTTTTCTTTCAGTTGTGTACACAGATTTACAAAGTGATGTAGAACAGTAAATTTTCCTGAGGAGGAAAATTTCAGTCTAAGAAATGGGTACAAAAGTCAGTGGAAGCACAACAATATTTCTCATGTGTCTTAGACAAAGAAAACTTATTTTAATTTCTTCTCATAACTGGAAAGGCATAGAAAAGAGTAGGACTTGTGTTTCTACATCGGGCCATTCAGTTTTGTTCTGTTGCATCATTCTTTCCTCTCTGCTGCCCACATATTTCACAGAGGCATAAATCAACATATACGCACACCTGCTCTGGATTTACAAGCATCTGGTATGTGAGAAACTTGTTTTGGTGAAAATCTGTGAACTCCATTGGAGCAAACTGGAAAAGGAAAAAAAAACCCAAACAAACAGAAAAAAACCACCCCTAAATGACAGGTCATAAATCTTGTCTGTGGGCATCTGTTTTGTAAAGAAATTTTCTATTTCTCTCCTATCATAGTCTGCAACTATTAAGAAATTAATTATGTCAAAATTTAAATTCAGGCTTTAAGCCCTAATATCAATGGTTGATTGCTCAAAAATAGATGGCATTTTAAATAGCTCCTCTACCATTTTTTTACACCCCAGAGAACTTATTCTTTGAAACTTATTCAAAGCTAGGCCATACTCAGGAAGGTAAACTATCTTTGACTTTGCAAAGCTTAATTTAGGTAGTAGAGCCCTTAAGTCTTTCTTAATGCATGATCAGAAGTCAGTAATTTTCAGCCTACCTCACACAAAATTGACAGCTGTTTAACATCTTTATAGTTCTTCTTTGCAACATAGATTTTCTGACTCGTCATAATAGCTTTTTGTTGGTACTAAAATAATTACCTCTGATTGAAAGCACTGTTGATGTCCTTAAAGCAATTAATAGATTGGCTTTGAAAATCCCATTTCAACCACTGGAACGGATTGCCCATACAAGTGATGGAGCCACCATCTCTGGAAGTGTTTAAAAGACATATACATGACAATTATGGAGATGGATTAGTGGTGGACTTGGCAGTGCTGGATTAATTCTTGGACACAATGATCTTAATTGCCTTTTTCAACTTAAACAATTCTACAATTCTGTGATTCCTTCATATTTTTTTTCAGCAGACTTCATGTTAAATATACTGATATGATTCTGATCTCCCAGTGTCATGGTTTGACACTGGTACAATACCAGTGCTTCTATGAAGATACTTTTTCTCTGATGTCTGCTGTGAGATGTGACTAGGAATAAGCAAAGCAGGCTTTCACTTAGTGACAAAGAAAGCTTTATTAACTACATTACAAGAAAATAACTAAACTACAAGAAAGAAAAGAAAAGGAAAAAAAAAACACAAGAAAGTGAAAACCTTACAAAAGCATTTTCCTCCTCCCCCCTCACTAAATTCCCAATACAATACATCTTCCAAATCACTAACTCTCAGTCTGGCACTACTCTTTAAAATACTTAACCCTCAGTTCATCAGGAGGAGCAGGAGTCTTTCTTTGTACCATAGGCTTCCCCTGGAAACACTATTGAAAGCTCGTGTGTTTCTATGTCACTGATAGCACCGCCCGGAGATGATCTGCCATTGTGACATTTTCTTTCTATGCTTAGTGCTCACACCACTCTGCATGGACCAGAGCTGCTTCTAGGGTTGTCTTTCAAGGATGCATTGTCTCATTCCAAAAAAAGCACAGTCTCTCCTTCGGGACACCTGTCCCCCCCCACATTTTGCACCCCCTGGGGCCGAGAGGTATCCACACTGACCCTTCTGGTTCTGAGGCCTGTCTCCCCCTAAATGCAGTCTCTGTGTCACAGGAAAAAGAAATGGTTCCGTCCATGGCCACACAAGAAAAGTCTAGCTAAAAGGCCACTCTAATTCTCCCCGCCTCCCACTCAAGAGTCTTCTCTACTTCCCTCGTGGTCCATCCCCTCTCATCTCATCTCTTATCTCTCTTCTCATTCAGCTCCAGGAGGATCAGCATTTGCAAGGTTACTATCATGCAAGAAAAGGGTTAAAAATCTCAGTCTCTGCCTGCCCGGAGCTCTGCAGCTCCCACGCTGCCCTGCTGGGCACTTTCTCGCCACACCCCCGCCGCCTTCTCCTTCTCAGCCGGCCGCTATCAAATTCAGACGCCGCCGGCTCTCCCTCTCTCTCTCTCCTGGGGAATGGGGGGTGGGGTGGCTGCCCGATGTCTCTGGGTGCTCTTCCACCTCTTCCACCCTTCCATCCTCAAGGGCCTCTCCACCTCCCATCTCTGTCCAGGCCCAGGCCTACCGCATGGCCGCTCCCTCCCCCGCCCAGCAGCAGCAGCTGGACAGGGGAGGGAGATGCACCTCTGTCCCACCGAAGTCCCAAGAGGGCTTCCCAGGGGCAGAGCCCTGCTTTTTAACCCCTGTGTGTCCTCAGAGGCGTATCCAAATTTTAGTGGACAAAAGAGGTGCCAATATTAAAATCTGAACACCCATTAGTTTGACCACAACTTCCCAGAAAACCTATTTCCTGCCAAACCACCACACCCAGGATTATTACATTGGTTTCCTGAAGAAATTTTGATCTTACGCATGATATATGGAGATAGTCATCCAGCCATTGGTCTAAACAACAATAGCTGCATATATAATACTCTGGAGCCATTATGAGAAGTAATTTAAGTGTTTCTATTAACATTCAGAGATTTCTCTTTCCTGCATAATAACATTTCTTACATAGTACTTGGCTACTTTTTCATGAAGAGTGGGTGGAAGGGAATCAGGGAAGAACCTACAAAATATGCTGAAGAAATCTCCATTGTTTTGAGCGACAGCTAGGAATGTAAAACGATCAGGAAGTGGTAAAGAAAATAGAAATATCTTTTTTCAGATTTAGGGGTTGTGCTGTATCTTTCCCTTGATGATCAGTTCAGGCCCTGCTACAGCACATGAGCTGGAAAGTGGTAAGTGAGGGTCTTTTAGAACTTCAAGGTACTTTCTCATTATGGCTGTGGATTTTGGTTCCACAGCAAGTGGACTAGATCCATAATTCCCAAATCTGACATTTTCCCCCTTCTTGATAAATGAGCAAGTGTTTTTAGAAAAAAGCCTAGGGAAACTGAAAGAAGTGAACAAAACTGATGGTAATGCTCAACTGTAGCTTGAATGTCGATAACGAAAAGACTAAGGTAGTCCCTGGTACTATGATAGCTGCTTGCTTGGAAGACTGAACTTGAGCAAGTGGGTTAGTAAGCCTTTTGATCACATAGCTTTAGTATGCAAACTGATTAATGAAGATTTTCTTCTGCTGAAATCAAAATCAAAATTAATCAAAATTAATTGGGATGATTACAATGGTTATATATTGCGGTGCCATCTGGTGTCAAAAGAATGAGAAACAGGAAAATTAAAGCATGTTTTCTGAAGATGCTTCTTGTGGTAAAACAGCACTACATTTAGAGCTACAACATGTTTCAGTACAGAAGAGGTCATGGGGCTCATGAATATTGCCAAATTTTGACAAGCTTTTTGTCTGTATTTTTATTAGAATAATATGGCCAGACTTTGGTAGTGGTGGCTACAGGGGTGGCTTCTGTGAAAAGCTGCCAGAAGCTTCCTCCGTGTCTGACAGAGCCAATCCCAACTGTCTCCAGGACCGGCCCATACTGGCCAAGGTTCTGCCAGTTAGGGAAGGTAGTGCCTCTGTGATCACACATTTATGAAGGAAATATAAAATCATTGCACAGATGTAATTGTTCTCAGACACTAGAGGAGTGAGAATATGTGAGAGAAACAACTTCTGCACACACAAAGGTCAGTGGAGAAAGCGGTGCAGGAGGTGCTCCAGGTGGTGGAGCTGAGATTCCTCTGCAGCCTGTGGTACAGACCATGATGAAGTAGCTATGCTCTCTTTTAGAGGACCATGGGGATTCAGAGATCCACCTACAGCCAATGGAGAAAGCAGTGCCTAAAGGACTGTATCCTGCTCCATGCTGGAACGGTTTATGAAGAACTGTGGGAAGGATTTAGGCTGGAGAAGTTGTTGGAGAACTGTCTCCTGTGGCAAGGACTCCACATTAGAGCAGGGTACGGACTCCTCTCCCTGAGCAGCATCAGGAGCAACATGTGATGAACTCACCATAATCCCATTCCCTCTATCTCCTGGCACCACTGGGTGAGAGGAGGTAGACCTGGAAAGGAGGGAGGTGGTAAAATGTTTTTAAGATTTGTTTCACTTCTCCTTATGATGCTCTGATTTTGATTTTCAAAAATTAAATTAATTTCCCCAAATCAAGTCTGTTTTTTCTCTGACAGTAACTGATGAGCACTCTGCCTGTCCTTTATCCCAATTCACAAACCTTTGCTTTATTTTCTTTCCCTATTCCAGTTAGATAGAATTACTTTGGGGGGCAGGGGGTGGTGGGGGCACATGGCATCCAGTCAGGGTCATCCGACCACAGGATCATACTTGTATAAGCTGCACTGCTCTTCCAAATGTTTTTGGACTTCTGTATAACTGAATTTAGTAGAAATCCTACCTTCATACAATGTACCATATCAGTTCCTTGAACATTGGAGGTTATTAATCATAAAATATTATAAATTGTGTAATAAAGATTGCATTTAAAATATGTGACAGACTTAAAGATCACAGTTGCCTCAAAAACTGTTAAGGCCACAGAAGGAAATTGCCATAAGACAAACCACCATAGCAGGTGGCTATTTCCTTTTATTTCTTTTTCTGTCACATTTACTGCTACATGAAATCTGTACTATTGTCTTTAGCATATGGTCTCATTTGCACCTTAATTTGGGCTGAGACATCTCTCAAAACTTGATAATAACAATGTATCAAAAGCTTTTTTAAAGTAAAAAATTATGTCTTATTTTACTCTGCACTGAGGCTTACTGGCATAATGATATAAAATATAAGGATCAAAATCAGTTTTCTTTTAAAGGTGATTTTTTCCTTTCAAATAACAGAATCCTAAATCCATATTATTGACATTAATTAATCATTCCTATGACACCTTGAATGTGAATAGGTCTGTGTCTGACTCAGCCATGGGCACATTACTGTACGTACAGTTGTACCATAGACATGTAAGCAAAACCTATCTAAAATTATGTACATGTGCATAGGTTACCTAGGAGTATGGTTATGGCTATTTGTATTATCATATCTTGTGCACGCTTGGCTACTTTCATTAAAAAAGCATCTTGTGGTCCCAGGGAAAACTGAGGTTCATTCCACCAACTGCAGCTCATAAAGACGTAGCTATTGCCCCAAAACATCTCCATGTATGTTTGTGTACAGGTGCAGGTGGCCGTGCAGCTCTGTTATTCCTGCTCCAAGACAAGCTGATGCAAGCTGTTTGTAACCTGGAGTGGTGCAATAAAGGCAGCACACTGTGCTGAGTCAGAGCCCCAGATCATGAGCCATAGTAGTATGGTTGAACAACTTCCAGCCACCTCTGAGCATGGGGAGAGCAGATGCACAGATGCTTGCAGCTGTCTGCCTGGATATGACCTCAAAAATTAGTTCTCCTATATAATTTTGTAGCTGTAGTATTGTAGTCTAACACCTCCCAAGAATTAGAGGTTTTAGCAGTTTAGTTTGCTCTTAAAATCTGCCAAGACCAACTTGGTTTGCTGTTCCCTTACAAACTAGTACTTGAGGAGATTCTGTCTCTAATAAAAGTACAGAATAGTAATAGCTATATAGCATCCAATATTACAGAAGTTTGTAGTGGGTGTGTGGTTAAGGTAACGGAAAGGTGATAAAGGGCTGGACCAGGTGTAGTGGGTTGACCCTCTCTGGATTCCAGGCATCCACCAAATCCCATCACTCTCCTCCACAGCTGGACAAGGGAGAGAACCCCCATGTTCTCCCATGTAATGGAGGGTTGATGGGTTGAGATATGAGCAGAGAGAGATCAATCACCAAATGACACCACAGGCAAAACCAGACTTGAAATAGAGATACTGCTTGAATTTTTTTTATTAGCAAAATCAGAGCAGAATAATGAGAAGTAAAATAAGACCTTGAGAGCACCTTACCCCCATCCCTGCCTCCTTCCCAAGTCTACCTCCTCCTACCCAGCAGCAAAGGGAGACAGGGAATGGGGGTTACGGATAGTTGTTTCTGCTGCTCAGGGAAAAGGATCCTTTCCCTGCTCCAGTGTGAGTCCATCCCACAGGGTGCAGTCCCTCAGGCACAGGCTGCTCCAGCATGAGCCCCCACAGGGTCACAAGACCTAACAGGAAAACTTGCTCTAGAGAGGGGTCTTCTCTCCACAGGTCAGCAGGTCCCTGCCAGGAGCCTGCTCCAGCAGAGGCCTCCCACAGGGTCAGAGTCTCTTCTTCAGCATTCATCTCTTCTGGCATGGGTCTCTTCCATGGGCTGCAGATGGATCCCTGAATCTCCATTGACCTCCATGGGCTGCAGGGGCACAGCTGTCTAGTCATGGTCTGCACCACACGCTGCAGGGGAATCTCAGCTCCAGTGCCTGAAGCACCTCCTCTCTCTCCTTCTCCACTGACCTTGGTGTTTACAGTGATGTCCCTCTCACATATTGTCACCCCACTCTTCTCTGGCAGCTATTACAACTGCACAACCACATTTTGTTTTTCCTTCCTCTTAAAAATGTTACCACAGAGGTGTTACCACCATTTCTGATTGACCCAGCCTTTACCACGGCACATCTCTCCTGGAGGTAGCTGGCACTGGCTCTGCTGGACATAGAGAAAGCTTCCAGCAGCTTCTCACAAAAGCCACCTCTGTAGCCTCCCACTACCAAAAGCTGGCCATGCAAACCCAATACATCTTAGTAAGAGATTTCAACAACAACAAGCTACTGAAAAAATAAGAGAATAAATTCTTCCTCACATCCTCTGGGAAAAATCATGATGGGCTTAAACTGCAACAGAAGAGATTTAGACCTGACATTAATAATAGCTTTTTAATGGCAAAGACAGACTGTAACAGATTTGTTAAGGGACTGGGAATCCCTTCCTTTTAGACATTATTATAGAGATGTTAGACAAATATCTTACAAGCTCTTTTGAGATACAGCTGATCCTGCACTGGAGCAGAAGAAATTTACTGATTTGTTGAGCTAACCTCTTTCATCTCAAATCTTCTAGGCTTTTGTGAGTCACAGATCTAAAAGAAAGCAGATAGAATAGTCACTGATAAAGACTTACAGCCTGTCACAACCTTACCTTATGAATCATACTCTTCTTGGAGAGTTCTAAAGATTCATTTGTGATGGTAGAATTACTGTCAATGAACTGAGATGCTCAATCCATTTTATATAGATTCTCATCATCCTGATCACTATCTGTACACCTCAAAAAGCCTGAAACATATTCTCTAGTATTGTAAGTCTTACTCAGTTTGTTTTCACCTTCCTGCTGCTGCTGAAGGTGAAATGGAAGAGAAGAAAAAAGGATTGGGAAAACTCAGTACTGTTTTATCAGAGGGGGAATTTGTTGTATTGTATTGAATGCATGATGTATTTGATATAATTTTGAAATTAATTTAACCATCAATACATAAAAAAGCTGAGGGCTCTAGAATTTTGTGGTAAAACTATATTTCAAGAAAAAAAACCTTCTTTGACAACATTGAAATGTTACATAGAACCAGCATTTAGCATTTAGCCTTCGTGACAGTTTTCTGCCTGATTGTCCAGTGAAAATAAGGTCAGAAAGTCTAACTTTTATTGTTGTATGTTGACCAATCCATTACTGAATATTGGCTTGGAATAAAAATACAAATGCTTCAGACTTAGCAGCCTTACAGTAAGAAACCCTGACCTGTGAATGACCTGTAATTCAGTGCTTCCTGCCTTCCTGGCTTCCTGCCTCCTTTTCATGGACTCAGCGGTCAATTTGGCAATAAAGTAGGGGCTGGAGAAGACTTCCAAATTTACTACAACTGTGGTGTTAGAAATGCAAATGCCTAATGTCTTTCAAAGCATGTAGGACCAAATAGACCTCAGGCCAGGGTTTGTGGCTTTCTCACTGTAGCTCATAGGAAAGGAGTTTTGCTTCTGTTGTTATGCTTTATGTTTAAATAATTATCAAACTGGGTAAGAAAAAATTTTATGTATATTTCTTTTAATATGAACAGAATTTTTCACAGAAATTATTGCTTATTGAACATCCTCTCTCACTGCCATGCACATAGAACTGCATCTCTGTGTCATTATTTTCTAATGGCATCAGAAAGGCAGAAACCCTCTGAATGATTTGCTTGCATTCTTATCTTCAGTTATATTTCCAAGAACCATATGTAAATAATTCCTTCCTAACTTCTAGAACAGTGTCTTTGATTCTTCTCAGTGTTTTTATGCCATCTGCAGGTCTCTTCAAACCACTGAATTCTTTCAATATTTTTTCTATAAGGCTTGATGGCAGACAGCTTCATTTTCAAAACAATTTTAACTTTTTTGTAAATTTACACACCACTTAAATAAACTTTTCTGTAAACTACTTATTAATCACAAAATCCAGATCAAAGACATCAGTTGAAATGGCATGAAAAACTTCAAAAGCACTGAGTTTTTAATTTTTTTTTCTCAATGTACAATAATTTTGTGGTGTCTTATGATAAAAAACTCTTTGTCTTAAATCTTTATTTGAACTATTTCAAATAAATGGTAATTTTTTTTGGAAGAGCTAATTGTGAAAATTTGTGTTTCAGGAAAAAACTTCTAAAACACAGTCCAATAAATATTATAAATGTACCTACAATATGTATAGACTAAGTGCTATTTTTATTTAAGAATTAATAGAAAAATTTTGGGGGGGATTTTCGCAAACAAAAATCTGATTGAGATTAATTTTATAGTCAGAGGGATACAATAAACATGTTCTCTTCATATACTTTGTTTACCAAAACGCCCCACAGTCTAATCCTAGCCATGAACAGACAAGTTGTGGTGACAAGATTTAGGGTGGAAATATAGTATAAGGAAGCACAGAGATTTGTGACAACAGGATTACATGTACTTGTTGAAAATGTTATGACCTTTCAATCACTTTTGTGCTGTGTACAGTTAAAGAATCCACTGGTGAGATTTCTACCTGTACTGTCAAGGACAAAACTCTAGAGCCCTCCTCAATGTGGTTCATTGTGCTCTGTACAGATAAGACAAACTAAACACTGACAAAAAGTGTCACAGAGTATTTCCAAAAATGACTACAAATAAATGAATGCATGAAAAATCAAAATAAAAAATAAATGCAAGTAGCTGACTCCTACACGGAGAACAATCTATGTTATAAATATCCAAGTAAGACATATAAGGAAATAAAATATGGCTGAGAAGAATTTTAACTGAGAGACAATCTTTCCTACAAGCAAAACTTTACCTGTCTTGTTTTTTCCTTGTGTTCATCTTCTAACAAGAAAAAAAAGTAACTTTTATTTTACAATTGAATGCTTTTCTTTACACTTCATAATGTCATTATTTTCTGCTAACGGAGGAAGAAGTGTTGAGGTGACCTTGTTTCCAGGTAGATTTATGACATGTTTTCCAGCTAAAGAGAAATGAGAGTTAAAAAATACAATTACAGCTATGCAAAGTATAACTCAGTGCCATGAACAAAGTGATGCACCTCATTTTTGAGAGGTAAACAATAATATAATTTATTTTAAAAATTACCAAATTAGTAAAGTTCAGTGGTAAGCATGACAGCAATTTAACAAGATTCAATGGCAAAGTTTTGTGAGACTTAACTAGGACTTGATCTGAAAACAATTTTCAGACATGTAGTCCAGCTTCAGATATGTATATATTTACCTATACCTGAAAAAATCATGGACAAAACTTGGGCGATGGAGTTTGTAAATTTGACATAGTATAATAATTTCATGAACTCATTTAATTATGTTTTGACCTATTAGGTATCAGGGTCAATCAGGTATCACAGTGTCCTTCTTACAATGTGCATCCTCATCCTTAATACATACGTGTTTATCTATTTAAAAAAAGCAGCACTGATTTCCTGCTCTTCTTGCACTTTCAGCCATATAAGGACTATATTATACCATTCCAAATATCATATTGGTCAGTGATGTGAGAAGAATTCCCTAAAATAAAGTGAAAACCTTAAAAAAAAATTAGAAACTATAAAAATTATCTTTAACAAAGATATTTTTCATGTATTGCAGCCATTCCAAAGTTTTAGCAGTTTAATCTTAGTCAACAAAAGCAAACTTCTGCATTTTACCAATAATAAAGAACCTCAGGAAAAGCTTGACTTGATAATCACTACTCTACTGCATTTTAAGATTTGAAAATGAGATGGAGATGAGAAAAGAACCAGGAGAGAACCACCTCTGTTTGCAGTTCCTCTTCACCGCAGAGTTTTTTTCTGTGCACAGGGAGCTTCTACTAGAAACATGATGAAGTACTGCCAAATCTGCCCTAAATTTAAATTACCCTATCAGTTTAATAGTCACCAGATCACCAAAATAACATGCAGTCACATACAAAATCATTGCCTAGGAAATAGAAGCAACTTGTTGTCTCATTTAATGGTTTTTGGAAGAGTTTTTTAAGCTGCTCATGTCCATGCTGTCAACCATACTAGAAGGAATCAAATAACTCTATTACCTTTACTCCTTTTGGTTTTTTTCTTCACTGCTTCAAAATGTTATGGACAATTTAGTACACTGTAGGTCCTTTCTTTCTGGCTGACCTTAAGATCTTCTGTTATGAAAGTCTTGTACAGCCAAGTTGAAAAACTTCAATAATCATTTCTAGAAGTACTAAATATTGAGGGTAGAGGAGGTAAGTGCTGGGTTATGAAGACAGTCTAATCATGTAATTGTAAAAATCTTATTAATTTAATTGTAGATCTGAATTTGAATATATGCTGAAATCTGATTCTTTTGAATTGAGTACTGCTACTACCTGCAACTTTTCTAGTTCTACCACATATATACATGTGGCATTTATGAATTTGTTTTTAAACTAATGACTTTAAACACTTGTGTTATTTTTACTTAAAATTCTGGAATTCAAGTTATTGAAACTCTGAAGACCATATGTGATTATAGGAATATAACTGCACCAAAGGCTATCACTGAAGCATTTTAAGCTTGCAAGAACATTCTGTTGTGTGTGATATGTGTGTTTGAAGGGGAGCATAATTTTTAGCATAATCCTGTAAGGAGAATTATTTCTGTGAGTTTTTGAATACCTGTTTACCTAATATAGCATAGGGAGAAAAAGTCCTAGTAAGAAAAGCCTCACACGGGAATTCAAGAAAAAAAAAAATCTAAACGAGAAATGACATCTTGCTATGCAGAGTAGAATAGTCTAGCAGTTATTTGCCACTTTTAACGTTGACTAGTTGTGACCTGTGACTCAACTAGTTGTGGTAAAAATAGTACATTGGAATCACACTGAATCCCATTTATAGCATATTGAGTATAATCTGAAACTCTAGGTGAAGACAAAGGTCTTCTAGAATGCTTTAGGTAGCTAAAATGAGATAAAGAAAAAATAAACTATCATAGATGCACATTTCCTGATTTTAATCAGGGGCTTCACCAAGGAAGACACAATTGTGTCTCACTGATAGCACTTAGAGAACAACTTAAAGATCAAAACTGATAATTAATTCAGGGGCCACAGTATGGATGAAAAATAAGGAGAAATCTGTAAACACACTAAAATAATTCAATCAATGGAAGAGTTAGTATAACTTGTGTGAAGTGGGGTTTGTGTGTGTTTTTAAACAAGATTCGCAATCACAAATGTATTGAAAGAATTCCAGTCTTTTTCAGAGTACTTAGTAACAAATTCTTGCCAAAGTCTTTTCGGGTCTATTCACCAATTCAAGACAAGATATGGAACCACAGTCTTCACATGACAGGTTTATATAGGGTTTATATATATATAATTTTATATATATTCACTTTACTGTGAATAAGATTATATATCTTAGGTTAGTATTACAGTATTTTATTCATCCAAGCTTTTTTTATCTAACTAAACTTTTATCCTTTATCATGTATTTTTTAATGTGGTTAGGAATATTGGGAGCTAATGTAGCAGTTCTTTTTGGAAATGTAATAATTCACTAAATGGAAAAAAGGTGCCTTTTCTAATTTTCAGATAATTGGAATTTTAGCAGTCTGTGATATCCAGGACTATTGCTACCTTTTAGTATCTGTCCTTTGTTGTTTTACTGAATTTTGTTGTTTTACTGAATAGTAATGCACATGCCTGAGTAATAATGCCAATGTGCTATATTGATTCAATGTACTATAACTGCCAAGATGATTGAAATGCAGTCTCCAGTGGTCCTTGACAGCTCATAAATTGGGATTATGATTTGCATTTATTCCCATGGGATTTGGTGATTGTCTGTATCTGTATGCCCTTTGAGAATGATGTACTTTAAATCTCTAAGTAGAAGAAATCTGTGTGGGTGATGAACCATTTTATTCATAGCCCTGTGGGAATCCATAAACATAATTTGTCCTCTCTTGTCAGTTCATTGGCTCCTAAGTAGAACTTTCTATGGCTTCCTTCCAGGTCACCGCATATTTTGTGAGAAAATTAAAAAACAAAAGGCAAGGAAGTTTGAAACATCAGTTTAAAAATCACTTTCAGAATCAGGGCTGTAAATAACAATCTAAAGTCCTCTATAGCATGGCTGTACTAAAAAAAAGGAAAAATTTTGTCTTTGATTCTTCTGCAGCAGTCAGCTGGAAACGTTGCAAGTGTTTGATGAAGCATGAAATTCAGGTTCACTTGACATCAGAGTTTCATATTTTGAATTATCTTCTGTTTTTCTGTGTTTCTGTAAATTAATACATCTGGTTTGTGCTCCTCTTAGTCGATTAAGTTGATCAGTAAATGTCCTGTGCTGGTGGAGATTTGTTGATAGCTTCAAAAGCAGTTATTTATGTACATGTACATAGGTATGACTGTCCTTATGTGTGTGCATATACATATATAAACCCTTTCTTTGACATAACTTTATCATCTATGTCCTTATTATATCTAGCAACTCATGAAACAAATGAAATTTAAAGCACAATTAGAACCATGGCTTTACTCAAGACAAGGAGAATTTTCTCAGTGGCCACTATTGTTGAAGAGTGCAATATTGCTGAGTATTGTCCATGTGAATTTTAGATCAAACTGTATTACTGTTGAAGATTTTTGATCTATTAGAAGCACAGTCTGCCCAGAAATACTTGTGTAACTTTGATCTTGAAAAGATGCCCTGGTATTCCTTCGTGGATAAAATCCTTCATTTGCAGGTTTTCTAAATAAATTGTTGTTTGTTTTTTAAACTGGTTATAGTGTAGCATTATCTCACAAGACCTATATCTCACAAAAATTGTTCTAAATAGAGAAAAAATTGGTTGCATAAACCAAAACTGTCTAACAAAATCTGATTTTGTGAATTATTTTTACAGGATGCTTCCATTTCTGTAAAAATGCAGAAGTCTGTTAGAACGTTTGAAGCCATATGGATCCCTATGATGCATAACACTTGCTGAAAAATGCACTTGTATATGGGAACTTTGCTCAGAGGGCAGATTTTGTTCTTAATCTCTAGCACAGCAAAATTTAACTGACTTTGGTACTTTCCTTTAGCTGCACAGATTTGTACTGACTTCAGCATGAGCTGCGTCCTCCAGACTGTGCACACAAGACAAGTCTTGAGAATTTATGGGAAAAATGTGTTCTTTTTCTAGAAAAACATATTTTAGGTTTAGCTAATGAGAAGGGACAGAGACCTGTATCTATTCCAATGCTTGTGCTGCTGGTCTTGAACCGGTTCCTTTCAAACCCTGAACAATTTTCTGCAGTACCAAACAAAAGTGCTCTACAGAGGTTATTTTTTCCTTCTATTGTACCACATTGTTTACATCTTCATTGCATATCACGTTGTTCTTCAGAAACAATTGAATAGCTACACTTTGTAACATGGT
Source organism: Pheucticus melanocephalus (assembly GCA_013398405.1). Classification (NCBI taxonomy): domain Eukaryota; kingdom Metazoa; phylum Chordata; class Aves; order Passeriformes; family Cardinalidae; genus Pheucticus; species Pheucticus melanocephalus. Next base: position 131,847 of record VZSJ01004964.1, on the reverse strand, counting down.
TACATTTATCATATTTATAAAGGATTAATAATTGTGTTTTCTAGATAGGAAAATTATTTGATTGCAACATCTGTTGCTGTATAATAAAATATTGCAGGTTATTAATAATCTTAATAACTCCAAAATTGAGATTGGATTTCATCGTATGTGGGCAGGCATCACTGTCCTGTTCACATGGAAACTACTTCTGTGGGACTCTTTCAGAGTTACGGAGACATTGACAAATGATTGCAGATGTTCATTCTAGAATATTTTTGTTCAAAGAAAATATTGTTTGTGAGTCTCTTAAAACTTGATATTTGACAGGTTTTTCAGCAAATTCAAAATCCTTCATCAAAGCAGTCGTGTGGAAACTTGTGGTGCTGTTTTGTTTTGCTTTGCTTTGTTTTGTTTTGTTGTGTTTTATTGTTTTTTCTTGTGTTTTGCAAAGAACAGTTAGTTCCTTGTTCAGTACCCTCTTTAGAAGAAGTCTTTCAAGGTTTCCCTTTCCACAGGAAAATATTTTCTTAATTTATTTTTAGTAACAAATTGAAACTGAACAACTTAAGGTAAAAATCTAGTATGTTATTTTTCTTTGTCC
>VZSJ01004964.1:0-130867 GCA_013398405.1 Pheucticus melanocephalus | reverse complement strand
TATCACACTGAATTTCAAAAGATAAAAAGTTACAGACCAGGATATGGAGAATGCATTAAGCTGCTTCTCAAAAATATGGACGTGGCAGGGGTCTTTATGTCTGTAGAACTGGACCTATCAAAATGAATAGCCTAAAAAGGGATTTTGTTCAGAAATTCGTAGAAACAGACTGAAGATCAGTGCAAAGTTCTATTTAGTACACAGTGGCCCCAGTCTGGAAATTTGATTTAGAAGACAAATATACTCACACTGAAATATCTTTCTGACTGTCAAAATTAAAATTATGCAGGGCTAAAGAGATTTGCTATCCTCATTTGTTGCATGTATGAGTTCAAAAAGGGAAATTTGCCTAGTTCCTGAGCCCTTAATTCACATTGCTTGCAGCTTGTTGCTTACCTAAGGTGTGGGATTGTGGGAATGGAGGGAAGCACTATTTTCCAGACAGGCAAAATTAGAAGGAACAGGCATTTTTGTAAAACATTGTTGAATCCCAGATATCAAGGGGTTTTCTATAATTATGTGTATTTCCTCACCTATAAGACAACTTTGGTTGGCATTAATACGTGCAGCTTCTGAACCCATCGACATATTAAGGATTTTCATTCTCAAGTGATCCTTCAGCTAAGACTACAAGGAGAGTAAGGGGAGGAATAAATTTCTATCTGTAGCAATGAATTTGCTCTAAAATTACCCCAGTGTAACTTGAGGAGCTCCAGAGCCGAACCATATTTTCAAAATGTTTTGTCTTCTGAGTCAATTTCCCAGCATTTAAAAAGTAGGTATCCAATATGTATTTTGTTCTTGGTTTTCATTCTTGTCTGTTTGTTTACTTTTGTGCCCTTTATGTTTATGTAAAGGCAAAGCACAGAGAAATAATTCTTTCCTTCACATTTTGTATGCCTGTATTTTGTAGCTGTATTTTGTGTAGTGATTCTGGGTATTTTAATTAAAAGCAATTGTACCCCTCAGTCTCTTCTGTCTGCCATGGTGTTTAGTCAGAGGTAGTGTTGCTCCTTTCCTTGAAGCCTTTTTCAGCATTTGTCTGCACTCCTAAGTGCAGGCAGGATTGCTCACAGAGGGTTCCTTCATACACTGGGTGGTAGTGTGCTCAGAGACAGCTGCCTCTTTCATGTATTTTATTTTCTGTTTGAATTAACTTCCCCTTTAGGTAAACAGTGAGACATCTTCTCTACAGTGAGACTCTTCTCTCCATTCTCTACTGTTGTTTCTGACATTGTATTAAAAGCTCCTTTTACTTTCTGACCAGCAAACAGTTACTGTGTAATTTTCCCTCAGGCCAGCTTCTAGTCCTGGACTATCGGCTTGCATCCTCTGTAAGTATCTGTTCCTCTGTAGTGTTAAGCAGTACAAAGACTGTCTGAAGGAATTCATTTTATTGAGAGTCAGTTTGGAAGCCTAAATTTTTCAATAAAATATATTTTTTTCCCCTCGGGAGTGTTGACCCCAATCAACAGCTAAGTACCCATCTAGTTGCCTACTCACTCTCCCCACTGAAGAACAAGAGAGAGTATTAAAAAACCAAAAGCTGTCCAGTGGTGGAGAGGAAGGATAGAGCAGCTTTAGTGAGTACCTAGCATCCAGTCAGGGTCAACCCACCATAGAGGAACTCATTCACTTCACTGATCATTGTAGAAAATCCTCTAATAAAATAGTCAGCCTTGTTTTGCTCACTTTCAAAATGAAGTCAAGGTCGGGCATATTACAGCTATATTGCACAGATTATAGTAGCATCTTTGTCACTGAAACCTGAATGCTGAATTTATGAGCCAGTATTTATTAATGGAACTGATTATTACCACATTTTTTGGTGCTAAAATTCAGAACTGCAAACAGGTGGGTTTTTTTTTCATGCAAGCCTTCTCAACAACAAAAAGCAAATTTAGTTTATTTTCCAAGGAGGTAGTATTGCTCATAAAATCCTAAGGCATCAGTGGTACTAGAAAGATATCTGCAAACATAGAGGAGTAACCCAGAAGTGCTTTAGTACATAAAGATGGACCTATGTTTTCCTTTTGAGTCATATTGTGAGTCTGATTTAGAAGCATATTTCTTGGTTGTGCCTGCTAACATCTGATGCCATGGAGAAGCCCTGAGGCAGCTGAACTGAATTCCTTTCAGACAAAGCTGAAGCAGAAGATGTGCTCAAGAAAGGCAGGTCATGCTGATACCAACCACTGGGACTGCAGGACCTGACTGGGCCTGCAGAGCAAAACTGCCTGTAATAGAGATGATACAAACACTGTGGCCCCAGCAACAGCTGTCAGGCTCTACTCTTGTTGTTCCACACTACTTGCTAATTTCAGCATAAGATAGAATAAAATTCAAGAAAATATTATCTCCAGCAAAATGTACTGTTAAAATTACCTAAGATAGCATAGAAAACCAGGCGCACTTTCCCAGAATAGTCCAAACTGGCATATCAAACTGTATCTGGGAAAATGAATAATTGCTGCAATGGGATGCAGCTAATTGGTAGTGCTTCTCAATGCCACACAGATGAAGATTTAAACTGCTTCACATTCAAAAAGTAGTGTGGTTTCAGCTTAGGTGTTTCAGGATGTGTCTGCACTGTGCATAAAAAACAGTTCCTTGGTTTGCAAATGGCACTGATGAATTCACATAAGAAAACTTTTGGTCTTTTCTTCCCTGCCCGAACAAGACTTCCAGGAATCCTAGATTTTTAAAGTAGCCATAGCGACAATTTTTGATGTTTCTATTTGTACTTAATAGCTACTAGCAGAACTCAGGCATCTAATACTTCCACAGATTCTAGATGGACAGTAACAAGAGCTGAATTAAAAGTCAAGCAGCTTGCTATTAAGGCATTAACTCAGACTATAAGCTAGTTAGCTCATAATAAGCTAGGAAAATTAACCCAAGCTTTCCTGGGTTTAATCAGTGTGTCTGGCTTCCCAGGTTGGTTTGACCTGGTTCTGTCAGTTGCTTTTTGCTCTCCTCTCATCTACCACCTGTCCTCCCTTGACAAACCTAAGTCTTTCCCTGTCATCACCTGTCTTGCAATGACCTGCAAAGTATCCATTACAGCCTTTTCCCAAAGAAGCTTCTTCCAGTATCCTTGAATTGCTCTGCTGTCTGCACTTGGCCACACCTTTCTGCCATCTCCAGCAGCTTTGCTAACAGTTTTATTTTCCAGCTGTTGGAAAACTGCATGTGGTACTGAAAACAATACACCACCTTTTAAAGCACAGGAAGTCCTTTCACAGCTTCTCTTATTTTCCCTTTATGTGATGAGACATCTTTTGTTGCCGTTTGTTTTACTCCAGTCTAAATCAAGCTCCATCACTCCAGAGCTGGAAAACATTGCTTTAACTCAGCATGACATCTCTGCAGGCAGTTTCAGATGTTGTTGGCCCACACTTCTCTACACTATTACAAGTATAGTGTTTCCTCAATTTGTAAGTGTAAAGTCACTCAAACATACTAAAACAGTGTCTGCAAACCAAAACCGGTTCCAGGCTAGCAATTGGAAATTTTATCTCCTATTCTCATTTTCAGATACTATTCAAGCACACCTGGTTTAGGCTCCTATCACCTCTGGAGTTATTGGAGGAAACTAGAAATTAGACATCTGCTTTGCACATGTTTGCATAGCATATAAAAAAATTGTCTCTTTTCCCATCAGCAAAATTCAGGTGCTTGATTTTAATAGCAAATCTTATTTTATCCCCACCTCAACTAAATTATCCTAAATTATACTGGTATTATAAAGTATGACATCCACTTTCTGAAGGAAATACGGTAAGAAAGATATTAGTGATACAAAGACAAGAACCTCCTTCTTCACCTCTTGCATATCCCAGAAAAAATCTCCTTAAAAATAATAAGAACATGATTAAGCTCTAAGGTCAACAGAATGAAACATTTAAATGTAGAAAATGAGACAAAGATATCCAGCAAATAAAACATCTACATTTCTTCTTTTGTCTCCATGGTAAAACTTTAAAAAAGCCAGAACATATTAATATGAACTTCAACACTTGAAATCATATTGTTGGAAAAAAAGGAATCAAGCACACAGAAAAAAAAAGTATACCTGAGCTGAAGCTGAGAAGGCTGTGTTTCAGGTGCCCTTCATGAAAGTTAACTAAGAAACAGAAACTAAAGGGGGAGTATTGGGGAGAGCTGCAAGAATTTAATCAGTTAAGTAGTACTTCCACTGTTATTCATAAATTTAGTTAAAATGTGACCACTGCCTTACCAATGCCCTGATGAAATACTTATAAAAAGAAGTGTATTCTTAAACTTATTTATGAAGTATTTCATGACTTTGAGACTTCCTATGGTCTCAGTATATCTGCTTTTAAGGAAGTCTGAGTGGTCTCTTGGATTCCTTTATAGAACTGAACATAAGTAAGATAATAAACCCAGAATTCTTAGTTTGGATAAAATGTGCAAGGCTTGTTATCTTGGCTTCTTATAAAGGTGATTTACTTTCTAGGATTTTGTTTTAACTGTAACATCTGTATTAATAGTGTACAAACTAATTTTAAAAGTGTGTTAAGTGATGGAATAACACCACACTCCATTTACATCTTAAACACTTAAGTAAAACCTGCTCTTTATAAAAGCTTAGGCCAATGTGGAGATGGATTTAAATCTGCCAAAATTACTTGGGTTTGCACTCATCCTGACGTACTCTAATACTTTTATTGAAGTAGTCATTAGTCATCTGTTATACCCTGGCTGTTCTTCCAAATATCATTTGGAAGAAAGGCCCATTAATGGGCCTTTCTAGGTGAGAAGAAATATTCTCATGATCTTCAGAAATCCTATTTGTCACAAATATTTCTGTGCTGTTTCCATCTCACTCATCCTCTTGCAAAAACATAGCTCCTACTTAGGATTTTTCCAGGTGACTGGAGAAAATAGGAAATATAGACTTCTCCAGGTAACTGGAAGTAATTTTCTTGAAGGAGGAATAAAAGAGGGCCGCACTGGGGCAAAAATTTATTAAGCTCATGGTGGAGCTGGATGGGCAGTAAGACATGAATTTTCCCTGTAAGAGATTACTCAGAAAATTTAGATTCTTAATTGCTCCTATCTTTGCTCTGAAGATGAAATTTGGAAAAATTGCAGTAGAAAATTTCTTTTTTTCTGTATGCAGTTTGTATAATGTGCCTCAGTTTTCAGATGTCTGAGCTAATTTATATCCATTTTGATTAAACTTTTGTGCTCATGGCAGCAAAGGACAATCGGAATTGCCATTACAGGTCAAACCGCTGATCTACTAATTCAATGTGCTATTTCTGTCAGCAGTCAATACCAGCTGCTTCAGGGAATGACCATACATAATAAACAGTTATGGAATAACCTGCCCAGAGGCAAATCATCTTCCTAATCTTATCTACTTGTGTGTATGTCATTAATTGTGAAACTTAAAATGTAGAGAAACCGAGAAAGATAGCTGTAGAAGCAGGGAATTGCCAATTATTGCAATAAGGGATCAGTGAAACTGGAGTCTTTGACACATTTTGTAGAAGCATTTTGTAAGACTTTCCATATTAATATTGCAAACAAAGTGTTTATCTGATCTTACCTTTGCAATATCTACCTGCATATAAAGACTGGTCCCTAAAATCAAAAGAAGGATTGCATATCCTGCTTTTATTACCTTTGTATGATACAGATTAGAATTTTGCTGGAGGGTAGGGGAAGATTCTTTCCTACCCATTGGAATCACATAAGAAAACCCAGTGTTTCAATTCATCTTGTATTGTTTGAACGAAAATGAGCATTCCAGATTAGATTTTTTAATTGGGTTATGGAAAAACATACTTTTCCCTGACTACGCTCATTTTGAAGAAATATATAGAACAAGATTATGTGTGTATATATGGACAGACATTTTGTTCAGTACTAGCATTCTGTAGAGACATCTTTAAACCCTCTGTATTTTAATATTCTGTACTTCATGGGTTAGAGGAAGAGAGCAAGCTCTGGTGCAAAAAAAACTTGCTACATAAAAACAGTTTCAGCTTGAATAATCCCAATGAGTGTAATGGCCTCCAGATGGAGATGATCTGAATTTAATGAATCCTCCTTTTTAGAAACAATACAAATTCTATACTTTTGTTTCTTTGATAAAATATAATAGAAACCAAGATGCCTGGTTAATTTTAGGATGTCCTGCAGAGTCAACATATGGTTTGTACTTGCAAGTGTCTTTGTACATTGACAGCTCTTTGTTTTTGCTGCTAAGTTGTGACTTTCAAAGCTGCCTACTAGATTTAATTTTAACAGGGACTGGAGCATCTGAATCTCTCAGGCTTTGGAATAAACTTTGGTTAAAAAAATCTTTTTCTTGATACATCATAAATTGTCTGAAAAAGGTATTTTAATCATTTTGGTTGCCCTCCTAACATCAGTATGAAATACATTCCTCTTTTATTTATGGAATGTAATTAATGTTGCAATGCATCTTATAAATTTGGAAAAGACCTGTTGGTCATACAGGATGCCCTCAGTGCAAGTCTATTTCCTTGTGTGTTCAGAGAATTCCTGCAATTAAGACCTTAGAACACAATGCATTTTTTCCCTGGCTATCATTCTCATTAGCAACAATCCGTTTCTCATATTCTGTCCCTGTTTTGCCATCTTAATTTACTCTAAATTTCCTGCTTGTCCTAATTGCTAAACCATAATTGCTTCCTCTGTCACTAAGCTTTAATTTCATAGCAGCCATGCTGTGAATGTACTACTCTAGATAATACCATGAATATAGTATGTAGGTATATAAACATAGCAAAGGATATTTTCTGTTACAAAGAATTCATGAAAGCACCATTATGAGCACACAATAGGATCACAGAAGGATTATGTACTTAGATAGAAAATTGGTAAGAGCACTTGGAATTAAAATGAGGTCTTCTGAATGCCATCCCATTGTTTGAAACTGTTTTTGTCTGCTCTCTTATCCTTCTGTTAGCTAAGAAACATGCAGTTGGCAGAGAAACAACAGGTGTAGCAGGGCTTCACAGAAATTCCTGGCACTATAATGGTGTTGCAGACATTTCAGATTAGACCCACTGCTTAAAGCTTTCATTCTTTCTGGGCAATTTAGAAATTTGAGCTCTCTGAAGTGTGCTGTTTTCTTTGGAACTTGCAAAATGTCTGTCTTGGAGAGATACTCTGATACTCACAATACAACAGCATATCTGCAGTGAAGTAAGACGAGCCCTAGAGGAAGAATGTCTCTGAGATATTCTTGTGTTTAATTTCCACACTTGTACTGGACTATTCCTAAAGAATCATAGTATACAAAAAAATGTATAATATAACATTCAAAACCAACTCTTCATCCATCATTTTATTTTCCATAAATTTAGACAGTGGATTAACACGATCACATTGTATTTCCCTTAATCCAAGCTGAATATAATTTTGCCTTAATTTTCTACTCTTTTTGAAGTCTGTGATTTTATATCTTTGTTCCAAGCGTTTTCTGCAGTTCCTTTGTCCAGTGAGTTTTATTTTTAAATATTTCCTTGAAGTCTAAATCACTGAAATCTCCACTGATTCTCCATTTTTATAATCTAATCTTGTCCAAGTGTCTTCATTATCTTATCCACCTTTCTTATTTGTACACTGGCAGTTATTTTCATTTAGAGGTAGGCTGGTATCATGACTTAGCATTCACAGAGACAATTTATGTTGCAGAATGAGCAACTAGCACTAGCAAGGTTCAGCTTTGAGGATGCACTTCTCACCTGTGTATGCACTCAGAATATCTCTTTGTGGCTTGAAGTGTGATGAGTATGTTTCAGATCTTACAGCAACAGTCTTGATAAAGAATGACAGTCTCTCGCTTAGATATCAAGTAAGAGATTTCATAAAACCTTAATGAATGTATGCATGAGAGGTCAGATTAGTGCACAAAAAGTGAACCTGCTGCACTAGTGATCATTATACCTTTTCCCAGGAGAAAAAAGTCGTGGATAACGCCATATAAAAAATATTTGGAGATTTCTGACAAAGACAATTTTTCCTTGGCATAAAGTATAATTGGGTCTAAAACAAAAATGAAAAACCCTAGCACGTAACCTGAAGGAAGGACAGTTCAGAAATATGTTGAAAAGTTCTGATATGCAAGTAATTAAATATTTGAAAACTCAGATAAATTAAAGCGTCTCAACTTACATGCGAGCTTTATGACAATAGAAACAATTAATTAGAGGAGCTCCATATCTTGGGCTATATGTTAGATATCCAACTGCAATCCTTTTTTAATTGTTTCTCTGAGTGCTTTTACTGCCATGATTAGACACAAAGGAGAAGATTTAAAGTAATTAATTTTCTGGATAAATATTTTTTCTAATGGAGTGGAAGGCCTATAATGTCAGACTTAATAGCTCACTTTAGCTTGTCAATATATACAATTAATTTTTATCTGTCAATTTGAAATTGTGTCAGTTCTTTGATTTATCTTATCTAAAGAATACAGAAACGTATGCAAATATTAGTGTTGAAAGGCCTTAAGGCTTGAAGTTGAACAGCAGTAGAGCCAAAGTCAATATTAAGCATTTTGTCAGAGAAAGCATTTCTATCTGGAAGACCTTTTAATATTTCCTTAGATGTGAATTTTCTAAAAGACTAAAAACATATTTAAAAATATATAAATAAGAATTATGGACCACCAGGAGAAAAGAAAAAGTGCATAACCATAGCTGAAGTTAAATGAATTATTTCTTCAGAGAATGTGTTCTCAGTCTTTGAATATGCTATCAGAGAAGATAGTAAGCTTGAATGCAGAAGTGTGGATGGATTTATAAAAGCAATGAATAAATTTATTATCTATAGTAACACTGAATATTGTGCATGTAAGAAAGTGATAATGAAATTTCATAGTTGAGACTTTAGGTTGGTCACCCCATCTGTCAGATAGTACTCTTTCCTACTATGGAAAATTTTCTAAGTCTTCCTCATCTTCCTTGTCACCTTACGTTTAGAAGCATCAGCTTATCCATACTTTCAAATTCATACTGAACTTGAAATTTTTTCAGCGATGGAAAAGTCCGTATTTTCCTGATAGCAACATATGTCAAAATCCTTATAACTGGTGAGTAACATGACTGAAATGGGGAAATTCATATATTTATATCAAAAGAGGCGTAATGCAGTAGAGAGGGCAATACAAATCTGAAAATCATGGCAAATTTCCAAGCCTTTGACTAGACAGACTACACACTAGGTTTGTTACTGACCAGACTGGGAAATTATGAAAACATAGCAAGAGTGTTCTTCAGCTGTGTAGTGGCCCTTTCCATAGCATTGGAGACATGTGAAGAGAGAAACGCTAGCTAAGTCACACTTGAGTTTGTTGCTTTGCCAATTCATGTTTTGGGCTTTTTTAAATATATATTAAAGCATTTCTCACACATTTGTCTCATAAATTTTGAATGGACTTCTGCCACTTTTAGGCACAGAGTGTTCCAAAGATTGCTGACATCCTTTCATAAATGATTTCCTGAGATTTAGCTTATATTTTTCCTTACATTATGTTCCAACATATCCAAATTCATTTTATTCTATGGGGCACCCCTATTTATAATCATTACAATATAGGGATGAAGAAAGCTGCTCAATTTTAATTAAAAATCAAAGGTACAGAAACTTACTTTAAATGTTATATGAACTTAAACTTGGGAAGTTGTTATAGGCTGCACCAATTTGAAAACAGTTATGCAATCTAGTTCTTTAATAGATTTCTATGTAATTCATAAGCAGATTCATGACTGCTTATGAGCCACAAGTACACTTAGCTTAATTTGAATGTTTTCCAGATGCTCATTGAAATGAGGTGGTTTCCTCAAAGGACATAAAAATTCCTTTGTTGTCACAATGGATTTCTGTCTTCCTAGAAAGGTACATGTAAGCAAATCACGTTTCACTGGTATTAGGATTTAATTTTGCCTTTTGGTATAGTAAATTCTGCTTTGTTTGGGAGAATTTCAGAACATACTTATTGTGGAGGTGACATATATTGCCAAGATTTATATCCAAGACGTTAATTCTGTTTCATGACCCAATTCACCTCTGGGATAGATTTGTTTCTTTGGTATCAGTTCAATGCACCTTCCAGGCAGAAACTAAAGTTCTTGTGAATTCAAGTGAAACTCAAATTTAAATGCATTGTCTTGAATTTTTTTTTCACACTTCAAGTTGTTATTGAAATAGGTTCAGCATAGATTCCACACATGTTTTCACACATCCCATTTCACCTCTCAGCAACAAAATATGACCTGTATCTGCCCCTGATTACACAGCCAGGCACAGCCCCCTTTTGATGCCCTCTGAATGACACACCCTTTTTCTTGGTGGTGAGCCCCTCTGCATGGTATGCCTTCCATCAGCACCATCTGACACCTGTAGTTCCAAAATACAAAATACACTGCCAGCATGCAGACTGTTGAGAAGAAATGAGGTGAAGGACACTGCTAACTGAATATCAGAGAGTAAGACTTGCTCTATCCCTGGATTATGACTGGTCTCCGAAGTATTTATGGGCATAAGTGTGATTCATTCATAAATAAACATGTCTTTGATATTTCATTCCTTTTTTTTCTTTTCCAAGATTTATTTTCAAAACAAAAAACTATCTTAATTTTCCATCTCTAATAACAATAATTTTTTTGAGAATGAAGTGTGAAGAGCTGTCAAAAGATAATGTATTCTGTTTCAGTTAAGCTCTTTCTGCCTTCAGCAGTTTCCTGTAGCGACAGTAGGTCAAGTCTCCTGTCAGCAAACTTCTCTAAAATTCATCTGGTAAGTTCCCATCCACTCTAAGTATCATCAGGCAAAGCGAGTGGAACATGAATCAAAGACAATGTATGTGTCACAGGGAATGTATGTAGGCACAGGGAATCCCACATTCCAGTCTGCAGAAGAGAACAGTGATTGGAGGTGCATCTGCAGTGCAGCTAAAGTATGACTAGACTGGCCTGGATGAGGTAGAACTTCAGATCATTTATTGAGGTCCTTCTCCCAAGGGAGTGAAAATAAATTTTTAGTTCTAGGATATTTAGCTAGGTCTAACCTATTATTTTTTTCAACCAAGAATGATATAAAATTCTTTGCACCTTAATAGTCATAGACACTCATATAAAAGAAAGCTTTTTGTATTTTTTGTGGCCATCCTGAATAGCTTACAATAGATTATAGCCTATGAGCTCCCTTTCATTCCTTGGAACAAAATGTTCTTTAAAGTTTTAGTCTATTAGATTGAGCCTTTGCTTATTTACCTTTGAAAATTCAGAGCAAGCTGAATAACCCACTGCCTTCAGACTGTAAAGAGATGTCTTTGTTATCTTTACTCTGTTCCCTATAAATAATTTGCCCTTGATCAACAACAGTTCACAAAAAACTGGTGATGATGAGTTGTCTTGATAATTTAGGGGGTTGTTTAAGGCTAGGTAAAGGAAATTGAAGTGCCTATAAGACACAAAATGAGGTGACAGAAATGTCAATATGTAAAGAAGTGTTTATATATTAGAAAGAAGGTTGGAGGGAAACAAAGCAAGTATCAATAAACAAATTGGGATTTTATTATAAGTTGTGTAGTGTAATATTTCTCATTCTGTAACAGATTTTCTTAAGTTATTCACAGTACACATTCACAAGTCATTCACATGGCAGAAGAGAAGATCTAGTTCAGACTTGAAACATGAATGAAGTTAGTGCTTTCAGCTCAGAAATACCTCATTTATTCGGGTTCTTCTGCATAATTCTGCATTCAGTTTTTTGCAGATTAGCTCTGTTGCAGAATGTGCTATTTCCTCAGCTGCGAGGCATTCTCAGTAGTAAAAGTTAGATGTAGAGAAGTGGCAGATTTGGTTTCTTTAAAATTCTACATTTATTCATTGAAAAATGACTGCAAATTGCCAGTTTTCATTGCTGATCAAGTTCTTGCTCATACTATAGCAAACAGTTGGCTAGAGTATTTCTGGTTGGAATACATCAGGACCTACAGAGAGACTCATGTCTCTCAGGGTGATAAAGCATGCCAAGTTTCTGTCTTGCTGCAACTGGGCTGTGATTTGTCAAGCTACAGTGCAATGGACAGGGTGACTGGGACCTGTACATGCTATTTCTCAGATATTCTGCTGAAAGGTCAGCTAAAAATCAGCAGGTGATGTTTGGAGATAAAAAGTGCAGCCTTGCTGTCCACAGAGCCACAGTATAACAAGAACTACATGCACTTCTGAAATCAGGTAATTTGTTTTACTCATCTTTGTCTGTGCAGCATAGTAGTCCAAGCTCAGGTTCCTGGGACTATCATAAATCAAATATTATTTGTAACGTACTATGTCAGTGTGTGGAGTCCCCTCAGATGAACATATTTTACAGAAAGTAACCATTTGTAAAAGCAGTGGTTAAGAATAGTCCCTAATGTACATAAATTAATAATTAAGAAAGAAACTTTAAAATTAATATGTCTAAAGACTTAAAGAGGAGAAGCAAAAGAATGCTGACCTCATAAATTAATGTACTCTCCATGCATTATACATGAATATATTTCAAAAAAACCCTAGGGCCCTCACAAATAAATACTTATTTAAAGTGTAGTATGTTAACAAAGACAATCCATTGCTACATGAATATTAAGATGACAGGTTTTTGTACATTTTGAGGCAAAGCAGAGGCAATTCTGAAGAAGAACCTAAATGCTTATGAATTGCATTACCTTTTGTCAATTTATGCAAGCTTGTTAGACCTAAACCAAAGCACAATCATTAAAGCTCTTCTTTAAGTTGCACAACTATAATTTAGGATAACGCACATCTAATGATATTCCTTTTATAATTTTACTTACACAGAGATCCATATCAGGCTCAGAGGCCCCTTAGAACAACTAATGGACAAATACATACATGTTGTGAAAGACTCCTTGCTCCAAAGGTTTGCTGTTCGAATAGAATAGCCAGGGAAACATGCTCTGAATTGAGTCTGCACAGCAGAGCAGAGGTTTCTCATCTCCAAAGTTCTAGTTCACTAGACTAAATATTGGTGCATGTGGTTTTTTCAAAGGCTGTAAAACCTTGTCTCTTGCACAGTACTGAACTCCAGTCAAGGAAAGCATTCAAATCTAAGATAAGAAGTAAGGGGTTAAGAAACCCCAAGTTTCCAATTCATGGGAACATGGGTATGAGGATAGCTCTTTCAGATCAGAACCAATAGGCATTACCATTGACACAATATAAATCAATGCAATAGTGCAGACTGCATCCCATAGAGAAATCTCCAAATTCAGATCATCTTAGGCCTCCTTTCAGTTAGATATTTCTCTCTGACTAGATTAAATTTATTTCTGATGTTCTTATTCTTTTCCTAATTAAGATAAGGTTATTTTTAGGTGGGTTCTAATACTGATGTTCTCCATTGCCTACTCTTCCCTGTTCCTTCAACTGATACTTACATGGTAGATGCAGAGTGAAAACAATCAATGTTCTTTCTGTATAAATGTAAACTCCTACACCACCCTGCTGATATTAATTTCATTGTTATGTTGCTTGAACACACATAACTAGCTCATAAAGCCAGTGCTGCCAGAAAATACTTACCATGTCTCTTGAAAAAAAAAAAAAACCCCGAAAACAACAACCCTGGTGATTTTCCTGCATGGCTCATCTACTATTCTCTCCCTAGACTGTTCATTTATAAAAAAAACCCAAAGGGTAAAACGTTCCCTTGTTTCTTGCATCCTGTTCTACTATTTTTATACATCAGACTCAAGAATGCTGATCTTATCTATTCCTTCTAAGTAATTAGCATGCTTGTGATCTAAAGCCTAATACTGATTATTTTGTTTATCTAGTGAATAAAACATTTTTTTTATTCTTGCAACTGTAAAGACAGGAGAATCAAGAAACTCATGGTAAAAATCCCACTGCAGGAAATATGATGGGTTACATGGGTGATGTTCAATAACAAACTGAATTTTTGCATAGTTATTCATCATTCAGGAATTACTGGGGGTATTATACATAAAAATGTTATTTGCACACCCCTGTACCACTGAACAAGGGAGAAAAAATGTAACAAAGGACTCCTTAGCTAAGAACCAGAGGAGAATAGTCATCAAATACTGCCATGCAAACCTAATATACCAAGGGAAGGAAAATGTTTTATAGACTCAAATACTTTTCATTAAGACATCATCTCTTGTGTTTAAAACTACTAAAACTGTTCAAAATTCATTCACAAACATTCGTGACTGAAGCACAGATAATTTCCTGGGGAGTGATAACTAGTGAGAGAAGCTGAAGGTATGAACTGCAGTCAAGTGCCATAAAATCTAGTTAGTCATTAAACTCCTTGAAATGCCCTATGCTTCAGTTGGTATTTGAGAGAAAGAAGAAAAGAAGGTTCTTCTTTATTCTGGCATAAATGTTGGATCACTCCATTGACTTTGAATTTACTTTGATTTATCAGGCAGTAGAAATTGATTTTCTTCATTATGAGATTCAGCTACTTTATTTATCTTGCCTTTTGTCTTACTTTGCAATGTACAGTACTGCTACAAGAGGAAGAAGCCATTTTGGTATGTTGTTATAATAAATAAAATAAAAATCTGCTTCATGCTTGATCTAAGAATGCCATTGAACCATATTGAAAAGAACTTAAATGCTATATGCAATTTGCTTTTAATTAATTGGCTTTTATGTGTGATCATTCGCCTGTAGTTCCATTGTTTAACATGTTGCTGTCAGCTCTAATTTTCAATTTTTTCTTATGGTTGGACTCTTCATCCAGTAGTGTCCTTTGTTATTTTGTTGTGATAGTAGGCCAGAATTTCTTGCTCATCAAAGCAAGAATGAGGAATTTAATTGCAGATCTGCCAGTTGTTTAAAAATGTGGTTTAATTATCAACAAATTAGAAAAATAGTCTCTAACTAGAAACACCATATACTCCTACTCTTTACCTTTACCCGCTTCCATATTCTAAAGGACAACCAGGTAGACTTGAGAAAAATATTACTTTGAATTTTTCTAGGATCTCAATGAAGTAATTTGCAATACTTTAATACAACAGAAATGGGTTTCATATATTTTTAATTCATAAATATGCCAGTGTTTAGGTGACAAAACAAGATCTGTATCTTGAGAACATTTCAAAAGTGTGTAATTCTTGGATTATGTGTAAGTACAGGAAAAAAAATGGGAAAAGAATGAGCCATTTCAATTATTTTGCCATAAATTTTGTAGAGAGCAAAACCAACCTAGCCAGAAAATACAAAAAACTTGATACTCAGAGGAATAGAAAGAGAATAGTATCACCACTAAAATGATACACTAATAGAAAGGATTGGAAGGACCAGGAATAGATTTTCCATATACAGTGGGAAAGAAAAGGAAACGGAAGACAGTTCAGGTTACAAAGGATTTCATTAGCTGAGTTCAGAAAATAAATTGAAACAGATGATACCATTTTTTTAATATAGTAAAAAAAATCACAGAAAATATAATCAATTAAATATAGTAAGTGATGTGAAATTAACAATTTTGAGTTGTAGAACTAAAAAAGAAGGAAATTGAAAAGCTGAGAAAATACATGTTTATAATAATTACAGCAGCTAGAACAGATACAGCTTAGGCTGTTAAACTGCAGCTGCATTGTGGCTCGAAAAGGAAATATTTTTCCTTTTTAAGACACTATGTGAGGTTATAGCTGATGATTTTATACTTACTGATTCAATTCACATAAAAATATTTTGAAGCTGTAAATGTTTTTGAGTGAACACAAATATCAGCATATGCTTCTGAATTCAGCTTTAGCTTATTTATCAGCAACAATCAATAAAAGATCAGATTCTAAAATCTTTGTAGTAGTCAACAGCTGCAGCGGGAATAAACATGAATAAATTAATAGATTTTAACAGGAGTAATAGGTAGGAATAATAAAGTATCTTTCCTTTAGTGAAAAAAATGAGATCACAATTTCTCATAGTTAGATATGAAATGCCAAAAACTGGCAGAAGAAAAAAAAAAAGGGTTTAAAAATGAAGGAGAGTTTGAAATGCGGGTGTGAACCCACGCAGCTTGTTTTAAGATATCTGGACCTCTGGCTGCATCTAACAAGAGGAATTTTTCCAAGGTGCTCTGCAGTGTTGCAGACTTTATGATGTTGCCATGACCCACCACTGTGCCCCTTAGTTGTAGCAGGAAAATCAAATGTGCTAATTCTTAGCTTACACAACAGTGAAACAGCAGAAAATGCTGAGGAATGAGTTTTAAGGCTACACATTTACTTCTGTTATAGTTCACTGTGCACAGCACTAGCTTAAACTGACAAAGAGCATGGCTCAGGTGAATGTATTTACTGCAAGATGCAGTGGTGGAAAAGCCAGCACAGTTTGAGTGCACCAACACTGCTGTGATGAATTTCCCATGTAGAGGAAGGGCAGACAGCAAGAGTGACAATGTTATAAATCAACAAAGCTACACATACCAGAACTTGTGAGAAAATATAAACCTTTATCTGGGTAGTTTATGACAAAAAAGGGAATCCAGACACCTTGGAAACATTAGTTATCACTGCTGTAGACCGTTTCCATTGCACATTTTGCCAAAAAAGTAGTGTTCCCTCAGTTGCCTCAAATAATTTCAGGTTCTCTGATCTTCGCCCATTCCCCAGCTCTGTGGGGGAAAAAAGCTCTGCATAGTTACAGGTAGATGTTCATTTCAGTGTCAGATCTATTACAGTCAACCTGTTAGCTCTTAAATATTTTGGTCAGACATCCTTTTGTTATTCTTGTTGTTATGTATGCACCTTGTCTTATTTTGGGGGTCAGCTTTTGCCTTTCAAAGCATATGACATATTCACAGCAGATCAACTGCTGTACTTTCCAGCAGTTTGCAAGACAGGTTCATGATACCTTTTCTGTTACTTTGTCACATTTTCTCCTTCAAAAGAACAAAGTTTTATAAATGTAATGTTCCATTGATACTTTAATTAATTTACCTTTGTGTCCATCGCTGAAAACATTGTAGTGGGAAGAATCACATTTACAGATAGGTTGTACTCAAGATTTCAGAATGAGTTATAGTTTCACAGAGATCAAATTGTCCAAAACATAACTGGTCTTTTTTTATCTGATTTTTCTCCTGCCCAGGTTGAATAATGTGGAGATAAGTCAATGCTATTACAAAAAATAACTGCCAGCCTTTTAATAGATTCCTATAGCCTTTCTATTAATTGTCATAAAGCCACAGAGCTCAGGAAATATTTTGACTTTATTCTGAACTATTCTCAGAAATTTATGAAATGGCAAATATTAAACAAAATTACATAGATTAAGATGATTTTTCTAGCTCTCTGTTGAGCTAATATAAAGACAATTATAAGATGAATATCCTGGCTTTCCTTAAGCAGCTTATCTTGCTGGCATTTTGTGCCATTGCAATACTAACTGGAACCAAATGTGAACATTTCCTTTGGTCTGCAGTAAAAGCTTCCTTTAAACATTGCACTGCCTATTTGAGAATTAAAGTAGAAATATTAAGAAGTCTGGTCCTGGAAAACCAGTACTGATATGTATAAAGCCACTGGGAAAATACAAAATAGACACCAAGAGATCAGCTCAGAAGAATTTTCCGTACAACCTGCACTATGAACTATCTGCTCTGTGGGACCAATTGTGCAGAGCAAGAAGCCATGTCTGTAGAAGGTGTGTTCACATATGACAGGAGAATGATAATTTTTTGAGAAGGATGAACGTCTCTAAATAATACCAAATACACAGAACAAAACATATTTGTCAGATGTCTGTATCCTTGCTTTAGCAAGTTGAAAATGCTGAGTGCTATTTGGATGCTGACTCAGTGCATTTATGGGCATATAGAGACGAGATTTGCATCACCTTCTACTCATGACAGCACCAATATTTCATTTCTTCTGATTTACTTCAATGTGACACATCCCTTTGGACTCCGAACAGTAGAAGTTTGTGAGTTTTTGGTGGGTACAGAATCACAGAATCACAGAATTTCTAGGTTGGAAGAGACCTTTAAGATCATCGAGTCCAACCCATGTTCTAACACCTCAACTAGATCATGGCACCAAGTGCCACATCCAGTCTTTTCTTAAACACATCGAGGGATGGTGACTCCACCACCTCCCTGGGTAGATGATTCCAGTATTTGACCACTCTTTCTGTGAAAAACTTCCTCCTTAATTCCAGCCCATGTGTCCCTTGGCGCAGCTTGAGACTGTGTCCTCTTGTTCTGTCGGTTGTTGCCCAGAGAAAGAGACCAACTCTCAGCTCACCACAGCCACCCTTCAGGAGGCTGAAGAGAGCAATAAGGTCACCTCTGAGTCTCCTTTTCTCCAGGCTGAACAACCCCAGCTCCCTCAGTCGTTCCTCATATGGCTTGTGCTCCAAGCCCCTCACCAGCCTCGTTGCTCTCCTCTGGACACGCTCAAGCACCTCAACGTCCCTCCGAAACTGAGGGGCCCAGAACTGGACACAATACTCAAGGTGTGGCCTCACCAGTGCCGAGTACAGGGGAAGAATGACCTCCCTGCTCCTGCTGGCCACACTATTCCTGATACTGGCCAGGATGCCCTTGGCCTTCTTGGCCACCTGGGCACACTGCTGGCTCATGTTCAGCCGACTGTCAACCAGCACCCCCAGGTCCCTTTCCTCCTGAGCACTGTCCAGCCACAGCATCTCCAGTCTGTAATGTTGCAGGGGGTTATTGTGGCCAAAGTGCAGGACTCGGCACTTGGACTTATTGAACTTCATCCCATTAGATTCTGCCCATCCATCAATGTGACACAAAAAGTAACTGTGGCATCCACCTGAAAAGCAGACAAATGAGCTGCTTCTAGTTATTTCTATCATGTCTGCCATTCTTACTGTAGTGAGCAAATGAATTTTTTTTCCTTCAATACCTCACCTATAGCAACAGAAAAGGATGAATGGAGTAAACACAGATGGTAAGAGCTGAGAAAAAAATTAGGTATGGGGAGCTCAACTGGTGAGACCTTAGCAGCCATGTTGTAGTCTCCTTAGTTTGTACCGTGCCTAAATTCCATAAATTCGGCTTTTGGAGATGCAGGGTGCTTCCACCCTGTGTTGTTCTCACTGGAACTATCTGGAAGTTGATCCTAACATTTCTCTGCTTTTCTCATGCAGTGAATGCATACTCAAAATGTGAACACATGCAAATACTGAGTAATTATGACTTCTGACTTTACCTTTCATAAATCACTAAAACTAGTCTGTAACCACAGAGTGCTTCAGGCAGCTTAGACTTTGTCTATAATAACAAATTTTTAAGAGTGCCTGGGGAAGTCTCTGAGAGTGATAAGTGGCATGAACTGTAACTGTCCCTGAAAGCAGGCTTACAATAGAACAGTGATGCAGTTGCAGACAGATAATTATCAAACCCATCTGAGCTTCTGGTGCAGCACCAATATGAAAGTGCTCTCTTCGCTACATTGTGCTTTCCTTGTGAAAAATGTTTTACTGGTAATTACTGCTTACCAGAAGACTCTTCTTAATACTGGAACAATGCTGTTAGGAACTGGACACTTCCAGAGCATCTTAGAATCCATTTTTTGGAGTTTCCACATTCCCTTTTTCACTACAAAAACAGTAACAGCTCACCAAATTCAAAATACTCAACATGCTTTTGTATAGATAGAAGCCTCTACATAGGTTTAATAAGGACATGAAGCTAAAATTAAAAATATTTAATGAAAACAAAATTAAAAATAAATTGATTTTGTTTATTAATGGTTCAGTTAGCTTTAAAAATTTATGTTGTCATACAAGCATTGATTTGAAATATAATCAATGTTTCACAGTCTTTGTAAGAAAAGACTGGTTATTTTGAAGCTGTTTGACATCAGATTTTCTTCACACAACTGAGTTGAGGTTTGGAGGGGAGCCCATTCGCATTATACTCAATAATTCTCTTCAGACTGAGACAACGACTGGAATGGAATAGGAACAGTTTTTAAGAATCCAAATAATTTTCCTTTCTCTCCAGCTCTTCTTCCATTTGAAAATGTTTAGCTTACATTTCAGGAAAAATGCTCTCTACATTCATATGTACACTCATATGTACAGGAGGGTGTAATTTCACAGCCACACTTTATAAAGCATGTAAAAATATTGAGTCTATGGTTACAACCTTTTACCCATTTTTGATTAAGAGCAGAAGAAAAAAGTAAATCATGCTGAGGTAATGATATGCTTGATGTGTGCTGGTGCTTCTGACTTTAAGGAATACACTTCAGTATATTTATATCTCTTAAATAAACAACTGCAGAGTGAAAAAAAGTATGAGAACTCAGGTTCTGCAAGAAAAATGTCTCAAGGATGAGAGAGAAGGGAGGACACAATACAATCTGCTCTGGGGGAGCAGATGGTGGAGATGGAGATGTTAGGAAAAAGCACAGGGTTTTCAGTGTGCTTTTACTCCCAGTTTTCTTTTTTCTCTACAGTGACCTCTTTCTCTTTAATGGCCAGGTCATTTCTTTATTTCACTGCAGTGAAATAAAGTACCTTCTCAGTACCTTTTTCTCAGTAAGAGAGGAAAGTTGACTGTGTTAAAGTGGCCATTTAGTATCTGCTTGGTGAAAGGCACTGACCATCTGCCTGATGAGTATTTTACTTCCATTTAAATTTTTGCTGACATAGAACTCTCTTAAATACCTGAACAAATTGAAATCCCAGACCTTGACATAACATTCTGTGACTGCTTGCCAGCATTTGGCACTTGGAGGGATTAAAAAAATTTCCTTTCAGACAGCACTTGAAATATACTTTCCTTCTGGAATCTAAAACGTAGATATGTCTTTTACAGATGACATGTCACAACTGATCAGATATTTAGAGCATGATGCATTAAAGAAATACTCATCAGAGTAATAATCTTGTAATTCTGAGAGAAACATAATCTCCTGTATTTCTTTTACATAGTGAGGGGTCTTTGAAATCAAGAATTTTGTCAGGGTGGAGCAAGTATTACCCCACCCATTGTTGTAAGCTTTCTCCCTCTTTCAGCACTAGCTTATGCTGACCAATGTTGGCTTCTCTGTGAAATACAACCAGAAATTCTTAGTTTCGTATAAAGGTGGAGTTCTGTTCCTCTTAACAAGCAACACACAGTAAAGTAAAATCAGCCTAATGAGTCAAAAGTCTGGTTTGATTTTTTGGAAGAACATTTGTTAGAGTATTTTTAGCCTCAAGGAATAAATAAAGAAATTAGTTGCTCTATTATGTATATTCAAATAATATTAATTTACCAATATAATGTAGAAGCATACAATAGAAATATAGAGATGAAATATTACTTCCCTTCCTCTTTTTTTTTTTTTTACAAGAGATTGTGCATATTAATTTTGGCTTTAATTTGAGTGATGGCTGCCATCTGCTGAAAGAGGTAAACCTGGAATAACCAAGGGATCTTACTTGAAACTTCCACCTTTCACCAAAAAGCCTGACAGTACTACTTTTTAATCACAGACAAGGAGAAATTACCAATCAGCTTATGATGGGATCTTCAAAGTCCTCTAATATTTGTAGTTTGGGGTAGTGAAGTTTCTTTCATGTGGTTTCTCTGGTGGTTTTGAGTTTTTATATTTCTGAGTGTCAGAGCAACATGACTATGCTCACATGATGTGCTCCAGGTGTCAAACTAATGACAAATCCTAATTATGAGATTTTTTTGGGTGATCCCGTGTGACTGCATTATCAAAACAGAACAGAGGTAATGAAGTACTGAAGATCAGCAATTTTCTGATGGTCAGAAAGGATCAACACAAACTGACATTGTTGGAATTTATTCTAAATATAAAGTACTTTACTGCCATCAAGCATTCAGTGTGTATGCCGTGTACTCCAGAGCATAGCACTTAATTCAAAACTTCAAAGAATGCTATTTGCATAATTTATTCTATTTTGCATAACTTCCTGTGTGATTCATGCTCATAATTTAGAAAAATTTCTTGCATGTAAATAAAAACATTACAGTGTTAGAGCAGTTTAGAATCATATTAACATTGTATTAGGAAATGCTTCTTGTAGCCATCTAATACAGTCATTGTGTCTAAAGACAAATATGTTTTTCTGCATTATATATTCATAAAAGGAATGCTGAACATGCCCAGGTTTGTGCCTTACTTCATCTCACCAAGAGGAGGAGGGTAAGCCTATTCATTTGTATATTAAGCAAATTGAAATCAATTTTGGAAGCTCCTGTTTCTCTCTTCTGACTCAAAGACAGCGTTTTGGACATCTCAAATTCTTAAAATTAAGTGTGAAGGATTTGGGCCTGAATCATGAGCTTTGCAGTAATGATTTTGTAGATGAAATGAAAGGAGGATGAATTTTGAATATCACATTTCCTAGCAGCCACACAGATTTTTGTGTCATGTGTGCTAGTGTGAACCTCATGTCCTGGAACTGCACCTACTGAGGAAGATTCTACCTGAAAACAGTAAAGTAAACTGTATTCTGCACATTGGTACTCCCCTACATTAGCTAGGAAATTCATGGATATCATCCTAACGCAGTTAAGAAAACTGCTCTCTTGAAAAGCGCACCCATGCAAATCAGTTTTAGTTACTTGTGAACCAGTAGTGCTGATTTAAGCTTCTTTTTTCACAATCTTAAGGCAGAATGCAGAGAAAGCTGTTCTCATTCTCATTTTACAAAGCCAGAGGTATACACAACAGTGATTTTTCTTGTGAGATACACAAAATTGACAGTGCCAGAAGAACTCTGACCAGGTCACTCTTTCATGCTGTGCTTGGGATTTTCCTTCTTAAGCCACGAAGTCTCTACCCAGAAAAGAAGACTTATGAACTATGGTAGCTGTTATCACCCATACCAAAGAGAGTTGAGTAGTGTGTCCTGCAGATCTGGTTGTGGAATAGGTTATCTTAAGTATGATCACATGGCATATACAGGATAATGAGGGCATCAGACTCAGCCATCATGGATTTAGGAAAGGCAGATCCTGCTTAAACAACCTGATCTCTTTTTTATAACCATGTAGCCCACCTAGTGGGTGAGTGAAAGACTGTGGATATTATCTACTTGGGCTTCAATAAAACCTTTAATATTGTCTCCAGGCTGAGGAAAAAAATGACTGGAAATCTGCCCAGAGGAAAAGGACTTGGGGATGCTTGTTGACAGCAGCTGAACATGATCCAGCTCTTCCCAGGTGGCCAAAAAGGCCAATGGCATCCTGGCCTGTATCAGCAAGTGTGGTCAGCAGGACCAGGGCAGTGATTGTCCCCCCTGTACTTTGCACTGGGGAGGGCACACCTTGAGTCCTGTGTTAGTTCTGGACCCCTTACTACAAGACATTGAGGGGCTGGAGTGTGTCCAGAGAAGGACAGTGAAGGTGGTGAAGAGTCCAGAGTGTAAGGCCTATGAGGAGTGGATGAAGGAACTGGAGTTGTTTCATCTGGAGAAGAGGAGGCTCAGATGTTAACCTGAAAGGAGGTTGCAATCAGGTGGGAATCAGCTTCTTCTCCCAGGCAACTACTGACAGGACAAGAAAAAAATGCACCAGAAGAGGTCCAGGTTGGACATCAGGAAGAACTTCCTCATTGAAGGGTGGTCAGGCATTGGAACATGCTGCCCAGGAAAGTAGTGGTGTCAACATCTTTTTAAGTGTTCAAGAAATGACTGGATGTGGCAATCTTAACTATGGTCTAAAGGACATGCTGGTGTTGGGTCAAAGGTTGGACTCTATGGTCTTGGAGGTGTTTTCCAAGCTTAATGATTCTATGTTTCTGTGACCTGCTACATCGGTGGGATTACAGAGCAGTAGGAAGGTCTATATCCTGGGCTCCATGCTCAGAGAAATCTAGCAAGGAGCTGTATTTCCCTGCAGCAGGATTGAGCTACAACATTGGCTCTGCCATGTGGCCAAAGCTCCCCCTGTTCTTGTGTGGCATGCTATGTACAGTATCACAGCTTTAAAAAAAAAAAAAAAAAAAAAAAAAAAAAAAAAACAAAAACTGCAAAAACTGTGCATACTGGACAAAGAGAGAAAAAAACCCTGAGAATTTTCAAGACATGTATCTGTTAAGTGTTTAGATTAAAAGTCCCCAAATTCCTTTAATTTCAATACATATTTTAAAAAAAGCCCCAGACTCTGACAAGCCATGAAATACCTTATCTTCAATACAACAAGCTTTAAGAACAATATAGCCTATAAAATAACATGTAAAGAGGAAAGGATTATGCTTGTTTGACCAGAAAGTTAGTTATGCTCCAGTTATCCTATCTCCAAAAATTTCAGAACTGAGGATTTTTTTTTCCTTGCTGCTTTTCTTATTTATTGATCTCAATTTTGTCTATCGGATCACTGTGTTAAGAAATATGAACTACTTGACAGCTTCACATGATTAGCTTAAAGTTCAATACAGTGCTGTTCAGCACTGTCTTCAGTACTTATGAATACAAGGCAGACTACAGGGAAAGGAGCCATTGTCCTTTGAAATCTCTTTGCAGGATGAGGTGGATACTGGTGGCAGCTTCACAAACCCTCTACTAATAACCTCCAGACCCTAACTGCCACTCAGCAATATTTTGTGACCTTTGGTCCCTCAAATTCATTTCATCTTTACTTCTATGATAAAGAATGAATGTCCTTCAGTCCACAAGCTACATCTCAGAGGACAGACAGGCTTAAAAACTCAAAGAACACATTCCAAATCCAATCTTCAAACACCAACTTCTTTTGAGATATGAAGCTTTTCATTTTTTTTTTTAATAGTGTACATTTAGAATAGTAGGGAAATAGAGTTTATAATTCCATTACCTCATACACTGCAAGAATTCTCTGATAGAGAATATATTCTAAAATACAGTGGTCTTTTTTCTCTAAACTGTTGACAAAGCAGTTGTGCTATTTCTGCTTATCACTCCATAGAAAGTGAGGTCCTGCATCTTAAACAGGAGATTCTACTTACGCAGAATGGTGACATACTAGTTCCACTCCTTAATGTGCAAAGGGCAAGCATTCAGTGAGGCTGAAAACAATAAAATGACTGAGCAGAAATGACCACAAAACATTGCATAGGTGACAACAATCCTTTATTTCACGGGAAGTTCATACATTTTATGCTCTTATGACAGCCATCTGAGTTAGGAGTTGAACCAGAAATGTAGAGAGCATAAAAATCAAGAATAGTAATTCAAATCAAAAAAGGCAAAACATCAAGAAACTGGAATTAAACAATACAAGAGGCTTTTTCCAGCTTGATATGAAGGACTAAATACAAATGAGTTGAAACTATTGGATTCTTAACCTTAATCTGGGTTTTTTCCAGTTTGCTTATTTGCCAGGCAAATTGTCCATGTTTCTTTAGTAGAACAAGAGTAAAATATATTTCAAGCCTTTAAAACACGACTCCCACTGTCTTTATAATTAGGGTACAAAGGGTAAGAGAAACCATCATTTTGACTCACAAGGTTCAGAGTAACACAGACCCACACAGACACACATACACACACACACCCCCTTGTTTTTGAAACTCTGTCCTGGCTGTAATCTGAGTTAGTTACTGAAACTATTCAAAAGGACAATATCAATGATACCATTCCATTTGGGTTACACTTTAGGTGAGAAATGTTCCAAAGTTGTCAGGTGATTACTTTTTCACCTTCTTGATATGTTAACGGGTATCCCTGGTGTGTGGTCAGTGCACTCCCACCTAAGCCATGCAATGGCCAAGGACCACTCACCTGCCAGCCCTTTACACAAAGGTCAGGGCCCACGTAGAGCTACTGAGGTCGTACAGCAGCCCTGGGGATGAAGGCAGTGCAGGGGTTGCACCGCCACGCCTGGGGAGATGTCAGCCTGGTGTGCTTTTCACGCAGCACCACTTCGGGTGGCAGCTGGTTTGATCTGTACACATTGTTTCCATCCCTTGTGTGGAGGCCAGAAACCTAAATAGTGTTGACCACAGAACACTGCAGAACACTAATCTGCCCAGTCCTGATGCTCACCCATCATTTACTGAGTAATGGTACAAAAACTTGTTCAAAAATTATCTTTGAAATCTCCTTTTGGTGGCTACTTTAAATAAGACTATTATAATTAATAAGTATCAATATTCTCCAATAGATACAAATTATAAAGAGACTTGCATTATAAAGAGACATTAATGATTAACTAAATTAATAATGTGTTTCTAATGATGATTTTGCATACAAACTTGTTGTATTGTAGATGAATTTCAATTGCTAACTTATCTGTATATTTATCTTGCTGTTCTTTTGGATTAAGATTAAACCATTCTTGGGTTTTGTTGTTCTATTATTTTTAAGATAGCACAACTGCTTCACTTCAGTTTTCCTGATTTTATACAATAAGGTTGTCTTTGTAACAATAGAAATTAAATTCTAATTTTAAATAACTGAGTTTGGATCTAGTTTTCTGGAATAGTTAATGTAATTTCTAGAGGGGAAAAACAATTACTTGAATATGATCTATTTTATAATCTCCTGTTCATTCTGCATTCTGAAGTCAAAGTTTTTGGAAAATGAAGGAAAATCTGTAAAATCATATAATTGCTCTTTTCACTTTTTGAAAATCTTTAAAAACATTCATGCTAATATTACAAGTTTATTTTATTTCTTTTATTCCCTTTATCTTTGAATCATTCAATGGTTGCACAGCTGAGAGTAAGGCTGGTGTCTTCCCAGCCCTCAGCATTGCAGGGCTGCTCAGAGGTCAGAGCCCCAGGTACCAATAGGTTCATCAACCTGCTCCATGCAAGGACTGCATTTCACAGTTGTTTGAATCAGGACACGCAATTTCTTTTTGTCCATATTCTGTTGTTAAAATATGATCCTTTATTTCAACGTAAGAGAAAGTCAAGAAACACTCTAAAATCCAGTTCAGAAGTACTATTCCTGATAAGAAAAATCTGGGGTTTTTCCTGTTTAGTGTGAATTTTCCCTGAGATTCAAAACCATTTGTTTCAGTATGAGAAGTTTTCTCTTCTGTTTGCTGAGCTAACCCTGTGTCTTGTGCAAGGAGGGTTTCTACTCCCTCAGGTGTCACCAGGTAGAGCCACCTGAGACACTAGAACTGTGTCCAGTGAAGGAGAGCCCCAGCTGATCCACACATGGTCCCACACATGGTCCACCCTGGCAGGACCCTCTGTGCTGCTGCTGCTGCTGCCACCAGCACTGGGGCACCTCAGTCTGGAAGAAAGGCATGGTATAAGTCCTTCACAATGGCCTCTGATTCCAGCACTCGCAAGTCCTCCCAGGTCCTCCCAGTCAAACCACCTTAATGAGGGTAAATCTCTAATGCTCTATGAGGTAAGCTCAGGGTCCTAGAAGATGATAGGAAGTGGGTTGAAATATTTTGTCCTGTTGCAGAGGGTGTCACTAAATGATGAAACACATGGTACAACCCTCTGCCCAGTGAATGGCATCTGTATGTTTTTACGTGTTTCCTGCATGATCTGCATAGTATCAGGTCTTGCTGTTGAGTGTTTCGTGTTAATTTTTTACTCTCAGTATTTTTCACAGCTGCTTCACTAGAACACCGCGTGAGTCTGCATCTTTGAAGCTGACTGGTGATATGAGTGAAATACAGGTATTGTGCTTCATTGATTCACTCGGAATTTTTTTTTTTTTAACTTCTCTTTGAAAATGTCTGCTATAATGAATATGTTTTGCCTGTCTGGACTGACCTTCATTACCAAGACATTCCCATTAGTACTTCAAGCTTTCTTCACAGGAGTCACAAACATTTACTCATTTACTTCCTGGAGAGAGTCAAAATGGCTTTTAATCACCTCTGAAATGGTTTCCAAAGCCAGCTCCCTCCATGGACCTACAGTAAAACACATCAGGCAAAGCTGTCACATCCCTGGAGTTTCTCCTTGTGGAAGTGTTCAGTAATGGTGCAGCGCAGGGAAAAGCTGACATTGTCTTTAGTTTTCTCTAGCATATCAAGGACAAACAGGATTATCAAATAAACATAA
Source organism: Pheucticus melanocephalus (assembly GCA_013398405.1). NCBI lineage: Eukaryota > Metazoa > Chordata > Aves > Passeriformes > Cardinalidae > Pheucticus > Pheucticus melanocephalus. The sequence continues at coordinate 102,855 of VZSJ01004964.1, read as the reverse complement.
TGAAAAAAACCCTCTTGAATTACATAGTAGTTGTCTCTCTCAAACATTTCCCTTCTTGTCACCTTATTTTTTCCTATTGTGATATTACGAACCAGAGTATCAGTACCCTTTTAACAGGCAAAGTTCCCTGCTTTCAACCATGTTCACACACCTTCCAAGTTCCCAGGAATCTGCAGGAACTTCAGCCCTGCAGAAGTCAGAATTCAAACTATTGGAAATTATGATTCCCCTTGTGTTTTTATTTTTGCCCTAATTTTGAAGACTATGTCTATCCACATACAAAACTTTAGGTCTGTCTGTCCTTAACACTTAGCACATAGCTTAATTCTTGTATTCTGAAATCAAGTCTGGGCACAGTGGGCTGAATGCAAAACTGATGAAAGCAAACAAGGTTCTTATTAAATTTATCAGGAACAAACATGACTTAAACTGAGCTAAAAATGACATGTGGAGTCTAAAATTGTCTAAAATGCAAATCAGACTAATTTTACCTGCTCAGAATAATGCAAAAAATCACATTACTTTGACTTGATGCTGACACTCAGACCACAAAATAAATGTATTTTTTCTCATGTTGCTGTGATAAATGATAATGTAAAAGGTTAGAAAAAAGTTGTTAACCTACCATATTTCCAGCGAAAATGGATCAAAATCAATTATTTTATTTTCCAGTATATGCTTCTGAAATTTTGAAGGCAAACCACTTGCTGACTATTGCTACCTAAGAACATTCACTGTGTCAAGTAACATTGAGAAACTGTAGCCTCTGCTGCATATACAGAAAGTGTTTTTCCTGATTTCAGTTTATTGAATAATTAAAATTAATTGTCAAGTCATTCACAGCTGAAAAAAGTAAGACATGGCTTATTTCTTTTTGTGGAGATACCAGCTTTCCTGACATAAAAAGTGCGTTAAATTGTAACCTTAAATTTTCTCTTCAGTGTAAACACATGAGTTGTTTTCCCAAGGGAGAAAAATAATATAAATTGGCTATGAAAAAAGTGGCATATGGTTTTTGCTTCTGTGTAATTAGTAAATGCCAATAAGATACATTCTGACTTGGAGCTTACCTAGAGTTGATAATAGAAGCACAAGCTAGTGACTCATTTCCACTAAAATGCTTACTTAGAAGAATGTACACTCAGTAATTGATTCATTTTAATGAGATATTTCAGCTGATTTAACTTAAAGTAGAACTATCCAGTTTTATTCTGTTTATTCCCAAGGGTATAGAAAGCTGACCTGGAATTTTCTAGCTATAGTTTTGTAAAAAAAAAAAAAAAAATCCACTTTTTTTTGTTTTCTAGACAATATTAACAAATTGTCAAAGTGTCCTCTTCCTGTTTAAATAAGCTTCTTAATTTTAGATGCTTTCAAGATGTTTCTTTTTGTTATCAAATGGAATAAGAGTGTTTTTGAATAATTCACATTCTCATACTATGGGAATTTTATTGCATGTTTATGAAAGAATGTGCAACACATTGCTGAAGAAACATTTATCAGACATTCAGATAGAATATTGAGTTGTTGTGTCTTTTGGCGGTAATTTGAAAGCAGAGTGTTTGACTTTTATTACCTCCATAGAAAATAGCACAATAATGTTCTGCACTGTATATTTCAAAGCAATGGATGTCTGTGAGGTGGATAATGATGTATGCTCCTTGTTTCACATACTAGTGAATATGTAAACAGGGAGCTCAGCTGCCTATGACATTTTTAAGAGCATGACTCCACACATTTGGGGTTTTTAGCAGCGAGCAGATTTGTGTAGCTACTTCTGATTCTGCTTGTTCCCACATCCACAATTACACAGGTACTTTAGAGCAGACCCCACCACGAATTATTCTCTTTCATTATCTGTGAAATGTCTGAATTTAAATGAACACTACATAAACCTCACAAGTTATTCCAATACATGCTTTCTAATACCACTAAACCTTTTCTTAAGTTCCCTACCATTTAAAAAATGTGGTTGGAAAATAAAAGTCCATCATGCACAGATACACTGACCTCCATCTTTTTCAGCCTATTCTTATCAGGTATTTTCCAGAGCTTCTTAAAGCAATTCAGAAAAAGGTGCATCAAGGGCCCAAAAAATGCCTGTTCAGCTTTAAAAGTATAGTTGTTGGTAGTTATGTGTTACTCAGTTGTATTACTGTGGTCATACACACCTACACTATGCCTGATTTTTGTGGCTACAGCTGACAGTTTATTTGAGGGTCACCCCACACTGTTGATTCACTGTTTTTGCAGATATGAGACTGTGGCCATTTGTTACTTATTTCATTCACTGTGGCAAAGATAAAAATCAGATGCCTTGAACTGTTATAAAATCATTATGTTGCTCTTCCAGCATTTATAAATGAGGGATTTAGTATTTCAGACAGCTGTAGTCCTTAGGATCTCTACATTTGAAACAAACCAATGAGCTTAAGCTGTGGAGATCAAGAATCAAAATTTCATGTAGGGAATTACATCATACAGTAGATGAGCAGCTAAAACTTCTATATAATGAACATAATGCTAAGAGTTCAAAGCATTTAGACTAATTTCTTCTTACAGTGAATTCCAATTATAAATGGTACTCCAGAATATTTTTAGAAAGCTTTATAAAAATCACTGGTTTTGCACAACACCAAGGTTGTAGACATAAAATTACCAAAGTTATTCATTAAAAATTGTACTGAAAGAAAGAGAACTTCTTATGAGCTTTTTATTCCTCAAAGCACTGAGATACACAGTTGGCTTAACTGAAATGAGTGGAAATTTTATATTTATGTAAGGACTGAAGTGTCTCAAGACAATGACATGAACTGACTGTCAGTGTAGACACTCACACACAGTTTATGGACCAAGTCCAAGTTCTTTGATCAGCTGGCATCTAACAGAGTTGAACTTTTTGTAAGGAAGGCAGGATTTATAATTCTAATTCTATATCAATGGTTTCAAAGGCAGCGACATCAGACACAAATTTTACTTTACATAAATTGTTTCATTGGAAGTATAACAACTTTTCTTACCTCAGAATCAAGTAAACACCTCACCCATTCATTTTGCTATATCTCACTACAGGACTGAGCACATAGCAAGAACTTGTGGAAATGAATCATCATCTTCTGTTTCTATCCATTTGCAGCGTGTCCATGCCCTTAAAATACACATGCTGAGAGAACAAATCTCATTGACTTGCCCATGTTGGATGTGACATTTTTTGAGGTGCTCTTGCCATACTGCAGGAGTTGTTAATGATATTTTGTTGGATGTTAATCTTTGCTATATAAGCAATAAAAATTTTCATCTATCCTTTAAATGCCAATTTGGGAAAAAAAAGGGATAGCAAAATAAATTTCAAGTATCTAGTATAGAAAATTAACAGCTCTGAAGGAGTTTAGTTACCTTTGTGTTATATCACTACATCAATTTTCTATTGGATATTCTTTTAAATAGCAGCTTTGAAATTGAGTTGTAGTTTATTGCAAGGGCCTCTTGTAAGATCCAAGAGAAACTTCTAAGTTAAAGCCTAAATTAATTCATAGCTGAGAAGAAAACTAGAGATCCCACTATAGGGAAAAAATAAAAGTGACTTTTAAATTTGTTCCATTTCCCTTAGGGAAAACAACTTAAAAAGTTTAGTCACTTTCGTTATTTACCTAATATATGTGTATAAGTGTTTGTATGTATTACCTGATTTTAGCTGACAGATCCAGTTTTGTAATGTTTACTTTACACATACAGTGCTTTGCTAAACCTAAAGTAATGCAATTTTTGTTCTGATATACTCTGCAGATTATATGAAAATGAAATTTGTTGGAAGATTTTTCTTGAAGATAACTGCTTCAAATTGAAAATCAAGATAGCCATTTATAATCACAATTGTATATCACAGATTTTCTGTACAGAAGGAGTTGATATATTCTCAATCAGTAAAGCAAAGAGTAAAGATTTGCAGCATAAAACAATATTAATTTCAGCTTTACAGTTCTTCAGCACAATTCTCTCTTCATTTTTAAAATTCAATGTATAAATTTTATATATTATTCTAATTTGTTAATCTTCAAGCAAGTTAAATATGAGTCAACAGTGTGCCCTGGCAGACAAAAGGGCCAGCTGTGTCTTGAGAAGGTTGTGGCCCTGTGGAGAGAGGAGCTCACGCTGGAAGAGGGTTCCCTTGGGGGCATTTGTGACCCTGTGTGGGACTCACACTGGAGCAGCCTGTTCCTGAAGGGCTGCACCTTGTGGAAGGGTCCCACTCTGGAAAATTTTGTGAAGAAATGTAAGCTGTGGGAAGGACCCATGCTGAAGATCCTGGAGGATTATCCCATGTGGATGGATCCTAAGCTGGAGCAGGGGAAGAGTGTGAGGAGGAAGGAGAAGCAGAGACAACACGTGATGCATCACAGAATATGCTGGTTTGGAAGGGACCCACAAGGTTCATTGAGTCCAACTCCCAGCCCTGCACAGCCCCATCCCCAAGAGCCACAACATGTACAGGTCCCGTTTCCTGGGCCCCAGTGCAGTCAGAGAGAGGAGGTAGAAACATTGGGAGCTGAAATTGAGCCCAGGAAGAAAGGAGGGGTGGGGGCAGGTGTTTTAAGATTTCTTTTATTTCTCATTACCATACTCTGATTTTATTTGCAATAAATTCCGATAATTTTCCTAAATCAAGTCTCTTTTGACCATGACAATATGGAGACAATATGACAATTCTGTATGATCTCCCCCTGTTCTTATCTGGACCCATAAGCCTTTGACTGTATTTTCTCTCCTTATCTGGACCCATGAGACTTTGACTGTATTTTCTCTCCCCTGGACAGCTGAGGAGGGGGAGTGATAGAGCAGCTTATTGGGCTCCTGAAACCCATCTATGATAAACTCACTACAAATAATTTTCAGATATTTTTATTTTTCTGTTTCTGTTCCTGATCATATTTAACCATATGTATGATTACTTTCAATTCAGGGCACCTGCAGCCTCTTTAGAAATAAATGAAAATACAAGTATGCAACAGTTCTGAAAACCTTTTTAGTTGTTTTTTTTTATGGGTTGAAATAGGCTGTATTAGCTAACTTTAGGACAGCTTCATAGGATAAGACTGCTTTTTAAATAGCAATCACCGAATTTAATCTGTGAAGCCACAGCTGTGATTTACATGGACAGCTTCTTAAATGAGGAACACTCAAGACACATTACTTCCCAAGAAAAAATTATATTAAGAGCCAAATACAGTTTCTCTTTTTGGCAATGTATAAAAACATGAAACTGACTGGTATTTGGAAGAACTTTATAGTAAAATAGAACCCATTATAAATACAGTCAGACATTTCAAATTCTGGATACAACAAAATGTCTTAAATAAATAGAAGGAAGAAATGGGATTATGGTTATTACTCAATCTTTTTTCCATTTTCATTATTACATTTGTTTGCTACTTCTAAAAGGTTGGTTGTTTTTCAAAAGCTGATAATGAATTTACTTTCCCAATCTATTTACAATGACTGTACACATAATGCCCCTCTGACAGTATATTTTTTTCTTTTTTGAATAGAATTTCTGTACAATGTGTAAAATAAAAAAAAAAACAAAACACAAAAAACCAAAAAAAAAATTCAGAAAATATATTGCACTGTTATTACAGAAAGGTTTAGAAATCCTTCATATTTATATACAATCAGACTCTGAAAACTGGAGAGAATGGGACTATGTAGCATGGTCCCTCTTGATAGACCATGTGCTGTTTCATCCAGAGGATACAATTTAGGCCAGTGGTAAATTACCAGGCTATTCAAACAGAATATGGTTGAACAAAGCTCTTCCTGAATATAGCTCTCCATAATAATACTAATAATAATATGGAAAAATAGTCTCAATTAATTACTCAGTAATTAATGTACTGTTTAAATAAACAACAACTAGAATAACCTGCTTATTTTCAGTAATGTATTTCATATAGTCAATGATCTTCACTAAATTCCCAGTTCAGTATTTATTTCACTTTTTATTTCAACTACTCCCATGTTTATCTACACGTTTGACTTTTACCAAGAACAGAATAAAAAGTGTTGCCTCAGGGTTTTATGAACCAGACTTTTTTATATGAGTAGCAATAACAATTTGTTATTAAATGATATTACCTGATCAGTTTTGTCCATCTCAAGAGCTAAGGAAATACACACAAATCTAATATTGAAGCAAAGCAAATAACAGTTAGCTTTAATATGTGCAAACTGTTGCACACATTCCATATGTATCAATTACATTTTTGCTGTTCCCATCTCTGCAATTTCCAGGGCTGTTTTTTAATGCTTTAATATAACACCTTTATGATAAACTGTGCAGCCAAAATAACACTGACCATTAGCTGTAATGTAAATTTCTAGAAAATAGATGAAAACATGGTTTTGCAGCTAAGAAAAAATCATCTTAAGGGACCAAGAGGAATCAAAGAGGTGGACTTGCGCTACTAAAGAAATCTGGGTAGTTGTGCTGCTGGCCAGTGTCTTCCAAAGCCAGTTCCTGGATCAACGCCACATGTTCTCATCCCAGCACAGCATGTGTATTCTCTCAGGACTGAAATTCACCTCTATGACAGTCTTTAACTTGTCCCTGGACTAATGACAGTGACATAGCTGTACGGGCTAGTTTGGGACAACCCAGAAAATTAGAAAGTCTAAGCTTATGTTGTCTTTCTCTCTTTATAGACACTGAAATATTGTTTATTTGTTCTTTAACACTACATCAGGTATGGACGGCTACACGCGGTGATTCCAATGATGGCCTAAATTAACATACGTTACATAAATTAATTAATAATTACATAAATTAACATACCTTTCTGTATGTGCTGTGAGGGACAGATTTTTGTTCTTCTTAATCCATCAGCATCTTTTTATTGTTCTTCTTTTACAATATTAATGATTGTTTTCAATTATATCACCTAAACCATCCTTCAGGCAAAATTCAAGCACTGATAGTGGAAATGAATGAATGGAACATGTGCTGCCAAGATGATGATACTGTACTCTCCAACAAAATAACCAAGGAGGCTGCAGGCAGCCAACCTTGTTTATCCAATCCCCTTGGATCCTGAGAAATTAGAGGCGTGTTAGTATCATGAAAAGAAATAAGAAATAAAAATTATTATTTAAATATTGAGCAATCAAAAGAATACCCAAACTACCCAGTCAGCAACAGACAAAAAGGACATCAGTCTGAACTTATTTTGCAAATACATACACTTCTGGTATTGCTGCTCACAGAAAACAATTCAGAAACTATTGCCACATTACAATATATCACCACTAGCTGCTTTAACAGGATTAGATGAAAAAAGGTTTATATCTGCACTTTAACAACAGTGTGGATTCTCATTTGCTTTAATGCACTAAGCATTTCTCTTCAAGCTAGATACGTGATGGTGGATCCAGTGGCCTCAGCCAGGAGTGAGCTGTGTTACACAGCATGCACTGAAAAGTTTCAGCCCTGGAAGATTCAGGAATGTAACCTCTCACTCTTGCAGAGGCCTCTGCAGATGCCTGGGTGAAGGAATGATGCATAACATTGCGATGAATAGGGAAAAGACAGGAAAGGACAATGGAAGCATGGTAGCCCCAGTTAGTTACACTGGCTAAATTATGTGTATATTACTAGTTTCACGTTCATTTTAAAGGTTTAAGAAGAGAATTTTATCTTCCTCTTTTTAATTTTTATTTAATAGTGACTCTGGCTTTACTTCTATAAGTGGGTTTTTTTTATTATTTATTTACTTTACTTCATTTTCCAAATCCTTGCTTCTGCTTCCTCTCACCCCTCAATTTACATAAATATGCACATATTTCAACTATAGTCTAAGATGATGGACATAGTAAAATACAGTGATGGCCTACAGTACAATGATTTTTTCCTGTGTGAATCAAGCCTCTCATTTAAAACTTGGTAATGTAAAGGGCCTGTAATGGAGATACAGGCTTCTGTTATGTTTAGTAAAGAGACATTTCTCTTTAGAACAAAACATTTAGAGAACATTTGAATTCTAATTTGTCTTTTAGGTCGACCGTATGTGTCATAAAATGCTATTTAAAAACAGTGTAATGGTGATAAGCCCTGAGTAGGGAATAACATGGAGAGAGAAGTTGTAGGCACATTATTGTGCTTCAGACAGCATCTGATTCTTTTGAACTACTGCTGTTTCCCTTCCTTCCAAGACCATAAATCAATTTTATAACTTGTAGGTCTATGGTGAAAAGGATTGAAAACAAAATCCTTAACACAAACAGAAATCAAGATTTAGAATTAAAACCTCTTTAATGAGAAGAGACTTGCAAGTCCATAATTCAGTTTGCATGGTAGAAAACTAAAATTATTTTGATCAATGAGGGACATAAATATATGGATTTCCTAGATTCAAAATACAAGTCACAGCTGGTTATGAGTGAAGTGAATGTGATCATTTTGTGTTGCTACCTACAGAAACAATGACTAAGTTTTCTCTTTTTCTAGCTGTCGATGTAAATACTCTCGAGCATTAACAAAAGCACTCTTTCACACTCTTGATATCTGCCACCTTTATAGACTTGCTTGAAAGAATATGCTATCTGACAGGTGCCACATGTGGCATTGACAGACAGCAATTCAGAGTATGGCAGACAGCCAGTAAATCATTCAGTAGAACTTTCAGTTCTTCCAGCCATATCTTACAGAATCCACAAGTTTGGCCTTTGAAGTATACTCCAATGTCAGAGGTTATATTCTTTTTAAACTTTTATACCTGAAAGTGACAAAAAAGTTACACATTCTCCTGTTAATTGATTTTTCTCTCCTTTCAGAGCTTAAGTGCACAAATCCCAGCATCTGCTAACAAGTCTCTCAGTCTTTCCAAGTAGTTTGAGTGAAAAGAGTGGATTGTTTTTCCCTTCTCCAAGGGTGGAAAAGGAAAAAATATTTAGAGGCTTTTGGGTCATTCATACTATTAGTAGTTTGTTAAAAATCTGTGAAAAATATTCATATCTGAAATTAAATATTCAGTTCTTGCCTGATCATAAACAGATATGAAAAAATACGTAACTTTTTTCTATTTCTTGTACATTCATTTTTTTCAGCTGTTCAAATATTTCCAGCAATGAATGAAATCTTCTGAGAAAAACTGCTACAAAGAATGCAGTAAATACCCTAATAAAGCCTTTGTGTGTGTTAAAACTGTAATAAATCACAACTACAATCCTACCTGTTCTGTCAAAGGGTCAGCCTAGCCTAGGAATTTCCTCCATCAATGGATTTACATGAACATCCAAAAAAGAGTACGGAAAGGACAAGCACATGTGATACCTACTCTATGAATGTGTATGTCATTGTCACATAAATTAGTCTCATTAAACACTGTTGTCACAAGTTGACACTGATGCTGTGGTAAAATCTGTTTTCGAAAAACCACGGATTTCTGGCCCTCTGAAAGTACTGTCTTTGGAGTGGCTCAGGTTTACTAGATACATCCCCCAGTTTTAGAGCATTTGAGTCTTTCTCACATAACTTTATATTTAGATCTCAGGAATGCAAATCTATTATTACAAAAATATGAATGCAACTGAAACAGAAATAATTAATTTAAATGTGCTGTATAAACTGTGGAAAAATTCAGGTTGTGGCTGTGTAAGAGACTGGGAAGACTCCCTGGAGACATTTTGGGGTGAGACTTTGAGGGAAGGGGAGGGACAGGCGAGGCCTTGTGCTGCTCCACATCTCCCGTCACTAAAGCCTGATCTCAATCATGCAGGGGCTGTCAATCCCTGCCACATTGAGGCAATACTCTACACCTGCCTCTGGAGCCCCTAACCCAGCTCCTGAGTAGCTAAATGACTGGAATTCCCACCTAGGAGAAGCACCCAGGAAAGCCAAGGTGTATTTAAGGCCAAACATGCAGTGAGCACGTGTCTTGACCCTACTTCTTCTTGGAATTTCTATCAGCTTGAACACCTCTACAGCAAGAGTGGTAGCTCTATTTGCTCTTTTCTATATCTTGTCTGTCTCACTTTCTTCTAATTTCCTCTTAGCAGAATTTTTGTGTAAATAAAATAAGACTGACTTATATTTTGTGGGGTCGAACAGGCCAAGTTAAAGCTGTGGGAAGTGTTTTATATTGACTGAATGTTGCTTAACACCTTTTGTGTGAGTTTTTGATTTTCTGAAGTTGCTAATAAAATTCTTTTTGGTTTTTTGACCTCTTGAGAACATCTTATCAGTTTTTCTCCTGTGCATCTAACTCAGCGTGCACAAACAAATTTTAAGTCTTGTTGAGTGAGATTTTTGGGGCCTTACAGACTCTTACAGATCTTCTGTGTATCCTGTAACTGCTAACTGCTTCAGTAATTCTTATCTGACCATAAAACACAGGGCAACATGTATTTGCTCTTTCTTCATTTTATATAAAATAGTAATTTAAAGGCAGCTTTTGTTTCATGCAGTGGTTTCCAATGGATGTTCTGAACTCAAAAGGGATATGTTTTTTTCCCTTGTCTTAGAGATAGATAAGTTTAGTAATCATTTCTCTTAGCACAAACTCAAAATTGTCAGTGATTTGCTAATTCTCTTGCTTTCTTTGCTGCCTCAGGCACACAAAGCATATTTTCTGTCTGGTCAGAGCCAAGGGTATGTGCAGATCCCAAGGCATCTTACTCAAGGATCCTTCACAGGGCCAGCCAGCAGACATAGGAAATGCACACACCCCTTGTGTCCTGGCCTCTAAACCAGATTTTAGCCTGATGGGATTTGTTCTGCCTTCACTGTGAGAAAGCCATCAGCCACAGGGTGATGGAAGTGTTGTGGGTGTGCTCCTGCCTGACAGCTGCAGCCTGGATGCCCCCACAGAGGGTGGCCTGGCTGGGCTGTGTTAGGGGAATCGTGGCTCAGAGCCCCAGATGTTGAGGTGTGCTGGGACCCTGACAATTGAGATCCTTCTTTCTTTTGATAAAATTGGTTTAGTTAAAGGCCAGAGTTGATAATCCATTTATTTTCAGGGTTTTAAGGAGTTTTCAGAGTTTTATGGAGGCTATGGAGTTTTAACAGTTTCTGAATGCACGTACATGAAGTGCGACCACTCTCACATATTTTTATATATAAACATGTGAAGGACTGGAAGTCCTTGTAAAGCAAAAGAAATATCAATTAATAACTTAATAACTGTGACAATTTCAGCGTAGATTAAACTAAGCCAAATTTTAATACATCTTCCATGTTTACTAAGGAGATAAAGTCTCACGTGTTTGGTCCATTTTTACTTTGTGGAAGACTAAAACATTTTCGGGGAAGATGAAAATCAAACAGCATGACAGCTTTTACCATTTTTAGCAGGCCTTCAAGGGAAAAAATAGATAAGAGAACTAAAACTGCAGCAAAAGGCCCCCAGTCAGACCCATTATCACCTAAGTTACATTCAAGTGCTACCACTTGAAATGGTATGGACTCTTTAGCAGTCCTATTTTCTCCCTGGTTACACTACTTGGCGGCAGGTTTCAACAGCTTTTACCTGTAACTATGACCTGGGAAATCTGGACGTATTACATTCAGTAATTAATTGCTAAGCATATTGCCTGGAAGCAGCTAAAGTCTCCTCGTGAGCCTTTTCCAGAGATGAAATTGTGTCCGGCAATTTCTTCTTCTGAGACTTCAGACATAAAATGTTAAACCAAACAGTCAAAACAAAATAAATATCTCTCTGTCTGGCATGAATAGTGGAAATAGTCCCAAGGTGATAGGCAACAACCCTCAGTAAAGAGAGTTACAGCTTCCTTTTTCCAGTTTTATCTTCAACTCTGATTTAATTCTGTTTTGTCATTTTCAGCACTCTTCAGTGTTGGGATTCTGAGGCTAATGGGTTTAGATGAAATGTGGGCTGAATGAAGGGAAGATTTTTAATGGTGTATTTTTAGAAGAACTAAGCTGTAGAGAAGGAAGAATTCTGCTAGGGGCAGGGAATGACTTCTCCAGGGTTTCCCAGCAAGCCACTGGCAAGGACAAGAAGTAGAATCTTGCAAGGTCTCCTGGGGCTGTGCCTGCTGTTCTGCCCAGCAACCACCACAGTTGATTTTTATAAGTAGCAGTGAGAAAAAGCAGTCACAAAAATGCCTTCATCATAAACCAAGAAGCAAGATGTATTCAAATGCTTCCAGCAATTGTCAAGCTGTTGATTCAGTCATCCCTCAAAGCATGAAGAACAGCAGCTCTTTTCATTCCTGAAGTGCATATCTGCACTGCACAGGCATTAGGCAGAGAAGGAGCTGCCTAATTAGAAGGGCTTGTCCTGGCTTTAATACAGCTTAAGAACAGCTGCTTTAAGTTGCATTATTGGCCTATGGATGCCACTAAAGATGATTTCTCCCCTTCAAAATGGATCTGTTCCGTGGCCTTTAGCAAATCAATAAGTCTACTTCAATTGAATGGAAATATTCTGATTTGCTGTCTTGTGTAGGGTGTGCCAGCAAGTTACGGGCTGCCCTCTGTTAACTCCAAATCCAAAAGGAGTCGTCACCATTTAGAATGACATATTGCACTATTTGTAGTATTTTTGAAAAGGCTGCTTAGCCAGGTGCAACTTTGATCCCAAAGGGGAAGGAGCTACAGCTGCAAATGGATGGAAACACAGAATTTTGTAGTGGTAGTGAAAGAGGATCGCCAGATGGGAAATTTAGCAGGAAATTTCAGTGCCATTATGAATCTCATCCTCTGCATTTCCAAGTGAAAACGAATGCTTGAATGCTGAAAATTATGACATATTAAATCATTATTGTGAATTGCAGTTAGTTGGCTCAGATATACCTGAAGTTCTGGAATTACAGATGGCAAATTTAACCAAGCACTGCGATATGCTTTTGCTGCAGATATTAGGGAAGCAGGGAAAAGTGTACTCAATCTCTGACAATGGATTCCAACAGTATTGGGAAACCCAAACAAGGGCAAAGAGGGAATTAATACCCAGAAGTTTGTGGATATACTCTGTTCAGAATAACACAGTCTGCTGCTTCTGCCATCACCTGTTTAGTAAAAAAATGTACCTAGTGAAAACTGAAGGTCTTGTCCCTACAGCAAAAGGGTTATACACAAAGATATAGACGTGGTATTAAATAAGTTAGATAACTAAGGATTTTTGGGATCACTTTTGTGTGTGTGAGGCACACTGTCCTGTAGACAAGTCAGGAAAGGGGAGGTAGGGGTGGATAAATCTCTTGGATATTAACTTTATTTATAGTGGGAATAATTTGGGTTTTGAGGAATGATGAATAATGTTCCACAAAATGACATCTTTTTAAAACTTATTGATGAGAGTAGGTAAATTTGATGCTCACAAAATAATATGTCTAATATATATTGATAGATAATAAAATCTATCATGCTTCACTGCCAAACAATGGAGATAAAAGGAAATGTAATAGGACTAAAAAGAATAACTCTGTTTCCATGTACTTCTTAATCTATTCTCAAATATCTGGGGCTTCATTTCATTCTAAGAGCAAAGAATCCAGCACTTTTTTTGGACATCGAATATTCTTGAGGACTTTATTAATATCAAATTATATTAGAAATCTTGTCAAGTTTTATAGTTAACTTTGCAAATGAGTTACTCAGGAGTTAATGAGTTATCAATTAAGAGATAATCCCAGTCTACTTTCTCTAGACTGTTTTGCTTAATAGCGTCTCCTCACTTTTGTAATATGGCCCATCTCAGACCTTTGACTGTCTTTGGGTAAGACATTCTCGAATCTCTTTTTTACATGGCTCATTGCATTGCTTATATATCCTATTATTTCACTTCCTCCATGACATGTAACTTCCCTTTGAGAAGTGATAAACAAAGTTATGCAGGTTCATTTAGGAAAAAGATTCATTTTGCTTTTATGAAATTTTCCCTTCAGCAAAATAATTTTATTATCTGTGTCAATATATAGAATAGTAAAAAGAGAGCACAAACAGGCAAAAAGAAAAGGACAACCCATTTTTTTCATTCATGTGGATGTGGAGTAAAAGACAAGTTGTGCTTTTGACTGAGACATATCAGTAGCACATAAAGCAAATTCATGAACTTAGTCTTTTATTTTGTCAAAAGGCAAGAGAGGTAATGACATTATACAGTACTTTGCACATCATTTAGTTGTGGGAGCTAAAGAACATAGAAGATAATCTAGAAAAGAGCTGGGTCAAGTGTGAGAAACTGCAGGGACTCTCTTCAGTCATTCGGGAGCTCAGACCTTTTGGATCCAAACATTTACAAATGGAGGAGTCAGACAAGATTTCCTGCGTATCCAAGCACAGTCAAGGCAGCTGCCAGAAAAACAAGCAGGTAAAGCAGAAAAAGGGTCATCTTTAATTATTTTAACAACATACTCAGAAATTACAATAGCACCTAACTTACTTTCCTGGCTTCAGAACTTTTATTGCTGCACAGCAAAGACCATATCCAGGTACCATGAAACTGAGTACAATATTTGAAGGATGCGCTCTAGACCTAACGGTAATTGTTTGTTCAATATCTGTGCCCTAGCCAAAGACTGCAGAAGGTTATTCTGTCCTCTAAAATTGCTTAATTTGCCTATCACGAGGTACCTAAAAGAATAGTCTGCAGTCACTAGCAAAGATAAATAGGTATCAGCATTTCAGCTTCCAGACCTAAAAGTCATGCACCTTTATTACCACTATTTATCTTATTTATTATCTGATCAATTTTATTTAAGACCAAGACACTGAATAAGACATTATCACTTCAGAATGGCTATTTCTCAGAAAAAACACTTCAAAGAAAGGTGAAGTGAATCACAAAGAATTTGGCTTTCTTCACAACATGACTCAGATGAAAAATAATTACAAATGGCAACTGTAGATTGTTAGGAAGTGCATGGCAAAACATCAGAAAGTTGATAAGCCATAAATCTTTCTCTCTCTGTTTTGTTCTGTCCTTGTGTTAATACTATTTTTTTCATAGAATTTTGAAACCTAAGAGGTCTGTTGTCACCATTTCATCCAGTAGGCCATGTAATTTCCTTAACCAATTTCTGCATCAGACCTGTAATTCCTACCTGAAATTGTCTAGAGTAATTTCCTGTATTTTGTTATTTTCCCTGTTAACATTTCAAATATTTTGCTCCTGAATTTGTAGGTTCTCATAGACGTTGGTAAAGCAAATCTGAAACACTTGTTGGATGAAGTAGATTGTTTTTGTGTGAGATCAATTTTCTAGGTAGTCAATGTCTTCCTCTTGGGACTTTTTGCTGCAGTATTCTAGAAAACAGACACATCTTTAATAGCATTATAGTTGTTGTAAATAAATTCCCAGAGATGGCTGGATATCTTTTTTTTTCAAAATTTGATCATAACTATCTCAAAGAATTACTTATTTTACTTCTGTATACTCAATTCTACTAAAAATAATAAATATTACTAGCTTTTTTTCTTGGTAGCTGACACATTAATATTTCAAGATATTTCAAGTGTCAAGAAGAATCTCACACTTTTCTTTTGTAATGCTGAAAATTGCATTGTTTCTTTAGTTTAGAACTGCCTTAAGCAGTATCGAAGAAAATAATTTTTTCAACAAGATCTGCTCAGCAACATCAAAAGGTACAAATATTTATCTACTACAAAGAAGCCTGACTCTATGGAATTCTTTCAAATTCCACTGATTTACACCAGCTAATGGTATGGCCTAGAGCTTTTGATCTCAATGACCAAGTAAGTGTGTTCAAACCCACTTTTTTCAGTTATTGGATTTTCCTGCATTTAATGATAAGCATATTTTTTGACACTTTTAAAAAGAAATTTAGTTTTAAATAAGAGCTTATTTGTTAATTGCTCTTGCTATTTGCAGTTTTGAAATTAAAATATCTAGATCATAGATAATGAAATGCAGAAAAGTTTGATTATACAGCTATGGAATCCATCTTAAAAAGACAACAAATAAAATATGACTAAAAGTAACCCTGAAAAATCTTAACAAATTAAATAATGAGAAAGCTTGTACGTAGCATTTATTTATTTTCTTTAATTCTGTATTTGTACACATAATATTACAGAATTTTAAATTACAAAAAACAGCTGTGTTCCAAAATTACACAGAACTAATTCTTGCTTTTGGTTAGCTGATGACAAAAGAATATCCTTCCCTTTCTTATGTCCTCCTAAAGACTTTTCTTAGTGCAAATAATCTCAATAAATAATTTAAAGTTTTATATAGGGTATGAATATGTACATATTGCATGCATACACGTATTTTATGTACATGTACAAATATACGTAATCTTTCTAATGGAAGAGAAAATGTTGAACTCAATTCCTTGATGTGGGATAAATTCTTGAATTAGAAGATTATTGCACAAAGGAGAAAAATCTCATCAAGTTTTAATCTTCTCTTCAGTTTCATCCTTGAGGGTTTGTGTCTTGAAATACACTAGAACATGAGGGTTTGTGTCTTGAAATACTCTAGGACATGAAAATGTCAATGTATTTTAAATTTCAATTTTTCCTTCTAAAATTTTCATTGTTTCTCCATAGGTATTACAAAACATTTTCCCTTTTACTCTCTCACCAAGTATTCCTGATTCCAATTTTTCCTTTTTTTTTTTTTCTTTTTTTCAAGTTTGGACTGTGGAAAGTGCTAGCTCATGTATTTTCTGCATGCCTGGAAAAGAAAAGCAAACTTCATCTGGGTCAATATAAATTTTATGAACAGTGGAGAATGACCTGGAAGATAAGAGCGACTGTTAACATGTATTACCTCCGATAATTTACTGCCACCACCTCATCTTTCAGCTCTATGGAGCAATGGTGTCTCCTAGTGGACAAGTAGCTGCAAACGGCAGGCAACAATTCTTCAGAAAATATTCAACTCCATTTCAGGTGGTATGTCCCAATGTATTATCCTAATAAAGCTAATAATTGTGTAAACTGTTTCTGTTGGAAGTGATTTGAATGGAAATTCATTAAAATACTCCATATACCCGGATTTACATACTTTGGAAATATATAGCTTCTTTTGGAAAAAAAAAAAAAATCATTAAAACCAGCAAATTTTGTTCCTGTGGTTTTACTTTTCTTTGATTATGACTTAAATTATCTTCCCCTCCCTGGAAAATAATGTATTGACTGGATTGATTCAAACAAAAAAAAAAAAAAAAGAAAAGAAAAAAATAAAAAAAAAGAAGAGATTTAGTTGTGCTGAGTCCTTAAACATTTTTATTTGCCTTGTTTGCAGTTAATGGGGAATCTCAGCCCCTTGTGCAAAGCAGTGCTTTATAAATCACTCTAATTCCTTGCATTGCATTTTCTCTTCTACACACAAAAAGGGAAGAGAGTAAATGTCTCCCTATCTTCAAATTCAATTTGAGGCATTTTACTTGATGGAATGTATATTTGCATAAACATTTCTCACTGGGGATGGCATCTAAATTTGTACTGTGGATCTTGACAGCATAGCTTATAATCTTGAATTCTGCAACACTGATCTAGAACTCCTGTTTGCCTAGTAATTTCCTATTCATAGTTAGCTTAGACTTTAAATAAAACAAGATCCTAATCTTTGTATACAAAGACACCTTTTGTATGAAAATATTGAGAACCAGATGTTGTTACTTTTCAATATGTTTGACAAGCAGAGTTGAGACATTTCTTTCATAGCAAGGTTACAGAGTGAAATGAGGTTTTACTTAGCAACAAATTATTTTATGTTAGAAGAATATATAAAAAAATACTCGAATGCATGTTAAAAATGTTGAGTAAAACATTAAGCTGGTGAGATTCTGTTCTCTGTGAAAAATCTCATACTGAACAGGCAGAAAAAGAGATGCTCCTTCAGAAAAGCAGATAAACACATCAATTGCTATCAATATCAATAGTTAGGAAAGAAATATTCAGAAGTATGAACTGATTTTCAAAATGATCGTTCCCTTCTCTATTGTCTTTTTTTTTAGTGGCTAAATATGCCTACCAAGTTGTGATATACAGTTCTACCACTGCAAGAACATAGAGACAGGCTTGCACAGAAGCCTTAAAGTGGACAGAGAATGACATGAAACCAGCTATTACTCAGCTTAAATCAGGTTTGTTGAGTTAACACACTAGAAAGTATTGCTAAGGAACAGGGCTAAAACACATTTCAGACTTGCTGGACATAATGAAAGGTGGCAGTTGTATTTGTTCTAGGAAATGTTATGCACTTGACTTTTACTTTCAACAGGAAAAATTACATATTTTTTATTAAACTTAAATGGAATTGATACTTGCACATTTAAATCCATCTGAGGGCTTTAAATTTTTATTATTTTACTCATAAAGCTGCTGTTCCTACTACAAACAAGTTCACTGTGTGTTCCCATAGATGACACTTTGTACAAATTCATAAAAGGTTGATGAACATACTGAGGTAAGCATGAAGATTTTCATAGGCTATGTATTATATGGATTGCTTATTGCCTTAGTTTTAGTTAAATTTCAGATCCTGTAGTTTTTTAGTAGTTTGAAATATTTCTGTACTAAAACTCAAGTACATTTTGCACAGGAGGTCAACACAGAAAATTCAGACGCTGTAAAGCACAAATTTGGAGATTCTCAGGGCATAAGGTTTATTTAGTTCCTATTCCACTGGTGTTGTGATTATAAAAACACTTTGCTCTTGTTACTAAAGGCTTTATATGATGCTTTACATTTTTCAATAGTGAGGTGCTTTCCAGGGAAGGAGGTATCAATATCCTCAGGTTTCAGTTGTAAGAAATTCTTCTTTAAAATGTAAGCCTTCTAATGTTTTTGGCAACACAGCATCCGTATATCTGCTTTAATCCTTTTTTGTATGAGAGTCTATTCCCATAGGTGGAATAAAGATCCTGTAAGGTGAAAAGGTGCAAATAGCTGTGTCCAAGTTAACCTGTTGATAGAGCAGAGATTACTCAGTGTCTTCAATGCAATTTTTACAAACAGAATGAGTTACTGTAGTAAGAGCCATTTAGCTGCATTAACAGAGTTATTATTTTCTCTGTGTTTCAGCCACTAAAGGAATCTCTGATGTGGCTCATGCTTTTCTTTTTCTTTTCAGCAGAAGCTTTTACCATGGAGGGAATACTGAGAACACTTGGCTGGGTTTTCCTAACTCTATCACCGCCTTTAGAATTATTAAAAACATTCAAAAAACGTTACTAATTTACAGATAGTGTAAGCTAGACTGTCAGAAAACTTGCAACAGAACACAGCTTTTACTTGCATGTGAGACTGGCCCATTTCTAATTTTGCTCTTAAGAAAACACTTGACAGTACTGATCAAAAACTGTGGCACATATAGATATTCACTGTCATTCCATTTTTGCAAATTTTAGTTGCAAACAGGCAAAGTGCTTATCAATAAAACACAAGATTTAAGAGTCTGTATTTTGGGCATTCAAGTTGCCAAAGAGGACTATTGCTTATAAGTTAAGATAGCTATGTTTAAAAAGTTACTGACTTGCAAAAATATCTAAAATCAACACAACTCAGGTGGATGGATTCACCAGAGGTTTGCTTATAAGCATGTACATAAAAACTGGGCTGTTTACTTCAACTTGGGAAAGCTAACAAAGGTTTTTTTATTGATTGCCTTCTATCTTTAGCTGCATGCAGGACCGGTGAACAAAACAAGTGACACTTCCACTTAAATTTGTCTGCAATGCAGAAAGCTGAGTGAGAATAAATACAAATCAACAAACCAGAGATATCTGTAGTTCCTAAAAGAAAAGAAAACAAAGGAGAAAAAAGAAGATGTTTGAAATTATTATGATTAATTATCTTAGGAGATAGAAATAAACTATTTGGATTTTATCACTATTTCTAGCATTTGGCCAGAAAAAAAAAGTCCGATTCAAAAAGTCCTAGAAACAAATGTACTCACAGAACTAAAGTTATTATAGAATGAATTGTAGTAATTGCTCAGATAGTGGACAGCTGCCATTTTAAGCATTTCATTTTCTCTTTGGTACAGATGAAGTTCATCTTTCTGGTGCAGAAAAATTGACAGTAATAAGTTACTTGTAGATGGCAAGACACAGTGAAAATTTCTCATCTAATTCTTTTTTTGCTGTGACATTGTGAACTCTGCTATCTGTTACAGTTAATGTACAGGCCAGATTTTCAATAAAAAGCTGAATACTTTTGAAGGTCTCTGTTTCTGAGACACCGACGTAAGTGGCCAGTTGTCTTTGAAAAATATCTCACCATGAACATTTTGAGAGGCTGCAGCATGATCACACCTGACACTAAGCCATTGTTTTGAAATAACTAGACATTATATTCACCTAAAATTCTTTTACTGTGGGTCTGGAGCTTACAGATGCAAGCTGTCTTGTATCTGATCAGGCTGGAGAGGAGTACAGTATGTGTGTGGTTCTACCAGATAAGATATCTGATATAAACAGGTATATAGAAACATAAAATACATAATGGTATCCAGGTTTGTCCATTACAGTCCCTGCTCAGGTCAAGGGAAAATGAAAAGAGAAAACTGTTTCAACCCTGGGTTAGGGTACAATCCCCTCTGTAGCCTGCAGCTTGCCCTACATTGATCCACCACTGAACTGTATTAACAGACACACTGTAGTTGCAGTGGATCTATGTGAGTTGATTTCATCTGAAAGACTGATGCGAAACTTTCTTCAGAAAAGGTGATTTGCAATTTTTCAACAGGTTTAATTGAATCCAAAATTCAATTTGTTCATGCCATCTGCAACCTTTAAACAATCAATGGCTATACAATTTCAGCAATGACTCTTTAAAATTAGAATTATTGAAAAGGCTTACAAGTAGTGATAAACAGACTGAGGTGGTATTGACTGGCCAGTGGAAGACATTGATTTCAACTGTAAACTGGTGTTATGCTAGAAGAATTGCATTACAGCATGTCTTTTTTCCACTCTTATTCTGAGTCACCTGTAAACACATTAATGACATTTATTTGATTATGATTTTAATATGCTTTTAATTGCTTGAGGAGATTTATGGTTGAGGAAACAGGAAAGACTGAAAAACATCATGTAAAATGGATTCAAAGCACAAGCTTCACAGTCTTTTCTTATTTAATAGATTGTGAATGTTTGTGATTTACTGAACAAATATGCCTACCATATAAATGTATTCATACTGTGCTTGCAAATTGGTTTTCTCAAGAGTTGTGTACATTCTTTTTCATCTAGATATGTTCCATCCTTACTTTAGGCAAAACAGAAATTTTTGTATTGACATTTGTGAAACATATAAGGTATGTATGCCTACTCACATGCTTTGTGGATATATTATTTCAGAAAATAAACTTGAAAATTACTAGAAATCTTCCATTTTAAGTTAGAAAAAAATGAATAATATTTGATTTAGGCTGTGATTAAATATATTGTTATTATATCAAATGACATATCAACATGAATAAATAAGGGATCAGGACTAGAATAATAGGCACTGTTTAAAATCAAAAGATGGCACTCTACTCATCAATGGGCTTTTAATCCAAAATGTGAAGACACAGAATGACTAATCTAGCAGCAGAAAATGGATTAATATATTCTCAGTCCAACTTTAATTGGTAGGTAAACAACTAAATGGGGAAAAACTGGGTAAGCGACAAGGGTAAACAAGATTACATATAAGAGTTAAAACCATGTAGAGAATAAAAAGAGAATTAAAAGAGATATAAGATAAACAGCACTTCTGCACAGGTTAGAGAAAATTCACTGAAATTTAAGTTTTGCAAAAAGATCAAAAGTTCCTGGCAGACTTAGAATCTTACCCTTCACATCTGCTGCAGAAGCCTTGGTTTTGACTGTTGTTGCTCATCTCTTCTTTCATCAACAGGGTTCCATGTTGCTAATTCTATACTTGCACTGTGTGCAAGCCTCTTATCTATGTCAGTGGAAATGTCAAGCGTGAAATGTGTTTAGTATACGAAACAGATTTGTACCAAGAGGAAAAATTTGCTTCAGTTTTGTCTTCAGGCTTAACTCAGACCCGATCTTAGAAAAACATACACAAATCTGAGCACATGGAACAAATTTTGAGTCACATCTTTTAAGGAGCCTCCTAAATCCACCACCTCATACTGACTGTATACCCACCAATTCTGGTGAATTCAGTAAAATGACAGCCACTGGACACATTTCTGGGAGGTAGTTTAGGCCCTCACAGTCTGTCACTATGTGTCATTTTCATAGATATAGAGTCTAAAACAGTCAAAAGGCATCACAGTTCTTCTATTTTTTACTGGCCTCAGTAGGAACTGAAAACTGCAAAATCCAGAAATGGGATGTAAATATGCAAACGACAGCTGGTGGTTTTGAGAAACGAGGTTACTTGTTCAACTTACATAAAATCTAATGGCAAAAAATCAGTTTAAATGTAAGCCCAAAGTTTAGGAAAACTGTATTTTTAACCCCTGGCAGCTCTATATTTTTCTTTCTTTATACATCTATTTCGAAAAGATTATAGGGTTTTTTACTTTTATTCCCATTTTGGTGTTGCTGTACACCACTGTAATGCAGCATAACTTCATAATTTATCTGTAATTTTCCATATGTCCACTATAAGATATTCCCTTCTATTACATTTGGAAAACAGTGATTTGTATTTTATAAGTTTTCTCCACTTGTGCTTATGGAAAGTGTAGTGAAGAATTTGTCTTTTGCTTAAGTCATTAAGAAACATAACAGGTGCCAAATTTTAAAGCTTGTACTCACCACAACATGATATGGAAGGGATTGAAGTGTCAAAAGAAAATGTTTTTAATTTGGTGTGCAGACATGACTTGCTTCATAAGGCCTCAAGACTTCATGCCAGCTTCATACAAAACTATTTCCAGTAAGACCTAAAAAACACATCAGAGTAAGTTTTGCTCATTATCTGCTTCTATTGCCCATTCACACACATTCTACACAAACTTACAAAAGGGTAAGGACAGCAGGCAGTCTGAAGATTTTGATTATTATTTTTTACAGATATGTTTCTGCATTTCTAATTTGAGACCATCCTTACACAAAAGAAGGGTGTACTTCAAAATCTGAGATGTGAGAGCAATGCATGCTGAATAGGAACACTGTCTGCTCCGGTGGGTACTGGGAATGGTTGGACAAGCTAGTGAGATATAAGCTTCCTCTCTTTTATAAACACAAAGAAGAACACATTCTAGAAACACCAGGAACAACAAACTCTTGAGGACAGAAGTTGAAAAGTACCAAGTAGCTCAAAAAAGAGACAAGATGTATCTTGGATGAGTGATAGTGGTTCAGAAGCTGCAAAAAAAAACTCTATGAGGGCAGCTGAAAGGCATGGACCTGGCTGGCCTGCAGGCAGCTGCTGGGCTATGGCACATGGTGGATACTGGATGCATATTTACTGCCAAAATGCACCCGAGTCTCAAAAATTGTGTGACTAATGTAAAAAAAAAATAATTCATCTGAACGCTTACTTTTTAAATGCTTTCATTAGTATTCAGAAGTCGTACTTCATTACTGTCCTGCTTCAAAAGCTCAAGTCATCCAGGCAAGGTGTAGAAGCTACACTTGATGGTCTGGGTAATCAATAATACAGGACTCTAAAGCCAAAACAGACTTACAGCTGAAATTGAAATCTAATTTGAATTCTATACATATTATACACAGAAAAGTTTGAATTTCAGAGACAAAATCTAGTGTTGCCTTTTTTATGTTTGCTGAAATGCTACCTGACATTTGGGTTTGATATATTTTTTAATTGCAATTTTGTCATGGGAACCTGCTGTTTCCATGATTTTTTTTTTTGCCAGAATCTAGTCTTTATTTAAATCAAAAATGTTGATATTTATTTCACTTAGATACCTACATGCCTAGAGATTTCATCTGCATTAGCAGGCTTTTTTCTCTTAAGCAATACAGATGCAAACAGCAAGAGATACACACTTCTATTGCCAGAACATCCAAATGCCAACTGCGTAGGAACAGATGCAGTGCTCTATTCTGCAAAGAGTTTGGAAAAAATGGCTCTGGATGGTGTAATATGACCCTTTATAGCAATGTTATATTAAGTGTGAAATGGAAAGATGTAATCAAGAAAACCATAAAAAATTGACTACTGCTTTTGCAATTCAGATCATAAAGCCAAGGTACTAACTCAGACTGTAGATACTGTCATGTTACTGAATGCAGACAAATTTACCACAGACTGCTGTCCAAATGCAAAAAGCTGTAGTTTAAAGGTAGTCAGGAGAGCAGATTAACAGTTTCTATGTGATTTTGTAACACTCTGAGATGTATGGAAAACATCAAGTAAATTGAAATTAATATAATCTAATAACATATGCATAAAAATTTATTTGAATTTGTGGTCATGAAATAAATCCTTTAAAGATTTGCAAAGCACATTATAAAATGCCAGATTTTATTAAACGTCCTTCAATAAATTTTCCTTAGTTCTAGAAAATACTGGGTACTTACAGTGGAGCAAACCACAATATGGAGGAAATTCCCTTCCTTTTCTCTCTCTCTCTCTACATCTAAACTCTACAGTGAGTGAGAAAAACTCCTGACTTACACGCTGTAGATGGTTACACATAGCCTCCATTCCAGGGCACTGGTCCCAAAACTAGGAGTAGGCTGTGGGAGTAACTCAGGTCTGAAGCATGGTCTATGTGGACTAAAGAGTTCACACAGGTCCTTGTGAACTTGTGTGGGTGGAAGGGTCACATGGCACAGAATGCCCCTGTATGCAGTGTGAATTCTGAGTGTGCTCAAGACCAAACTGATTACTTTCAGCCCAGGTGAGGTCTAAGCCATATCTTGGTTCAGACTGAAACACCTGAGGCCTTATGTTAATTGATTGAAACTGTGACTGGATTTAGAAAGAAGTGTTAATCCCCCTTCAGCCCTAACAAATGTCTTAATTACTGGGGAGTGCTTTCTATTTTTATAAAGGTCATACATTTACAAAGGAACAACAAAACTTAAGCTGATCTACCACTCTGAAGAAATATATAACCAGCATTCTGAAGAAATATGCAACAATGCTTAACAGAGTACCCCAGTTGCTGAGAAGTCTTTTGTATTTTTGGATGATTTTCCTAGCCACTTTGGTGCTGCTGCCAGTGCCCTGGGGACTCTAATAGGTTGTAATAACCCTGCCCAGCCTCACTGGGTACCACCATCTACACCCTCTACCAGTGAGCCCAGGAACCTTCAGAGCAGCCCTGGGTCTCCAGCTCTTCCCTGGGCTGAACTACAGGTGTGCCTGTCCCCAGTCTCATCCATGCTCTACTTCTTGGCATGGCTTTGATTCTGTACTGTCAGCGGCCTGACTCCAGCCGTGTTTTCTGGTTGGAACCCTCACAATTGTGTTGTAACTCCAGTCCTGCCTCTTGGCCCCATGTTATCTTGCTCCTGACTGGCCTCTCTGGATTGACCCCAGTCCTGATTTGTTGCTTGCTCTTGATGTGTCTTGGTGCCCTCCAATACTTGTGCCTGACTGCCTTACATGATTAGGGATGTCACCCACTGGTGAGGATGATGGCTTTGTCTGGTCATCTTTATCTCCTGGCTCCTCCTCCATCTGGGACAGTCCAACTCATTCTGCTCTTTGAAAACTAGGAAATGGGGACACAGCTACCATGTTTCCATCAGGATTGACTGAGGCATCTTGTGTGCACCAAGAAGGGCTGGCAGGAGCAGGTAGAAGACCCTTATCAGGCTGAGGACTGGAATGCTGAGTGCTAAGACCCACCAATGTGGCAGCAGTTCTGGTGCTGACAAACATGCCCTTTCAAGGAGGTAACAAATGTATAACCCACAGGAAGGCCCTGTTTAGAGATTACACTTAGTATCTTAATTCTCTCAAGTCCTCTTGGGAATCTGTGTTTCCACTGGGTTCACTGCAGCAGTAATTACGCAGTGCTGAGTCTATTTCTTACCATGTTTCTGCTATGACATCAGTCATTTCACCAGAGCACCTATATCAGTGTTTTGTGATTTTTCTGTATTTTTGTTACTTCTACTTTCTAAACTGTAGCTTTGGAGTGCCATGAATGCTGGCACCCAATATTTTGTGTCTGACTACCAACCATCTGCATAACCTACTTTGCGGGCAGCCTGCCCAGATTTACCTGGCAAAACAACAGCAGACAAAAGTATTGAAATCTGCCCTACATATGGCAGAGCTGGAGACTGCAGATCAGAAAGAAAAGTTGCTGTTGTGGACAGACTCAGACTGTTCTTCCTGACATTCCCAGGAAATAAACACCTTTGACTATTTTAAGATAATTAACAAACACAAAAAAAAATCCCTGCATTTCTTTTGCAGTCTTGCCACCATGCTACTTTAAGTGCTAAAACCAAACATGAGGTAATTTAACCTCAAGTCACTGGAAAAAAAATCATTTCCCTCCTAGAATAATTTCAAAATAATTTTTATGCTCAGTTTCATGGATATTTCAATGTGATCATTTCCATCTTAATAGCTAAATCAAACTATTTTTAAGGTTTAGGTCAATTCTTATTTGTCTGAACTACTTACTGAGTATAAAATATCTGTGCAATCCATTATTCCTTTAATATTCCTGAAAAAAAGACAGGTGTCTGGTATGATTGGGGTTTTTTTAAGACAGTTCTTTGCTGGGAAAGTGAATAGTGGTTTATGAATTCAAGATATATGATTTAAACTTCAAAGTCTTTTTTTGTTCTTTTATTTCTTTGTCCTCCAACACAAGACAATTTTGTATGTGTGTGTATATATATATCTGTACAGAAACAACCTTCAAAGATCACAGGAAATTATTTTAGCAGTATCTCAGAAGGTGGTCTCAAACAGCAATTTTTATTACTGCAAGGGATGCTATAAAATAGATTTTTGCTTGTGTCTGTTCCCACATTGAATTCAGACTTCTCTGTCAGAAACAATGATATTACTTCTTTACCCTCTAACCTACTCCTCACTGGTTCTCTTCTATCTCACAGGCTACATAAGACTTTGGGACAGAGTCTTCTAACAAAACTTAATGGTAAATCTGCCATTTTTTCATGAGATCAATTTCACTGTATTATAAAGAATGGAAAAGGTACACCATTATTTTTTGTTCTGAAAGACAAGTACAACCCAAATAAGCTAAGGATTAATTGTGCTAAATGATTTATCTAATGGAGATTTTTCACACTAGAAAAACTGGGCATATAGATAATAAGTCTGTTGAGACTTGGTAGAGAGACAAAAAAAGCCGTCTTCATTTGAGAAACTGCAGGTTAAAAATCTTGATTCAGTAAAGTATTCTAATACTTTAGGCCTACCTTTAAGCAATTTGCTTCATTGTATGTGCTATTGTTATGAAAAAATTTGTGGCTATGTCTGGGAATACATTCCCAAATCTATGAAATAAATGGCTTTATCACAGTCTCACAGGAAGCCTGTTGCAGCCTTAGGAAATGGATTACTGCCTAATATTTATGAATCCAATACCATGACTTTAAATTAATTTATTTAATGGCTGTTTGGATAGGAAAATCTTGGCCTCTGTACATGCATTCTGGCATCTTAGCTCTATACTGATGGCAGGATTACAGATTCCACCAGACAGGTCTACTTTTCTTTTTGTCTGTACTGTCCTTCAGCATTTGTACCAGAGTCAGTTTATTTTCTGTTTCTGACTGAGGGCAAGTGATTGTACTAAACAGATAAAATAGATCTCAACTAAACATAATGGATATAGGCTCTTTTAAGCCTATTGGGACACAGCAGAAGAACCTGAGCAATAAGATAATCTTCGTTAACAAATAGTCTGATGTGCTAGTGAATAGGGAGAAAATTCATGTTAAATTGTATCTGGGATTGCTCTGGGTGTACAAAGATGTCTTAATGGTGTCATTTAACCATCATTGCAGTTTGCTAAATAAAAGCAAGGGGTTTTATTTATAAAAGTGAGGGGTTGGGGGTTATGTTTGAGGATTTTGCAACTTTAAAATGAAAGGTGGGAGATGAACTTAAGAAAAAAAAATCATCTGTGCTGAGAAAGAAACAGTTTTATTCCTCGTGGGCATAATCCAGGCGAGACATATTATATTTACCTCATGCTATTGGTGGTAGAAATTAGTGGGTTGGTGCAAGTTAACAAAGCGCTTCAGTGGGAGAAGTTAATTTCTGCCTCCAGAATGATCATATCACTTATTCTAGCAATGAAAAGACCCCACCTGAACAACACATCTTTCAAATAACCAAAAATGCACTTTTTAATATTACCACAAGCTATCCTGCTCCTATTTTAACTTTGTTGCAGTTTGCAACTGACTCATTTTGGGGATAATGGAGATAACATACCCCATTGCTGTTTAGAGTGAGGTTTGCTGTATAAAAACTACAATTAGAAATACATTGGAAATTATGAGTAAAGCTTCTGTTTCAAACTTAAAATCACTGTTTCAAAATGTTTATATTGCACATTCTTGTAAGACGCTTTCACCTTGTCTTTAACAGTGGTTAGTAGATCTTCACAGTATAACATAACATAATTTTTTAATCTATGTAAATAGGATTTAAACCAACAGTATTTAAAAATTGTGGAAATTCTGTAATATCCTTCACAAATAAAATATATTTAAAAAAATTCTTTTAGTTTCACAGGTGATTACAGAAACAAGACACTTTTCACTCTTTTGTGTCTGGAAAGGTACAGATTACAAATGAAGAAAAAATATCAGTACTGAGAAAATATTTTTGTTAAAGGAGATATATTTTATATTTCATATTTTATCAAAACATTAAAACACTTTGGTTATTAAGCTTTATTAAAGCATTTCCTTTGCAAATACAATATAATGCAAAAATAATGAGTTTTACTTGAACTCATAGCAGCTTAGCTCAAAATCTCTGATGTTTCTAACCTCAGTCATATTCCTATTTTATACTGACCATGCTGGGAACAAAGCACATCCTTCAGAATGCTCATGGGAGCTCATCCAAGTGTCGTGTTCCCCATGCCTATAGTTCCTCTGGCTGCAAGCTATTTCTGAGTTCCTTTCTAATTGTCCTTGCTGATTACTAAAATTCTATCTCTCCAGGGATGTGGGCACTGCTCACTCACACTTCCTGTTGAGAAGAGAGGTGGTTTCCTACTGCAGGGCTCTCTGTAGTGTCCGAGCAGTCATCAGCGAGCTGGCAGTGGTGATCCAGCACCTGCAGCCATGGCATCGCCTTCTCCAGGTGGTGAGCTCTTCCTCACTCTGCTGAGGCTCAGCAGGAGCCACCTCTGGGGAATCCATGAGTCTCTGGGTTTGGGAGTGGCACAATGTTTTCCCTACATGAAGGAACCTCCCCAGACATCCCGCAAGGCCCACCAGGGATCGTGCTGTGCTGCTGCTGGTATGTGCTGCTGCCCTGCCAGGTGCCTCCTCTGGCACTTGTGACCCTGATGCCACTTACCCCTGTCCTTGGCATGCTGACTTCCAGCCCCATAGCTACCTGCCAAAGGAGGAAAGGGCCCTGGAATAGGAATTTATTGTCATTGTCATATTTTCTGGAAAAATCCCTTTGCCCAGGAGTCTTCTCCTGGGAAGCTGAGAAGGCTCAGAGGAAAAGGAAAACAATATTATCTCATTGCTTCTCCTGTGTTTTGCTGCATTGGAATGTGTTTGGAGATTGTTTACCAACAGATGATTGTTTCATTGGTTTCATGTGGATTATTTTGACTTAATGACCAATCACTGTCAAGCTGTGTCGGGACTCTGGAAGGAGTCACCAGTTTTGATCATTATCTTTTTAGCATTCTGTAAGTATCCTTTCTGTATTTTTAGTATAGTTTAGTTTAGTATTCTTTAATATAATATAGTACCATAGTGTAATAAATTAGCCTTCTGAGAACATGGAGTCTGATTCATCATTCCTTCCTTCATATGGGAGGCCTGCAAATACAAGAATTTATCTTCAAGAAAATGCAGCTAGGTAATAGATTCTTTTTTTCTAGTCAAGCATCTGATTGGTTGTGAATTTTCACTAACAGAGGGACTTCTGCCTAGAAAAAAGCAGAAATCGTTTTCCTCAAATGGCTGTTTTTATAGATTTGGAAGGGAATTATCACTTCAGGTAGGCTTAATAATATAATAAATGTATGTATGTAATAAATGTAAAAATGTAGTAAATAAACAGCATAAATGAAGCCTGGAAAGTTATTAAAGGAATATAGAAATTACCTTATATTTCAATAACTTTTATTGAAATACATTTTCTGAGGCTAACTGAACTATGATTCAGAATGCAATTTAAGAGACTATTTTGAAACAGAGAATGAAAATTAACTTATCATTTTAATTAACACAGTTACTTAAAATAGAAATAATTTGATAGAGCTTCCAAAAAAAAACCCCAACTCATATCTTTCCACTTAAAATATTTTTTAACTTATTGTTTTGTTGTTTGTTGTTTGTGTTAAAGGCTGCTAATTTTTTCAGTGTTTGTACTCTATGGCTGGGTAAATGAAACAAATCTATTTATTATGTGTGTGTTTTCTGGCAAGCATAATTAAAGCACTTCCTATTTTTCAAGTTTTTCAAATTTCACACATTTAATATCGAAGATCTTCCATTCAAAAAGAAATCCCTCCTTCTGAAAGCATCTACACAGTCATGGTTATTCTGAAACCTTTTAATATCATGGGACAGTAATATTAAGGCCATACTTTTAAGAGAAATGGAGAAATATTGCATGGTGTTTTTAAATATAAGATTAAAATCCAAACCTTAAGTAATTAAATTTAAAGAACACTGGTTTCTTAAGCATAAACTGAGAGTTCCTTTAGTAGTATTTTCAGATAGACTTGTGTTAGGAGTAATGATTTAAATTAAAATTAAAATTTAAAAAAAAACCTTTTTGATTCAAGTGATGGCTCATTACTTCATACAAGTATTTTTTTATAAAACTACTAAAAAATTTAAACTAGAAAATACTGACTATAATGAACATTAAATAGAAAATGTATGCATAAGTAAACAAGTTTTCATAAGCAACAATTTCGTTATATAAGCTACATGTATACAAAGTGTGATATGTATCTTTAACATAATTTAAAGGACATTAGGAATATTTTAGATAATAACGTTTTTAAGCTTTATTGACAATTGCCCTCAGACTTATTAAGTAAAAATCCATTAGCTATTCACAGCATTTTGACCATATGAATATAAAATCCCATGAAGTCCATATATCTAAAATAGCTCAACATTTTCTAGAGCCAAGAGGGGATATCTTTGCAGCTCTTGGAACAATCAGGTAGAAGAAGAATGGTGCTAACTGTATCTCAGTTTGAAGAAGTTTCATTGGGGAAGAAAGCTCAGCTTCACTCAAGAATGTCAAGTTATATGAAGCACATCTTAGTGATAAGCCGGCAAATGTTCTGCATGAGAAGACTTTTTTTTCAATTTCTAAAAACAGAATGTTCAATAGTCTTGTATGAAATGGTTGGTTGTCTTTATGCATTAGTCAGTAGTTCAATTGATTTGATGAAGTCTGAAATATCATTAATTACACTCTCTAGCCACAGAATGATGTCAGAAGCGATCTTGAGAGTCAGTGTGAATGTATTCTGAATTTTAAACCTTCCTGCTCATGTCCTCTTATTTTCCATTGTTGGACACTTACCAATACACATTTTGAGATGCAAATGCAAAGTGGGAAAATCTAATATGTCATGTACAAAGGACTTCATTTGAAGGAACAGATGTTTAATCCAAACATCCCTTTAAGAATATGGTATTCCAAAGCACAGAGACAAGGATTATTGGACCTAGATATTAAACAAACTCAAGTCTGAATTTTGGATCATTAATGTGAGCCATACTGCATTAGTGATTGTATTGATTGGTAGTTATTATTGAAGTTAATTTTGTTGTCTGAAATGATTGGGTAATTACCTTAGGGTCAATGAATTCACATTAATCAAATGCTGACTGTGGAAATGACCACAGGAAATGTGTAAAGGTGACCTGGCTGACTACTGCTGCTAATTATTATTTCTAGTTTTTAAACTTTCTCAAAGGCAAGCCTATAAATTTACCCTAGTTTAGTAATTTGTATACTCAGTGCCTTCAGCATAGTACTTAGGAAGTCAAATCAAGTGATCTTAATATAAAAAATATTTAAGGGATTTGACCTAGTTCTTACAGATTTTATCATTTTGGAGTGAGGGAGAACATTGTTCAGACTCTGACATTCGTACCTTAGGAATTTTAAGATATGAGAATAGAGGGAAATAAGATAAAATTTAGGTGAAACAGTACCACTTTTATAAAAATAAAAGCCTAAATCATAGTATCTTGGGAGCTCATTTTGGGCCTCCTGAAAGCTTTCCACTTGTCCTCTCAGTTAGTTGTTATCAGTCTTGTCCAGTCACCCTCCTCAAGAAGCTCTGACTAGAACAGTTTGTCCCACACAATATCTAGACAAGTGTTGAATATTTCTAGGGGTGAGAACTGCACAAACTAGCTGAGGAACCTGACAACTCTCACAGTAAAATAAGTTTTTTCTTTTTTTTTTTATATGTAATTTCCTATTTCCCTTTGTGGCCATTTGTGCTGGTTTTGGTTTGAGTAGAGTTGATTTCCCTACCTTTATTTTCTGTAGCAACCACTTTATGAAAGAAAAAGGCTACCATGGCAAACATGTTGTTAGTGTCTGCACAAACCAGCATCATAACTTATGTCCTTTAACATATTTAGTATGAGAATTCCCACTAGCTGATTTTATATGCACGCATGATTCCATGCTTCTTTTCTTATTCTAAATTACCCTGATTTTCTAACCATACTAGTGTAGTGCTGTTTGTCCTGACAGTTTCATGTTGGAATGCCAAAACATGTGAAAAATTACCTTTTTACAAATAAGATTTGTAAATGAAACTTATATTTTTTAGGATAGACTAAGGATACTTATCTGTATGTATCTATAGCTTTATCTATCTATATCCTGTATTCATCTATTTATGTCTATATCTATATCATCTATCTCTATATCTAAATATATTGCACATAAACTCTTTTTCCTTGAGCATGGAGAATTCTCCATGGGCACCACTGTTACCCTCACTACACCAGACCAGTGCATTTAGCTGATTTGGATCCTTGACTTTTTGTGCAGCTCTGGCTTTGGTTCAAACAAGCTGCCACTTCCAGGGGCAAAGCTGCACATGTGCAGCTCCTTGTCATGTTCAAATACAGGTTTACAGCTCTCATGGGGTGAGAGCAAAGGCAGCACTATGCCCCACACCAAAGGCAGTCATGAGTAGACAACACGCACTGACACTGGATGAGCTCTGAAATAAACTCCCAGCAAAAAATATCACAACTACAAGAGGGTAATTAGAGTTATTTGGTGACTTGAATTTTCTGATTGAGAGAAGCTTAGGCCCAACAGTATTTAACATTTTACGAATTCAATTTGCTTAATGAGGTGCAGCAAAGGTGACAGCATCCCTAGTGCAAAGTGTGTATTTAATTTTGACAAGCTATGCATGGCCAGAAACAACAGCAATTTCCTTTTGACAAGCACTATTACTTATAAATCACACTAGTGGCACAGCAGCATTAATGCAAAAGGATGAGCAGATTAGGCAAAAGCTACCTGATCCTATTCCCAGCTCTCATCCCTCAGGTACTACAGACAGCCCTGTAGTTTTGGTCCCGTGCCAGACAACACCCATTTAATTCTTGTCTTAGGGCAATCTGTATCTTCCCCTTTTCTGCTGTAACAGGTCTGGCCAAGATATGTGAGGGACAATGCAACCAAAGGAGGGTAAGGGAGCCCAGAGGCATTGAGCTCACAGGTCTTTGCAATTTTCAGTATTTGAGGAGGCTTTGCTGGATAGTAGCCCATGCTCTTGAGAAAGAGAAAGCAAGAGTGTGAGAAAGAGAGCAGGACTGTGGGAGTGCCCAAGGAGCAGCCCCCAGATAGCATCAGTAACAATGTACAGGTCAGAGACTGTAAATTTACAGGGCACAACTGTGCCCTCAGTGAGGAAGAGACTAGGTAGCCTTTTGAGTTGGGTCTCATACTTACAATATGGCAAAAAAGTCTTAAAACTTGTGAAACAATATTCACATTAGGAGGCTAAAAAAGAATCTGAAGATTACGTCTCTTCCTAAAAGTGGATAATTTGTATGAATATTAGAAGTTAAAGCACCCACCTATTTGAAATATCTGCTTTCCCAAAAGCCAGTTGTATACAAAACAAGCTTTAAGGTGTTGCTACTGCTTTTCTGCAAATTTGTTGTCATCCTATGGGTGACCTGTAAAAGCTGTGCAAACTTGAATGTCACTTAGCATGATTATTTTGCAAGTAAAGCTGTGTTGTTGGTTTCAAAAGGGAAAGAAACCACAAAGAGGAACTGTTTTGTCCAGTAAAGACCTGTGTAAATATCATAACAGTATTTCCCTGACATCCCTTCAAGATGAAGTAACAACTGTGCTATTGTGTATTTTTATAACAAAAATGAAATTGTGAAATCATATAACCTTGGAGCAGAAACAGTTCTTTCCTCTTTTGTTGAGAAATGTGAAAGAGGAACTTTTTATCCCTTCATGTGATTTAGCAAAGGTGAAGGTCAGTGTATATTTTAAGACAATACTTGAAATTTGTTTTAATTATGTGTGGACATATGGTAGTCCGACCACACCTGGCCCAGCACCCCACCTTGATTTCAAAAGCCAGCAGTGATGTGTTGCAGTGGGATCACTGTAGTGACACCAACAGCTCTTCTCACCACAAAGTGAAGGGGGATACTGAATACTAAATGGGCTGCTCAAAACTAGTCCCTGTCCTAAGGAAATAGCATTCTTATTCATTGTTGTAAGAACTTAGTGCTCTTAGGGCCTATACAGAGTGACCATCTCATGATGATCTTTCTCTTTGCAAGGATTTATAAAGCCATTGTTACTGGGTGAAGCTGTTTAAAAGTATTTGTTATCTTGAGGATGAAGGTGCAATTCTAATAATCTGATCAATATGGCACTTCTCTTTTATATATATATATATTTATATGTGTATATATATATATATAGCACATATTTGTATCTATATCTGTATCTAATCTATATCTATGATAGTGTGTAAATTAATTCATGTTGTTACTCTCTATATTACTCTTAATGGTATTCCTGTATATAAAGTAACGTTCCAAAATTCTTTGTCAATTCATAACAGTCTTTTCTCCGTTGAGTCACATCATTTAAAGTTCATATCTTTCTGTTTAAAGATACAATGATATATATATATATAAAATTAAAATATTGGAAGATAGAACATATAGCTTAGCAAGCTGTGAGGGTTATGAAAACTGGAATAAGATATGCAGCACAAAAAGAACCATGAAGATACGCTGAATTTCTGATGAGGAAAAAATCAGCAATATTACAGAAGGAAATAGGAATTTAGGCATATGACTCGTAATAAAAATACCAATAAAAATGGTTCATTCAAGGAACTGAAGTAATATAAACACCTGTGTTAATGAATGTGAGTAGATGAAACAATCAATAGATGAAAAAGCAGTTGACAGAACTAACATATCACATTATTTCGTCTTGTGGAAAAAATGATAAAATGAAACTCCCTCTGGCCTTGATAGCTTTTGTTTTCATGGTTAGCTGGCAGAAAAATCCATAGCAATAAAATTCCACCAATTTTACTGGTTATTTTCCATAGTCTCACCTAGATGCTTCATGCTTTTAAATTCAATTTCATCATGTATAGCAAAGCTAAGTTAAAAGAAACTTTTAAGTCAGACAAAAAGCAGCATGAGAAACAATATTTTCATGAAACTGATGAGAACAAAAGAATTCAACCAGAGCTGTGATAAAGTAGTCAATGGCCTGCCATAGACTGTGAACATTATTTTCAGGATATAAAACAAGAAAATAGAAATTAATTCCACACACCTCTGGCTTCAGGAATTGTAATTCTTTGTTTTTACTGATGCTTGGAGAGGCTACCAAGACCAGAGGCTAGACTGAGTTAGAAAATAAAGTAGGTATTTCTTGAAAGGCCTTCAAAGGATACATCCTGGGCAATGTAGGAGCCTCACAGAGGCTACACTCAAGATGGATGATGATCACCAGTTTTTTGAACAGATGTGAATTTGGTCTATTTGCCTATCGGGGATTAATTGTGCAATTACAGCTCCAGGTAATGAAGTCAAATTCTCCCCAGTTTGCCCTCCCCCCCCTATTCACTTTTGTTTATACTTTTCTGGCCTGAGGCTGAGATGACCTTGGTTCTATCTGAGAAAAGATTGTTTTGTCTGAAGGGATAAACTAAACTGTGAAGAGACTCCAT
Organism: Pheucticus melanocephalus; assembly: GCA_013398405.1. NCBI lineage: Eukaryota > Metazoa > Chordata > Aves > Passeriformes > Cardinalidae > Pheucticus > Pheucticus melanocephalus. Next base: position 66,553 of record VZSJ01004964.1, on the reverse strand, counting down.
ATGAAGTTCAGAGTTATACATTAATGCAGTACAGGATCTGAAAAATACAAAATCTAAAACTCAAGGCATCAATATTGTAGATAGAAATTCCAATAAAAATTAATTATTTGTTCAGATACTACATAGGTCCTTCAATTTTATGGAGCAAAATATCCCAAGAATTCTTATATTATGTAGACAAAATATCTCTTTTTTTTCTTTTTTTTTTTAATATCCACAGAAAATAATCTGGTATGCACTTAAATTCCCTTTTTAAAAGTTTTGTCCATAAATTATGTGTAAATGCAACTTGAGCAACTACCATTTATTTAGGTCACCAGACACTAAAGATATTGCTTCAAGAAGCACTTGAGGTGCTGTAGCTGGAAGACTTTTCTTGAGGAATAATAGTCAAATACCATCTTTAAGCATAGGTTTTTGGTACTCAGAAGGCATATCTCATACCTTTAATTTGCCATGCTTCAGCAATGATTTCAAAACCTTGGAAAGCCTTATAAGCATATCCGATTTTTTTCTGAAATTGGATTCTATAAAAAATTTCCTTTTATTGGATTGTCACACCTAACAACAGCAACCTACTGCTTTTCTTTTGCTGCATAAGTTTAGCTCAATAGAGGTCTTTTCATGCTTCCAAAATGCATTTTTTATTTAAGTTTAGGAAATGCAGATCCTAAGGAAAGATATTAATGATCACATAGTCCTCTCCTTCCTACAGCCTCTCTCAATTTATTATATGTTCAGTAGTGGTTTAATAATAATGATGATTCTATTTACTGTAAATTAAGCTGGCAGAAATGAAGAAAAGTCCTTTTGGCTGAGGAAAAAAATTACCAAGTATAGTATAAGTTCTTTAGAGTAATGTCAAATTGTAATATATTTCTATTTCTTACAGGATTTTTTGATATCTGGATGTTATTGGAAGAGTGGTTTCCAACTTTCTTCATTGAAGTGTTATTCCTGAATTATTCTGGAGAGCTAGTCAGCTACAGTGGATGCACTGCACATGACCCTGAACCTTCTCTGTGTACACAATGTGAGTATGTAAGTACATAGCTTGTTTCTCCTCACAAAAATAAGCAGAGGAATTCTGCAGTGCAATGGTTACTCCGATTATGGTACTGTATTCATGTATTATGATTCTGTCAATGTAACTGTTTCTTAGGTTACAATTTTGGTATATGAATTCTTTAAACGTGAGTTGAGAATACTGGCAGAGTAGACTGCTTCACAATTAGTCCTTTAATTGCTTACAACTTATTAGATCAGGTCAGTAATAAATTGGTCCTGTCAGGTTAACCTCCAGAGAAAATCTTTGAGAAATAAATCTTCTTTAAAAAGGGAGTAATAACATGGTTTGTTCAGCTACTTTTACATGGGAACATAAGGTGGATTTTTGTAGATTTAAGAAGTCATTTTTTCAACAGTCTCTTGGAGTGGGGAGCCATCAAGTTGAGAAACATATTTTGAAATGTACTATGGCCCAGATAGGTTACTTTACATGTCAGAAGGTTGCATAGTAGGTAGCCCCAATGACATCAGTGCACAGATGCTTACTTAGCCTCTTGTAAGCTGTTTCCAGGAGAGTGCAGTGAGTTGACAGCTCCTGAGGCCAATGTTAATCTTCCATTGGTTCCTGGCATCAGGGACAACTTTACACACTACACGACACTAGTTATAGTTTAGAAGTACTGAGAAATTACCTTGAAATTCAAATTATTTATCCTGAAATTATGAATAGTCTTCACCTGCTCTAATCCCTTGAGGTAGCTGTATCTGTAAGGAGGCGTATGGATCAACTAGGAGTGTTGGTGTACATGGCAGGTGGTTGAAATCAGCAGTTTGGAGCTTCTACTTTGCATTACACTGTGGACTTCCTTAGGAATAGAGAAACTACACAAGCGCTTTCAGATACAGTCTTCTGCTTTATGGATTTAAAGAACTTTTTAAAATTGGGTTATCGGTAGCTTTAGCAAACTGGCAAGCATACAGGAAAATATTAAATACGCTTTTAGTACCCTTTACAGGTAAAATGCTTAAGTAAGTGTTTTAGGATTAAGCACAGTAAAACTACAAAAGCCAGCAAAGGCACACACAGAGTAAAGCATTTTAAGATATTGGTGATAAATGTTAACAAAATATAAGGTCACAATAAATAAACACTGGTGCAATGTGAAACAAAGCACAATACCAGTTTGAACTTGGCTGAATGAGATAAAACAAATTATTTATAAAATAATTTTTAAGAGATCTCTCTGGGAAAAAAATACCGATATTGAAGGTCTCACCGAAATACAATGCTTAAAAAAAATATATTAAACTGTAGCTATTGATACATCGAATACTCTAAGACCTATTGAAAGATTTTATAGTTTTGCAAAAAGAAAAAAATACATTTAAAAAGGAGCACAGCTCTGTAAATCTGGGATACATTAAACCTACTGAAGTGTGTAAGAGCATACAGTACTAAATTCAGTAAGCTTTATGTCTAAACATGCCATTTATAAACACACACTGTAGGTACTTTAAGGAAGAATAATTGTCTAAAAAAAAGATCATAATATTAGACACTCATATGGATTGCTGTTTGGGAGTTGTTAAAGCTGCAGTAAATCTAAATTGACTTTTTCTAGACGTACATATATATCTCAAAACTTTGTTTTACAAACTTTACAAATAATCTGTTGTCTAAACTACGCACAACAACTTGAGATGGAAGAGTGAGAATATTTTATATTATCTTCTTTATTTTTTCCCCTCAAGGTTTATATATTTTAAAAGTTAAATGGAGTGCTCTGTATCTACTTTGTAGGCTACCATATGGAAAACATAGTAGTCTGAAGATCAGTCTCTGGTCCACAGCAGAGCTCACCGATGTCAGTGTTTTTGAGACTGGGCATTTCTTTGTTTTTGAGGCTGGGCATTTCTTTGTTTTTCTCATTTGGTTTTTCCAAAAATCAATTGAAGTTTATGTAAATAATGCCATGGTGTGGTTTAGAAATCAGCTTGGCTTGAAGTTGGTATGCTTGTTTCTGTTCACGTTTCTGGTGATGTTCTTCAATGTTTTCCCTTTAAGCCACACAAACTTAATCTGCAATTTTCAAGATATTAAAGCATCATATTTTCCACAGCCACATTGGATTTACATATTTTATGTCTAAGTATTTCATTTCACTAAAATGAAACTAAACACTAGGATTAAATTTACTGTGATTTCCAGCTGAATATCAGAGGCTAGAGAGACTGAAGGAGTTGTCTTATCAACTACTTGCCTAGGAAGAGAAGGGAATGTGAAAGCCGGGTGAATCAGGATTATGAAATCCTTAACTTCTCTCTTCTGCTCTCTTACAATGGATCTGAGATACCTGGGCATTACTCTCTATTCTCTGCTCTGGGTCTAGTCCATTACTACTCATGAACAGTGTTCGCTATGTTTGACCCATTTTTTATTGCTGTAAATGATTCAGAGAAACAGCACAGAGAAGGGTCTTATATCCCGTGTCACAGCTTATTAGAAAATACAACCTGATAAAGACTCAGAGGCAGGTTCCTTCTTTATTCAGTGCTTCATCAGTTCACCAGGCATGGCACATATTTTGACAGTTCTATAGCTTACTCTTTCTCTTTTCAGAATGAATTAAATGATCAGTGTGTTGTGTGAGAACTGCTAAGCATAATAATCTCATTAATAACAATTCCCTTCATATATCAGGTGCAAAGATATTGCTATACACTGAGTGAAGCAATTTGTTGGCTTAGAGTACCTTGCAGCAGGAATTTGATGGATTAAAGAAAGATGAGTTGTGTGGGAGCTGTTCCGAGGTATCCCCTCAGTTCTGTTTTGGCAGCAAAAATGATTCTCCTAGAAGGAAAGGGTCCTACTTAGTATGCATAGATGCTTTGCTGACAATCTCAACCCAGAGACCATCCATGTAATTATTTTCAGTTAATAACCTGAACCAGGACCACCCCTGAGAATTACATCATGAGTAGGAGAGCGTTGTCCAAACTCCTCTCGAGCCCTGTAAGTCTTGGAACTGTGACCACTTCCCTGGGAGCCTGTTCCAGTACCCAGCCAACTCTGCATGGAGAACATTTTCCTAATATCCAACATAAATGTCCCCTGACTCAGGACATTCCCTCAGGTCCTGTCACTGGTCACCACATAGAAGAGATCATTGCCTGCCCCTCCTTTTCACCTCATGAGGAAATTGTAGATTCCAATGTGATGTCCCCTCAGTCTCCTCTTTTCAAGGCTGAACAGATCAAGTGACCTCAGCTGCTCCTCATACAGCTTCCCCTCAAGGCCCTTCAGCATTGTTATAGCCCTTCTTTTGCATGTTCTCCAACAGTTTAATGTTTTTTTTGTTTGGTGACACCCAAACAAACATATGAGACATAGAAGATGAGGCTGCCCCAGTGCAGAGAAGAGCAGAACAATCACCTCCCTTGCCTGGCTGGCAATGCTCTGCCTGATGCCCTTCAGGACACACTTGGCCCTCCTGGCAGCCACAACATACTGCTAATCGCAGACTAATGAAGATTCTTTGTGCAGTTTACAATGAAATCTGAACAGATTGAAAACAAACTACTTCCTAAAAATTTTCCCATTTCCCATCCCCCTCCCCAATTGAAATACAGGTCTTGTTGGAACACAGATGACATGAAAACTTGCCCACTTATATTTACAATTAACAAGAAAATACTGGTTCTTGAATAATTTTTTTCTGGTTTGGAGAAGCCTTTGGTGTAAAGATATCTTAAAAAGGTTTCATTTTGAAGTGTATGTTGCTCATGAATAACTTTTTTCCAAGGCTAGTTCATTAATTTATGTGATAGAAATACAATGTAGTGTAACCCCTGTGCTCCTTTCTGTGCATTAGGAATTACATTCCATTTTACTGTTTTTGAAACAGAAATGATGCTTTTTCAGTATGACAAGAAAATATAGTATGATTTCTATTCCTTTTTGCATGGAGGTTTGCATCCTAATGAAAACTTTTCACTACTCAAGGGTTGTAATGTTATGACCATGGGTTAGGTCAACAATTAACAAACGTTTATTTCCTCAATATTTTGGAAAGTTTGTATTACTTGAGGAATATAAAGAGTCAAAATTGCTTTGTGAATAACTTTTTTTATACCTGTATATGAGTTTTTTCTGTTTGTATAGTGTTTTTTTCCTTCATTTTTTTTCAATGCATTATTTCCTGATCTCATCTCTGCTCTTTGCTTTCTTAAGAGGTTTTCTTAAAAATTCTGTTCAGCTTAGCTCCGAGTGTTGTACAGAGAGGAAGGTGAATGGGATACTTTCTTCCTGGGCACATGCAAAACAGACAGCTGGACAATTTATTCCCATCATACCAAAGAATGACAATATTTTAGAGAAGGATGAGAGATTCCTACTTCACCCCGCCTGAGTGGCTGGTTATTTGCTGCTGGAGTTTAGTTTTAGAGCTTTCCAGAATAAAAGTAATGAGGCCTGAGTGTGCTTAATGTCCTTGACAACTGCAAATGAGGAGCTGCAGTATATATTCCTGCAAGATATGTTTCTATTAGTGGGGCTTCTTTGATCCCTATACAGCACAAGCCACAGTTTTCTCCATTAGGAATCTGAAATAGTCCTTGTACTGAGCAGGACATAGTCTTGGCACAGTCAATGGTAAATGTAAAGCTTAAAATTACATATAAGTTTCCCAGATTTCAACCATAGTTTTCTGGTTTGGTTTGGGGTTTTGTTGTTTTTGGTTGGTTGTTGTTTGTTTGTTTGGGTTTGGTTTTGGTTTTTTTTGTGTGTGCGTATGTGTCTGTGATATTGTGGTTGTTTTGTTTTTATTTGTTGCTTGTTTGGTTTTCTTTTGTTTTATTTTTCAAATTGAAAAGAGGCTGCTGAATTTCATGGACTTTAAGCTCCAAATTCTGTGTAAGTAATTTTTTGTATGTGACAATCACAAGCCTCCTGATTGCAGTTAATCATCAGCAAAAAGAGCTGAGATTTATCCAATATTAATTATTAAAGTTAGCACTATCTAACAGTGAGAAAAGTGATATGAAAGGGATGCAAATTCTAAGTGATCAGGAAACATTAGGGTTATACAGACCTATAGAAACCATGTGAAAATTCTGCTAAGATATTAATTCTTTTGCTTAGATTTTTAGTCTTTTGACAATAGTTGAAAGGCGTCTTTGTAGAAGTCCTTGATGAGATTGTTTGTTATATCTAAATTTGCAAGTAGTGGTGGTAAAAAGTCAGGGACCTTAGGAAAGGGTTAGACCAGATAATAAAACAGTGGCATTAATCAATTCAGTAGGAACAGAAACACACTGAATTTAGAAATGTTCTAGAAAATCAGGCAGGTTTTATGTACCTTCAAGAAGGGAACAAAAGTACTGCTAATAGGTCCATTATTCAAGCAATTTGTTCTTGCTGGCAGTCTCTACTACAGTTCTTAAATTCTGGGAGTGAATAGTCTTTCTCTCACTTGGAAAAAGTCATCCTTGTTCCTACTAAGTATTGTATTCTGATGGGACTGTCCAGAAGTCCTAGTGAAAATCCTAGCTGATTTAGAAAGAAGTAGATCTGTAGGCGATGAGAATTGCTGGTAGGGACAGGGAGGAGGTATTATTTAGTATTTTCCAACGCTTGAGTCTGAGTGATTTTTGTTTTTGCAAGAATCTACATTTGCAAAAAAAATGTCTTGCTAATAATATTGAATAAATATTGAATACTTTATTAGAATCTGGGTCATTTTTTTTGTCATATAGAATGAGAAAAATATTTATTCTACCTAGAAATAGTGTATATCTAGAGTGTTTCTAAAAGGTAAGGTCCTAAAGACTAAACTTTTCAACTTTTAAGTCTCACTAGGAGCTGTAACAGAAATGGCGCAAGAATGCAAAGGCAAAAGTTGCTGTTATAACCCATCGTGTGGTAAAGGTCAGGTTTCCTGTCTGGTGCAGCAAGCTGAAAACACTTCTGTCATAGGGATTTAGATTCTTAATTTTACTCTTCTTCAGTGTTTAAACATGCAGCAGCATCAACTTAAATAGCAGCTTTAATATCATTTAGGTTATTTCTTTATTTTTCCCTTTAAATCTGTGAATAAGTATACAGATTTTATTTAACACACTTCTTGCTGATTTAAGTTCCTTTGAATGTTGACAATATTCTCAGGCTTTCCTGTGCTCTTTAGTCGAATTGTAATTGTGACTTTGGACTTCATTTGGTGCGAAGATTTTATCACATGTTCAGTAGACATGTATTTAGAGAAGGTTTAAAAAAGACATTTCACTGGCTTTTCAGAGCTAAATCTCTATTTAACAGTTACCTTAGACTCTGCCATATCTTTGTTTGTTACTTTTTACTTCTGTATTCCTAAATCGCTGCTGAATTCCCCCAGACATAGCCACATTCAAAACATTGAAATCATCTGATTTCTAATCTCCTATTACTGTGTCCACAGGTAGCTGATGGAATTAATGAAATATAGTTTTAATCAAGGTGTGCAACACATCCCTAGCCTAAAACTGGGTCAGTGGTACCTCCACAATAAAAATCCTTTGTTTCAGTGGAGGGCAGTGAGCTTGTTTTGCAAAATATTTCCCCTTTGGGCATTTGAATACCTAGTACACTGAGAACAGTTTGTGGTTACATTACAACACTTTATAAGGTTAGAACAGCCTTTGTTCTCTTTCTCTTTTGCAATTATAACTGGATATTACTGCGAGATGTTTATTGTCTTATCTCTGCCAATATGGCAGTTCAGTATTTATTGTTCCCATATTTCAGAGTAAGAAAGAGAACAAGTATTAAAGAGTTATGACAACCCTGCTTGCTTACCTAAGAGCCACAATTTTATCATTGCTCTAAGCAGTGTACATAACCTTTACATAGGCTAATTAGTTTAAATTCCTTCATCTTTTTTCTCCCGCCTATACTTTTACAGAGCAGAAATTTTGTATTGCTGTGGCTTGAGATAATTCTGGTTTTACGCAAAGTAGCTGCAGCGAATTAGTTTTCTCTTAAGCTTTGATTATATTTCTGCACAGAAAGTCAGTGGGAGGCTAATGACTTTAAAAGAGCCATTGTTGTGTACATGTTATTTAGCTGAATTAATCTTACTTAAATGTTGGGAAATGTTACTTACTTTAATGTGGTTCTATTTTTGAAGCAGACTCTTACAGATCAGAGAGCATAACTTAAAATGATAATGATAGTTTCCAGAAGTAGTGCTTCCTTCTGCAGGATGTTTTCCCTATGTTAGAACCTTGAACAACAACCTTCTTATCATTAAGATTGCCAGTCCTTCCTTCAATAATTTTATAAATAAGAACATTCAGGGAAATCAAAGCAATGTGAATTTAAGTCTAACAAATTGCACATTGTTGTTCCTATTCAAAATATACTGAATTTACTTCAGACATAAATGTAAATCCAGATGGTGTATTTTTATGCTTGAACTCCTACACAAGTATTTACCTGAATTTAACAATTTGGATTTAAAATTTTACAAGAAGTTCATAATGTCTCTATGTCCATAAGGATATCATCTACACTAGCAATCAAGTGTAGATGATCAGCTCATGATTCCTTTTTACGAAATCACCTTCCTATACTTAGTTCCTTTATAACAATTTTCTGCAGGGAATGTTTTCACAGTGGCAAGAAAATGAATAATAAATTTATTTTTTTAATAACACCTTTTTTTTAATTGCTTCCATCAAATGTTGTGTTTCACTAACTAGAATAAGTTTGAAATTAACATTATTCATGCACACTTCAACGTGCATGTTAGCAGCCTGATACATATACTAATATAATAAAAGCATGTCATATTTTCTAGTGATCTTTTAAAGAATGGAGATTGACTTGTACAATGGTTTGCCTCTGGAGAAAGTATAATGGGAAATGTAATCAATCCCCATGAATCACCCCCATTGTACCCTTTCTAAGGCAACAGCACAATCTTTTCAGTCCCTGCACTGCAGGATTTATTGAGGGTTATGATGGTTTGAACTGCAGCAACTCTGATAATACTGATGATTTTCATTGACCTGCTGGTAAATACGATATTTTAGTTGTTTTTTCTAGTGACTAGCAGGGATGAGAAAAAAAACTGAGAACTGAGGCTGAGCACAGAAAAGGTAATAGTGGTACTTGGTGTAACCTAGGGCAGAGGGTAGGAAGACTCCTAAGAGGGATCTGGACAGGCTGGACAAATGGGCCAAGGCCAAGGGTGTGAGGTTCAATGAGGCCGCGTGCTGGGTCCTGCCCTTGGGTGGCAACAACCCCACACAGCACTACAGGCTGGGAACAGAGTGGTTGGAAAGGTGCTTGTGTTCACTGACAGGGTTATCAGCTTTGGAACAAACTGCCGTGGCAAGTGGTTGAGTCACCATTCATAGCGATATTTAAAAGATGGTGCAGGAGTGATATTTAAAGGATGGAGAAGGCTTTAGTGGGGAACTTCGTAGTATTAGGCTGATGGCTAGACTCAAGGACCTTAAGTGTTTTTCTTCTCTAAATTACTCTATGATTCCATAGATAAACAAACATGTTTTAATTTATGTAATGATTTTTAAGACTGTCAGCTATCTTCATGATTAAAGATTAATAAAGAATCGTGAGAATGTTCGTCCTCAGGGAGAGGTGGTGGTCAGGAATTTTTTATTATCTATATTTTTTTCAAAAATCACAGACTTTCAAGACTTGTAAATTTATGTTCTATATGCTGTATTACTTACAAAATAATTCAGTCTCACCAGTGTCTGTCACACTGAGAAGTGTTGTGGCTCAGGACCTGATCTTCCTGAAAAAATTTGATTTCAAACATACGTTTGACAGTGGTGGAATTCTCCTAGTTCTCTTAATGACCCTTATTCTTAAATAAGAAAAAGTTCTGATCTTGAACCTATGAAAAATATATAAATATTTAGTAAAAACACATTTTTGAAAAATGTCACCATGCCCTTAAAAAATGTCAAATCTTTTTAAACCACTGCATGACACTTGGTTCCTCCCTGGGAGGGGTGAGGTGTAGGTGACCAGAATTATACAGGGAAGAATTTTGATGTACAACAGTGATCATATTCATGTGCTATTTTTTACCTCCAGAAGTAGTTTTCACTTCCTGCTTATTTTTTTTCTTATTGTCATTTACATATTCATTTTTTAAAAATGAGCCAGAAATTATGTGTTCTGCTGGTTAAACTCTTTGACATTATCAAATTGCATAACTCTTCTGATATCCATATGTCAGGAGATAAAAAGTGATGATCTAGTTATTTTTATAAGAAATTAAAAAAAAAACCTGAAATCAGTTCAGGTCAGTATGTGCAATACCTTTTCACTGTTAACAAGAATCAATCTGTCAAACTGTATTTTGTTAGTTTTCTAGAAAATGAGTTTTGATGATCTATAGCTTGAGGCTCTTAATTTTAAATGGAAGAACAGATAGCATCATGTACTGTATCAATTTTCTGAGCACACTAAAGTGCAAAGTTAACTTCTCCAGTTTTACATAGTTTTATCCTTTCACCATGACTTTTAAATGCTTTGGATTTTAGTTCTTCAACACAGGTTCTGCTATGCAGGCAGTTTCTGTTCAGTATGAAAGATGGAGGAAACGTATGGATCACTCAGAATAATGAAGAAAATTCACAGATTGATTGGTTATATATTTTACAAATCTTGATAATCAATAGTTAGAAGAAAAATGTTAAAATAGTTAGACACAGTAATGGACTAGTTGTTTTCCATAGCCGTGGTCCTAGGTTCCTCTAGGGCAATGAATCAGGAAAATCATAGGCAAATTTGTTCATTCTTGTGTAAATCAGTAACACAGAATTCCTATTCCTAGTTCTCCCCTCTTTTTATTTTCTACATAAGAGATCTTATAAATATGTCTGGAGGTTCTGCATAGCTCAGATTACATTAGTAAAAAGTCAGTACCTAATATCCTTTTATGTATATTCTTTTTTAAGTGTAGATAATTATAATCTGTGGAGAGAATGGAAATTCCTGTGCCCCACTTAAAGAACAGCTTTTCTATTATGGAAGATGTCATTATAGAGTTATAATTTTGATGAAAAAATTTATACAACTATCTACCACAGAGTTTGGCAGGCAAATACTGAAAATCTTATATAAGATTTTTGAAGTCGTGCTATCACCATTCACTTATTTCAAGAAAAGCTTCCATTCAGGAAATACTCAGGAAATATCTTCTTATTCAGTATTTTTGTGACCTCCAAGGAATGGATTTGAGCTGTGACCTTCTCAGACTAAAAATAGTATGATTTTTACTGGGTCCTTTACTTCTGCTTAGTGCTGACCAGCAGCAAACTGATAAAACAAAGGTCAGTTTTGGACAGTCTCATCTTACAAGGAATAGATGTTTCTGCTTCTGTAGGGATTTTGATTCATAGAAAACATGAAAGTTTTTGTCTTTAGCCTCACTGGCATGGAGTGCTTTTAAAATTTTAACCTATCTGAAAATATAAGTCATTCCACTGGCTGCTAAGAGATAGTTCTTGTTTCAACTTAGTTCACTAAGAGCTTGACAGTGCTTCACAAAAATCTGTTTTTCCTTTCTAGGATGCATTTTGGAAGCCTTGCTAGACCAATTACTTATGAGTGGTGACTGTAATTACAGGAATGCACTAATATGGCCAAGTACAATCAATATTAATTCTATTGGAAATAATGTCGATGTATGACTTTCTTCAAAAAATAAAAATGTGAATTGCAACTTTGGCAATCATAGTTAGTTGGTTACCTACTAAGACACTTATTATGCTAATTTATACTTTTTAATTAAAACCCCTCAATATATTTTAAAAATACTATGGGGGGTTTTGTGAATAAAAAAAAAGTCTGCTGTGTATGGGTCTCATTTGTGAGAAATATGATTTTCTTTTAGAATATTTTTTACTAATTGATGCAGTCCTGGACATAATTTTTAGCAAGAACAAACATGTACCTTATTATCCAGTATAGAAATGCCCTGTCCACTGTGTGATGATAAATTATCACTTGCTGATCATTCTAAGGACAAATGTTTAATGACCAGGAGAGGTGAACTGAGCTCTCAATAAGTAATCATTCTCACTAAGTAGCAAGTATAAGCGTAAAATGAATGATGAAAAATACACAGAGGAAGTGGTGACATATTTTTTTTAAAAATTGCTTTGGACCGCTAGCATTGGCCAAATTAGGAATGACTTTTAGAATTAACACAAATTAGTAAAATTCTAATGGAATCAACTAAACAGTCACTTAGTAATATGAGATTTGTGTCTCAATCTCTTTAATAATGTGTCTAGTATTTAAATATTCGTATAAAATATTAACTTTCCCTTGGAATTACTAAAACCTTCTACTATTATGCACTAATACAGAAGGCCTAGCTGTATTTTACTGAGGATTAGGTATCACATTTTATTGAACCCCTAAAATTTTATTGGAACATATTCTTCAAGATCTATTAAAACTAGAATTTATCATTACATTTTATTGCCAATCCCACACTTAAATGTCTTAGAGAGGTTACTACAACTTACCTTTGTGTAATAATCTATTTAATGGTCTCACCCTTTCAGTATGCATATTTGGAAGCAGTAATACATCTAAAAGGCAGTTTGATACAAATTAACTTTGCCAGTGGATCAAAGTAGGTAGGTACCTTGCTTGCTCACATATCACCTCTGTGCAATCCGTCCATAATTCACCAGTAGTTTTCCCTTAGTTAGCAGCAACGGAAACAAAAAGGCTAAAAGTGCTGAGGTAAAGGAAAAGTTAGAGTTACACAAACCATAAAATCTGAAATTCTTTCCAGATCCTTCCTGAAGGAGTATTTGTGCTTCTGCAGTGAATTGCATTCCAAGCCTTGAGAAATCCACTATATTGTCAGCGGCTAAGATGATCTTGTGTTGAATTTTCATATAAGTCAATGGACTTGTAATATCTGTTCAGCAATCCACATAGCATATATTAGATCTTTTAATCAGTCATCAGGCAGCTGATGTACTTCTTATTTATAATTAAGTAGCCCCTGATGAAACTACGGGGATTACAAAATAAGCAAAACAAACCAAACCCACAAGAGACTTGGCAGGTATTTTGTAAATGGCTCCCAGCCAGAAAGGCACCTGCTCATATCCTTGCACAAGTGCTTCTTGCACCTTGCCAAATTTCTCACATTTCCTGTTGACCTGTTCCTCCATGTTGATTAGATATGTCTGAAGAGTACCCCTTCACTCTAGAGTTACTGACCAGCTTCCCTGCATTTGGTGTCATCTGTAATCTTTGAGAATGAGCTCTGACACTTTCTCCAAGGGACTAACAAAAATGTTAAATAGGCGTGGTCCTGCAATATTGCCCTCATGGTTCATAAACCAAAATTAGCCTGAAAAAACATACCCTGAGAACTGAATGTGAGGTCTCAATTCCAACACAACCATCATAGCCAGTTCCTTCTGCTGGTGCCCCAATCTGGGTTCCACCAACAGGCCTTCCTTGCCCTGACCAACCTCACTGGAGTCGCTATCCAGGTGTCTTCTGCCAGGTCCAGGAATTCCATTTGGGCTCAGGTTGTCAGGCTGGGACACCCCATCACACCTTGTGCTGAGTTGTGGTTGTCCCTGTGTTCAATCTTAATTTCTGCTCTTTCTGAGCAAACCCCCTGGGTGGACCCCAGCCCTGACTAAACCCCCCACCTTGCCTGGGATTGCCATCCAGTGGATTGCCGCCCCCAGTCCAACCTTGCCTGGGTCCTGCTGGGTTGCACCCTGTTAGGGACAGCATGGCTTGTGCTGCCAGCATCTGCTGCTCCTACTCCAACAGCCCTGGTGGAGCAGCCTCACTGCTGATGTTTGGTACATGGTTTGCTTAATCATTTCACAGGGCAAACATACCTGCCTGTCCAAACCAGGCATCTGTTATAGAATACACAGGGTCTTGGTTCACTAAGGCTTCCATAGTTCCAACCAAATTCTCCTCCAGACTCTGAAGGAGGTCAGTGTAGGGGAGGGATAGGTACAAGGAGAATTCTAGCCTTTATATGGTAGAATAGGATAAGAATAAATAAGAATAAAAGGAAACTTCAGCCTTGCCATTATAAAAATTACTTTCTCTTGGATAAAAGAAATTTCTCTTACATAACAGTATTCTCATTTTCAGTTTATTTAAGTCATATTAGTGTTTCTACTGATGCATTTATTGCTAGCACTAGAAAAAGAACCCTCAGACTGATAGATTATTAAAAATTCAGAAATTTAACTTTATAATTTTTCATTTTCTGCCCTGAGGTGTGTTTCATGCTCTTTCTTCTTTTGAGAAAACCTGCAGGAAGAAAAGAGAAAAAAACAGATCTAATTTTGCCCAACTTTTTCTGTACTGTCAACTCACTATCTTCTGAAAAAAATACATAAATGGAAGTATAGAAAATGATTCTTGTAAATGGGATCATTGCATTCACTTTTCCCAAGAGTTTTGATAGTTCTGCCACTTATAAAATGTTTATTTTCCATTTCATTCAGATCATGCTATATAAACAATGCCAGAAGGACCTGGGAGACTTCCTAGTTTCAAGAAAGTAGTGAAAAGTGCATGAGAGTGACAAGCACTAAATCTTCTTCTTGATGCTTGCTGCTCAGTTTAGTAAACAAAGCACTTCCAAGATTTTGCACTGTGATTATACCAATTTTCTTTCATCTATAGGACAGAAATTATTTTATTGAATGGTTTTGTCTCCTGAAGCAAAGTAATTTTCTGCATGACCAGCAGTAATGCAATGTGGGAGATTTTAATAAGGGACAATTATTTTTAAAATTAAACTTTAAACAGAATGCAGATTGTAATAATATAGCAGGGAAGTGCTCAAGATTATCGCACTGCTTTTAAATTTGTTAACATTGAAATGCACTCTGATGATTCAGAGCAGCACAGAGCCTCCAGAATTAAAAAGATTTTTCCACTTTTTCTATCTTTATTTCTTCCATCATCAAAACCTTCCTAAAGCTTAAATATAAAAAGAACAAACTACAACATTCAAAGAGAGAAATCTAAACATTGTTTGGTTTTTTTTTGTTGTTGTTGTCTTTGCTTTGAGGGGTTTTGGTAAAAAAAAATACAGTGTTAACAATAAACATCAGAGAACAAAATGTTCAAGTTAGGAGCTGTCATGTTCCACTCAGCTTTTTTTTTAAGTACATTTATGACAATCTCCAAATATATGATCAAAGCCTCATTTTACACCCAGTAACGAGACAATTTTGACAACATATTCAGACATTCTGCTGAGATCTTGGTCTTGCCATACACACCTTCCCAAATGTTGGAAAATTTGTGAGGTTTTTAGAATATGAGAATGGCATAAATACACTACAGTTAACGTTAGGACTCTAATGATGATCTCTATACATCTGTGGGTCTTCAACCAGTGCTATCAAAGTTTCTGTTATTTTGTATAGTCAGTAATGCCAAAAATGCGCCCCATGACTTTTTATTAGAAGTGAAAAAACCAGAAAAATGTCATGTTTTCTGACTTAGTGAGCTTGTTCCAAAGAATGAGTCTGCTGCAGTGCAATCTTTTCTCTTTCAGTTATTTTAGACTGGGTAACTTATGACTTATAAAGGAAATTCTGTAAAGAGGATACATACAGCTAAAGAGAACAAGCAATTACACACTGGCTACTCATAGAGCAGATCATCAGAGCTAATGAGTTCTCCAGCTCTGCCTGGTTAATATGCCCATTAATATGCTCATGATGAGTCTTTGCTGGCCCATCAATCTTAGATCAGGAAGAATTGGCCTGTGTTGCTCCCTGGAATGGACCAGTGTTCAACATCAATCAATGCTCAGCATTGTATTTCCACTGTTTCAGTTTTTGTTTTACTTACCATTGTCTGCTTTTTCATACCTGTAGTTTTCCTCCTGAATCTCTAAGCTGTTACTCATCTATGTTTTACTTTTCTTACATTCCATGTCTCTAGGTTATGCAGTTTCTTATATGTTATTTTTCAAAGCCTAAGAGTTTTAGCAGTAAACCTGATCCAAGGTCGTGCAACTTGATATGTCAGACATAGACATTGGATTGCAAATAGCTGAACTGCTGAGCTAATGGATAGAGATGCAGGGAGGAAAAACCCCAATAAAGTAACATGTGCAACAATTACTTTTTTGTTCTTTTCTCAAAAAGTGGCTAAAATGAAATGGTTACAAAAATTCAGCATATGGCAAAAAACTTGATGCAGAATGTCAAGCATTAATTTCTAGAAACCTAGTATGTAATTAACACTCCTGTCAGGCAGTCCTAATCGATGGTGCTAGAAATAATTAAGGTCTGCTTTGGGATTCACCTCAGGATGCATGTTTTCATTTGATTCAGATCTGTGTGACAGCTGCCAGACTGGTCAGTACATTAACAATTTGGCTGGGAGCATTGCCATGTGCAAGGTCCTACTGCATTAGCGGAAGCTCCAGAGTTCTGGGGCCAGTAACAAGCTTTTTTTTGGTACAGATTTCATACTGGGAAAAAAGCTACAAAATCCACTCCTATAAGCACTGATTAACTTATGGACAGTATTTTTCACTGATTCCATGCTACCTTGATCTTGTGAATGTGTAATAGCTGCCACCTTTTATAAGGGTGCTGATTATCCATTCTAATATTCAGAGTAACTGAAAATAAAATAATAAAACTTAACTTTGGATCTGTAAACAGTTATATTGGACAGAAATATCTTTTACAGAGCAGAGTCAGATCCTGAAAAATTCTCTTAGAGCTCAAGGCCACTGCCACAAGATAGTTCAATTAAAATTTTGGAGATACACTTTTAAGATACAAGTTGACTGGCCAGATTTTACAATAGGAAACTAATACTTTGTTAAGGCTCTATTAGATTCTTAGAGATAATGAGTTCTGTCTTAATATTTTCCCATTATTTTCTTTTACTTTCAGTGGGTGAAAAAGGAATTTTAAGAAAAATAAAATATCTGAGCCATATTTCAAATTTCAGAGCATACTTGACAAATAAGAAGGTACTCAACAGGAATTTGTTGTACAAAAAGCAGAGAAAAACTTCCACATGATTTTGGCAAGACTGATGTTATTTTGAGGTAGAGAAATTAGTCAATGAATATGTTTTTACATAAGACTCTGCAAAAGCGAATAGAGTAAGTTACCCAACCAGGAGATGAGAATGTCCAGATTTTCAGACAGATGCAGATTGATATTACAAAAGTCGTGTATGTGTTAGGTTGGCAGTGTTTGGCAGAAAACTAATTTGTATGAAATTAACACATTTCTAAAACCCAAGTAGATTTTTCATTTCTTCTATCTTTTTTAAGGGATTAGGTCATTAAACATCATGCAAGCTCTTTAAAAAAAAATCTCTTTTTCCAGAGATTTCTCATTAAACCAGCTATTGACAAGGACGGATATATCACCTTGCATAATTATTTTTAAATCAGGCCTTACACCATGAGAATACTGTCAATTAATTATCGCATGTTGTGTTGCAAACAGTTAAGAAAAAAAACCAAAAAAGCCAAATACTTCCCCCACCTTCAATGAACACATTTTTTAATGAAGTTGTCAGCTTCAATTAGCTTTGAGAGAGACTCAAAGATAGAAACGCTGAAAACTTTGTAGAATATATGTACTTATCTCTCAATTATTTAAAAAAAGAAAAATTGAGAGATAAAATCTCTCAGTGTCTTTTACATCTGACAATAGATCATATGAAGCATGAAACCTGAACTGGATTTTCTGCTTAGAATGAAAGTGCATTTGAAATATTAATCAGGATTTCAAATTGAACTTTTATTTCCTGTTCTAGATTGAATGATGACAATATGGATTAAAACTAACATGTTTTTCTGACAAAATCTATGCTAGCCTGCAAAAGGAAGATTTAAAAAAATATTTCCCCTATGGTTGCCTGATCATGTTAAGTGAAAGAATTTCAGATTAGCAGCCTTTTCTGCCATAGAGCATCTGGAATTTTCTGATGAGAACTTCCAATAAATTTCAGAAAAGACCAATAAAAATTGAAGGGTGGAGAAGGGATCTTTAGGAAAGAATTTAAATTAAATTTCAAAAGTGGAGGTTAGATTTGCTAAGATTAGAGTTTTGTGTAATTCAAAGAGTGCAGAGAAAAAGGATCCAAAGAATTACAGCTGTGGTACTATGAGGTGGGTAAGAAACTAAAGTAAGTATATCAGATAAGAAATTAGAGAGATTAAAATTTAGACTAATTAAGTTCAGGGAAAATAAAGGTAGTTAATTTGCCAATAAAAAATATGTGTGTCAAATATTTCTGGAAAAAAGTAATGAAACTAGCTGTAAGGAGACTTTAAACTGTAGTGAGGTAGGTACACATAAATAACTTCTAGGAAAGCAGAGTGTGGCACTAGCAGAGGCAATAGCACATGATTTTGTTTTCTTTCTTTGGTGAGTCTAAAATACAAGAATGATAGAGTATTTTATATTGCTGAGGAAATACACCAATATTCAAAGTATTATGGCGTCATTCCATTACAATTTTACCATTAATTGGTAGCTATATTGGTAAAGAGAAAGTTGTTGAAAATCTTACACTTTATTGGAAAGAGTGGTTCATTCTTCCATGGGGTGCAGTCCTTCAAGTACAAGCAGCTGTGGTGTAGGCTCCTTTCTCCATGGGCCTCCCACAGGGTCACAGCCTTCTCTCAGGCATCCATCTGCTCTGGTATAGGTATCCTCCAAGGGCTGCAGGAGAATATTTGCATCCCTCATGAAACTCCATGGGCTGCAGGTGCACAGCTGTTCCACCATGGGCTGCACCATGGGCTGCCGGGGAATCTCAGCTCTGGCACCTGGAGCACCTCCTGCCCCTCCTTCTGCACTGACCTTGGTGTCTACAGAGCTGTCCTTCTCACATGTTCTCACTGCGTTCTCTGGCTGTAATTGCAATTGTGAAACAACTCCTTGGGTTTTTTTCTTTCTTCTTAAATATATTATTACAGAGTTACCAGATTTTCTAATTGGCCCAGCCTTGGCCAGTGGCATGTCTGTCTTTGGAACCACCAGGGTTTGGCTTTGCTGTACATGGAAGAAGTTTCCAGCAGCTTCTCACAGAAGCCACCCCTGTAGTTCCCCCTCTGCTTCCAAAGCTTGCCCATGCAAGCCCAATAGACAGACACATGACATATTATTTTAACATTTACTCATTAGAGATTAAATGACAAAAACATGTGGTGCAAAGTCTAATAGCCTTTTGAGTGGCTTTGTCACCAAGCTTTCTTAAAATTTTGTTATTATTCAGCTAAATCTTTATAAGTACATATTATTTTTACTCTTTTTAGTAGTCTCATGATCCCAGTGTTAGGGAAGAAGTATGTTGGATAAGTTCCTCTTCCAGAGTTTAAGACACCAGCAAAAAACAGGGGATAGCACTTTCATGCAGCCACTCTGAACAAAGTAACAGATAATTTATTTCATGTCCACAAGCTCTATACAGAGCAAAAGCCCATTTGAAATTGTAATGGAAGTGTTAGTACCTAAATGATAACTTGCAGAAGAAATACATAGAAAGAAAATGGGGAAGTCACTTAGTAAGTGTCAAAACTATAATTTGCTCCTTCCTCTTGATACACTGCCCGTAGTTTATCTACTCCACTGCTCTTATGCAGTAAAAAGAACAGAAGTTCAGGGTGTAACAGATTAATGACATGTTTGTAGCAATATGAACGAGAAGGTTAGGAAATTTACATTACTGTGAGCTACAAGATGGATTAATGTAATTTCTGTTTACAGCCTCACATTTAATTCATCAGTTTTTCCAGGAGAAAATTCATTACTGGTATCATGCTTCGAGAGAGTTTTGGAGTATGGTTATATTAGTAGTGTATAACTGAAGACATTTGTTATAAATACAGAGCTTAATTCCATAAAATGTTGAACAGTTTCCTAATGGAATATAGCTTTTCTTTGATAATAGGGTGAAACAGTGTCAGTTTTTTGTCTAGGTCTTGGAATATAAATGAAACAAAAGTATGAAAGTAAAGGCAATAAAAATTGTAGAGCTCTAAAACGGCATTTTATTTACTTCATCATCTTATTATCTCTACTTTTATTGTTTTCTGAAACTTTGCTTGAATTTTCTCTTTCTTAATCTTCTCAAAATATAAAATTAAATTAAGTTAAAAACAGGCAGAAATTGAAATTTTTTTTCTTGCAGGGTACAACAGGATAGTCATGACACACTGCTGATACTTAGCTATATTATAATACCCAGCTTAGAAGAGGATTAAAGAAAAAATTTAAATACTATGTTGAATAGGAATGGATTTCATGTATGTGTGTCACTGTTATTTTTCTCTTTTCATCTTTTAGTGTATTACACCTGATACCATTTCTTCAAGGATTTTTACAATCAGTATGATTATTTGCTTTTTTTTTTTCGGTGAAAAACACCTGTAATGAGGGGAAAGCTACAGTTCTGCACTGTAAAAACTTTTTTTTTTTAATATTCAGATCCAGTTAAAAATATAGAAGTGTTCTCCTTTGGGAGAATTTTTATTTCTGTAAAATATAGGAAGCAAAGTAACCTACCTGTGATGAGAACTGGTCTATTCTTGGCCACTTGCTTTCCATTTATCCCTGCCTCCAAAATCACAGCCCTGTGGCAGGCCCTGATGTAGTAGCTGGCTCTTTAAACCAGCTCTGCCAGTTTAAGACATTTTTATATAAATTTATCATCTGCACTCAGGAGGATTTGATAATGTTTATGCCATTAGAAAATTGAATGGTTAAACAATATAAAATATAAAATACAAGACAGACAAGGCAAAAAGTTCAAAGATGGTATTTCACCAGAAATTAATAAATTGGTTACTGGAGCTTTACTCCTTTGTTCCCAGGGGTATTTAAGACAACAGCAGAAGCAGGAATTTGTGATGGGTTAGGGAAAATGAAGACTCTAAGCAAAATTTAATTCTTTTTGTTATTTCTCCGGGCAGTGAGCAGGCAAAAGAAAATACTTACACTGTAATGCCAAGATCTTGAGGTATTACAGCAATGTGTATTTCTTGTTCGTTAGTAAATTAATAGTAACTTATAGTTTACTTACAGTTTGCTTATATATGGGTATAGGAAGCAAGAGGTCTGAATGCCACTGAGCGTAGCTCTCATGCACCCTTTCAAAGATGTGTATTTTGTGTCCCTTCCTCTCATTAAAATGATGGGTTCATATAGTTACTTTTGGTATGCAGAAGCATCTGGAAAGATCTGGAAAAAGGAACATGAGTATTGCTATTAACAAAAAGCCTCAATGGACATTAATGTTGTAGTGTATTTTTTACTAGATAAGAATACTAAAGAATTTTCTTCTAAGATTATCTTAAATAAAAACTGTACAAAAATGTTTTGGATGATTATGTCTTATATGTTCACAATGCTTTTTCTCTTGTTCCTTTCCATGTATTACTAAAATGAACAAACTAACAAAACCACAAAACCACTGTAAGTATCCGGGTCTTTTAAAAATCTGATCTTTTATATAAAATAAGTCAAGAGGTTTAGTTCTCTAAAATATTGGTTTTGTTCACTTTTTATTGCATATTTCCAACAAAAATGGGAGTTGTACAATCTAATATATAAGACTGTAAAATCTTGGCAGAGAGACTGCTTATGTTATAAGAATTTAATAAAAATCACAGCCTTGTATCATTGCAGAGGATTTAGCTCTTTTCTTCCTGCCTATTTACTTTCAAAAGGAAGAAGACAGTAGGGTTCAGCAAAGCCCCTGGCATAAGGGTGAGGTACTTCTGTAACACCTCTTCCTCTGAGAGAGTTACTAACAGTCAGACAGGAAGCTAAGTGCAAGGGGTCAGAGAGGTGGGGGCTGGGGTTTGAGTGAAGGGACAGATGTTTTGCACCATTTTTAAGTTATACATGGATGATGATGCATTCTGGGATTGTGATTTCAGTATGGCAAAAGTAACACCGTGCATTCCTCCAAAGGGAGGCAATATCAGTCACTGCCCATGTTGGACAACATTGTGGTGCTGTCTTTGAGGTGAAGTAAGAAGGTAAGGAGAGATGATGTATCCCTATCCTTTGCTTTTTAAATCAGCCCATTTTGAAGAGCCAGGAAGCACTGGGAAAGATCAGGGGTTGCCTCTGGCACAACTGTTATACTCATTCTTAACTTCCTTATGCAGCTATATTTCAGTGTAGAGAACCTAAGGCTAATCATTGAACAAATGTCAACCTACCAGAATAAATTTAGTATAGACAGCTTTGAAACCTTTCATGTGATTGTAGCCATCTACATCCTAAGGAAACAAATTCTAAGACAACTTCCAGTTACTCGTCCTCATTCCTAATGTCAGCATGATCCTTCCACCCTCATTTGGGACATTCTAGTAACAAAAATACCTAGGACTTGTAATGCTTCCAGACAAGGATACACATTTTCCCTAGTTTCCTTTACAGAAGTAATTTCCATCCTTTTTGCATACCCTCTGGGTATTTTTTATAATTTTATCTCAGTGCTTTAATTTTAAGCTTCAAAGATAAGGGACTGGCAGCCACACAATAAAACAATTATACTCCAGTTTAAAACTGCGTATAGCCATTTAAGTCCTGCCATTTCTGCTATTGATCTGCTGCTGGATTTCAGACATTTATTCCCTCTGCCAGTCCCAATTTTCAAGTTAATTTGTGGCCACCTGGTAAGCTCTGTTTAGAACATCAACATCACATGGCAGCATGCAAAACAAATATTTTGTCAACAATTTTTGACCTTTAAATAACAGCTTATGTCAATGTGGCTCTTTGTAGTTATCCAACAACATATTACCTGATTTATAGAATAGTATAAGAAAGTGCTTAGTTGAGACTTTAGATTCTTGTATGAGCCCTAATTAAGCATCTGGGTTTAGTCATTCCATAAAATTATGCTGATGTCAGAAAGATTGTACTGAGTTAATCCAATATGTTTTCTCATTGTCACATCAGAGGGTCATAGTGGAGAGCTAACAACTGCAAGAATTTAGCATTCCATTGGGGTTTTTTGTAACTTCCCAATCAGTGGTAGAATTTATATCTCTGTACTTATTGCCAGAGATCTAGAAATTTTTGTAAAATCATCTGGCATTTGGCCATATCAAGATAGAATTTTGAGCAAGTAACTTCAGTGAGTGTGGTGTTTTTCTTGACTTAGAGAAGGCCATGAAACACACAACAAGAAACTGATCAACATGAAGTGGTATGACCAGGCTATCCACGATTTTGAGGTAGGTGATCAGATACCCTATCAGTCATGCCTTTTTTTAATTCATAAGTATCCAATAATAAAAAAAAAATCTTTTTTCTTATCTTCTTTTGAGCCTGAGGATCATAACTGCAATATTCAAAACATAGAACATCACTGATATGAATTTATGCACATTACTATTTTGAATTTATACATTTTCTGGTAACTTATATAATTCTAATTACCTTTTTTGAATGCAGCTGAACTTCATTTGATAATCTTAATTCCTATATGGTAATATGGAAATGCTCTCTCTTTAATCTGTAGTTTCCTTCCTTGGATGTGGGAAAGGCTAAGGAATGTGAGCCCATTCAGTCTCCCTCCCCTTCTCCTCAGCCTTTTTTATCATCCTCTTGAGTGCTGATGACTAGCACTCTGATAATATTTTGAAGTTATTTGCAGTGATTTACATCTTTACCTCTTTAACAATGACAATCAACAAAACTTAAAATACAGATAACCTTTTTCCCTTGGTAGAAATGACCAAAATAAATAGTGCCATTCTATGGGAGGGAGGGAAGGCAGGAAGGAAGGCAGGAAGGCAGGAAGGAAGGAAGGAAGGAAGGAAGATGAGTTTCATTTTAATTATAAGCTGCATAACAATCTGTAGATGAGGCATGACTTCTATGGTTTGTTTAAGAGGCCATAGTGGTGCTAGACTTCAAACATCTGCTGCAGAGATTTTGTGAAAAGAGATGCCCTTTGGATGGATTGCTGTGTTGCTTATCTCTGTGTGTGCTGACTACTCCAAAGAATTGGTAGATAGCTCAGACAGCCTTTCCCTTTATAAAGGCTCCTCTCATTATTCTCCCTCATATTTCCATTATACTTTATCTTTTACAACTTCTTAGAAATGAAAGTCATACTGCAGAGAAACTCAATCCTCTTTTTCATTTGCTAACCATTTGCATAACAGAATCCACTTATTTTTCTTCATAGAGAGCTAATGTTATAGGCTTGTCTACATTAGGAAAATAGGTCATATTTTGAAAAAGCTAAATTATTAATGCTTCAAATAGCATGAAAATCAGAAGGAAAAATGGTAATGAAATCTTGATATGTTTCAATACCAGGAGAAACTAAAGCAAACTCAGCTTAAAGGCATAATATCACTGGACTGAAAATCATTACAAAACATGAGTAGAAATTAAAAAAAAAATTATATTTGAGAAGTTGGGAGATAAAGACAAAATATTTCAATTGAAAGAAAATTCTGAAAAATTATAATGCAGGAAAATGTTAGTAATTTGAGCATTTGTGTTTGCATAATTTGTGCATATTTCTCTCCTTAAAAACATAGTAGCAGAGCAGTAAAAGTCCCCAGATTTGTGACTTCTCCTGGAGAAGGTGTCATGGGAAGTGATTATAGCATAATAGGCAAAGCACAGCAAAATCAATGTGTTTATCAGTCTCTAAGCAAGCTCCATTGCTGCCTGGATTAATGCATGCCATGTTGCTGGTTCCAGCTGCGCAGGCATGAACAGTCATGTTCATGGGGAAATAGCAGTAGGAGAAACCGCCTTTCATGGAGTTTTCTTCTTATGAAGGTCACTTTGTGAGAACAGCATAATCTGTTTAAAATGAAACATTTTTGCTTAAGTAAAAACCCAAAAGTTACAAGGCAGCTTTGAAAAGGGGAAATAAAAAAAAAAAGAAAAATGAAAAAGTAGGCAAGTTAAAGAGTTGAATCTTTGCAACTAGACTGGAGTCTGGAATCCTGTATGCAGTAGAGAAGAACAAAAACAGAAAGCAGGCACCTAGCACTGCTAATAGCTGGTGTTGGGGCTGTGACTGCACCAGGAGGCTGTAATAGGTAGCAATGGTAGATAGTTCTTATGTATGGAATGGCCTGTAGATGATGATAAAATAAAAATGCAGTTTAGAGGGATGTGGGTGTGAGCTGATAGAAAGAACATGTAGGCACATGATGAAACCACAGGTAAAGAGCTATGAGCAAATAAATGATCAGTTGTCAATTACTGGCCACTAAACACATGCAGTGCTGAACTGGAAAACTAGTTTCAGAACTAACAAAGGAAGCACAGAATAGCTATTTAGCATATGTAAAACGTGTCATATACATTAAGTTCAGGTAAAACACAGAATTTTAGACCAGTAAAACAAAAAGAAGGTACAGTGCATGTTCCAGAGTACATAAAATTAGTCCATAAGATGAGGAAGGATTAATATTTGCTATCAATATAACAAATTTGCCAATTACTACAGGGGTAAAACAGCTCAGTTCACCTAGATTAATCTTAAACTAGAATCAAAGCAATTAATAAATTTATTATGGACTTGTGTTAACCATCTATCCTTGATTTACCCATTTGGGATTAACATATGTTATACAACAGACAAGGCAGAATCCTAAGCATTTTAAAATTGTTAATAATCATCTCTTCTGCAACTGAATGCCCAAAATTATAACCATGCTTGGGCACAGTCTGAATACTAGCTGCTCATGGCTTCCCATGAGGAGGTCATCCTCTTTAGCAAGGACAGAGGTTATAGTGCCAGCAAGGGTGGGTGCTGCTGTTCCTACTCTAAAGTATCTTCCTCTCTTTTGTTACAAAATCTTGTTTCTTCTGTATTTCTTAGGTGAACTTTTCATTTATTTCCAAAATATGTTAGAATTTTCCTATTTAGTATTTACTCTGGCTGATGTTTTTCTTGCCCATTAACACCTCCAGAGTCAATTGGTTCCCAGCCATGATATTTAATGCGATCAGTTTTGGGCAGACACGCTGCTGAGCTTCGTGCCTTTGACCTGTATGCACACACTGTGTACTCTTGTTCTAATCCTACCCAGGTTGCTATTCAGTCTATTTGCCAACAGTGGGCTGTATGAGATGCCCACACCAGTGAAGAATTCAGAATATTGACAACTCACCACAGCAATATCCACATCTGTTCTTGAGGAGCGTAAGGTTGAAGATCATAACAACAGGGAAGGGTAGATACAGTGAAATCTGTATATAGGATATTTCTAGTCTTGTTGTTGAAAAAAATAATTTTAAAATTTGAAGATTTCCTTGCAAAGTTAACAGGCAACTTTTTAAATATATTGATAATTTATTAGTTTATTATTTTAATTAGAATATCAATACATTTACATGTAAAGTGTCTTTACTTATCCCTCATAGATTGCATGGAGGGTCTGATATGGTACTTCCACCTGCAAATTTAATTTGCATGAATCACAAGGCAAACAGATCTTTAAGACACACTGGCAAATATATTTACAAAAAATACACACCAAAAAAATAAATTAGAAACAAAATTCTTGAACTGCTGCCTATAATATACATAACATCTCCCTTGAAACGAATTCACTTCCAGAAGACTAGACAATAGAAAAAATGATGGTGACTTTCATAGAGGATTTCAGGGGTGATGAGTTGAGCAGATAAATTCATTGAGGAAATTAATTGAAAAAGATATTGATGCTGACATCATGAGAGTCAGAAACAGTTAGCAATTTGCCCAGGGACTTACAGAGGATGACAAAGTGGTTGTGAAAGAGGGTCATGCCTATCTAATGCAAGGGACAAATGCCATTTCATGGCCTTTGGAGTCTGGCAGTGAGAGATTGCAACCACTGACTCACAGACCACTGACTCAGGAAATCCACTGACTCAAAAAGGAGAGAAAGATTGGTCATCTGGCCTAATTAATTTGAGAAGCAAGAAAATTATTTAACAAATAAAGGGTAACATACTAATTTTAAGAGAACTAAGTAACTTGTAGCCAGCAAACTGTTATTTTTTTTGTGTTCTAAAATGCATCAATAGTGTAAACTTTTGAGAATCTGTCTGTTTAATTTCTGGAAAAGCTTCCACCTTGCACCCTGTTCAGAATCAACAATATAGCCTATCTAAATTAGGCCCCCTGCCCATGTTTAGAGTCCCTAAATTGGCAACAGTGCCACACTAAACTCAAAGGTATTAAGCAGACTCAGGACATCTGTGAGTTTTGGGTGATGATGTGCAATTTCACTAAAAATGTTGCTTTGACAACAGTCCAGTTATATAAATAATGGATTAGAATATGTTTTTCATATTCTGGGGTTTTTTTCTCAGTACAGGTACATGTTAACCTCTCAAGTGCTATTCTCTGATGCGGGTGTGCATAAGGGGGAGGAGAAATCACTAAACTTTTCATCCTATACTAAATGCATTACTGACAATTATATCTAACTCAAATCTCAAAAACAATAACATGAGTTGCATACTTTAGCAAGCTAGTTTTTTCTAAGCATATTTCTTAACCCTAAATCCATTGTCAGGGCAGAGGACCAAATATCTTGAAAAGTTATTCAGAGGAGGAAAGAAAAAGATCCTAATGATCATTTTATTTGGGCTTTCTAATCACTATTTGGCAGCCTTAATTGATTCCACTTCAGCTTTATGGACAACAGACGGGGACTTTGAGAGATTTCAGGGTGTCATAAAGTAGCCTGTGCCTTATCCAAACAGTATCTATTGTGTGAGGAATTTACAGACACACAATACCTCTCATTCTTGACATTTATCATCTCTACCCTTCTTTGAGAGTAGTTGCATTGGCATATTTACATCTATTTTTTGGTACAGTATCCCTTTTCTAGTAGACACAATGAATCAAAGACCGAGCATTTGCAACACACCTGTGTAGGTCTTTGTTAGCAGAAGAATGAACTCCATAGGCTTGAATTTTCCCTGCTCCCAGAAGGTTTTGTTTATTTGCAGTGCAGCTCTGTCCACCTTAGGAATTATGTTGTTGCTATTGCTGGTAAGAGGCTTGGTGCCAGTTACACTGATCGCGTGAGCCTTCGGACCTGTCAGGCTTTACCTGGAATTGGCCTGTTCATGGACCTGTTTCAATTGTATTGCACTAAATAGTTTATTTAGTTGATGTTTTGCACTGGGTGATGGGAAATTTGTACTGAGTAGGGTATGTCATGTACATTGTTATTTCCCCTCTCCCATCACATGGTCTATCCCCCATGCACCCTCCTGCTATACACCCTGGTGGTCTGTTCCCTGGTCACCCGTCCCCTCGCCCCTCCTCAATGGCATCCCATTGGCTGCGGTCCTCTTTCCTCACCCCCATCCCCTTGGGTATAAAAGTCCACTGCAGCTATGTCACACCCTCTTTTCCACTTGGTGGTCGCCGCAACCAGAAGCGTCCCACCCCAAGCCAATAAACATGACTCTCGTCCCCACGTGGAGAAGAGCGCTTCTTGTCTTTAACTTTGTTCATGTAAGACTGTGTGGGCCAGAGTCCAGAGCCAGCTGGTTGGACTCATACAACAGCCCCAAGATACACGGATTCTTGCATGTTTCAGCTTCTTTAGCTGTAACACCAGCTGTGTGATGGCCAGGTAACTACTGCCTCTCTTGGTTTAATATTTTGTTTAGCCTTGTACTGCTGTGTGGAATAACAGTAATTGCTATTACATGTTTGTAACTACTAGGCCAAAATAACAAGTAATTCTTCTGCATAAAATAATGAAAAATATATAGCCTAAGAACAAAATGCAGAGCATAGGGATGCAGCTGTGGGATGACAGCAGAAGCCTACAATGTACAGGTGAGAGCGATAGCCACAGGGCTACGAAAAACTGGTTAACGCTCAGCAGCTGTTCAGCAGCAGAATGTTGCCTTGGAAGCTGGGCAAAACCAGTTTTAGGGATAAAAAACTGAGGAAAGGGCAAGTAACCAACCTAAGCAACAGACTTCAGTAAATCTGAGTGCAATGGGGAGTTGCAAACCAGTGAGACGAAAAAAAGCAAGGTGGATCACATTAACAAACGTATTTAAAATGATACAAAACATGACAAAGAAGAAACCCTCAGCATTGTGTATGTGCTGCAGAAGGACTTGCTCTTGAAAATGCTTTGAGTGTAACAAACTGATGTGAATTCAGGCAAAACAACAATTTAGTAACCGTATTTGAGCTTTGCACATAAAGTAGGACACTTTTCCGTACTGCAGACACTGAATTAAAAAGCCCCAATTTTATGCTACAGCATTAGTGGTCTTTTTTTATTATTGTTGCATTCTTTTTCTAGGTTCTGACAGCACAAAGTATTCTATCAAAAGTTGGTAGCAGATTTAAAACAGACTGGATAGTACAAATCACATGAGGAATGGAAAAAATATTGTTGCTTTTCCAAGTTTTATGTCTATCCTAACTTTTGCCTCCTTGAAATACTAGGAATAAATATCAGTTGAAATTGACTATGCAGATTTTCACAGTGCTATTCTGATTTACATCATGTTCCACGGTTAAGTGGGAAAAAATCCAGACATTTCACCCACTGATAGTACAAAAAATAGTTCAATAAAAAAAAACTGGTTTGAATAACAATAGAACACTTTATTTTTATGTATGTAAATATTTGGATTTGTACTGTTTAGAGTCTAAAGTACTTACTTCAGCAAAATTTTCTGTGCAGATTTTATTAATTTCACAGAATTAACCCTGAACTTTACAAAATTCATGGAGGCAGTTATTTCAAATTCCCCAGATGATTCAAATGATTTTTTAACAATTTCATTAAGGCTGTATGCACTTACTTATCTATGTGCCATGAACAGCATGCATATGTTAATTCAAGTTTACACATGGCTCACAGGTGTATTAGAAAATAATGTTTTACAGGGATGTGTTCAGAAATTTCTATTTTCTGTGAACAGAGAATGTTATTCCTTAGGGTAGTGTCCTTGGCGTATGAGTTTTCTGTATGAGAAATAGAAATACTTCACAGGTCTAAGGCTTCTGGTAGAGTTAAGATGGCCTCATAGGCCAGTACTTATGGGATCAGATGTTTGAATTAATGTCTCGAGACGAGCAAGATTGTTTACTATCACAAAATCTTCACTATTATCTGTTCAAAGTCTTTTTTGCATGATTTTAGTGAAGGCTTTGAGAATTGCTTGTCTATGCTACAAAGTTGTTTTCTTTAGTTTTGTGTTTCAAAGTTGAAATTTGTTCTTCAGTAAGAAGCTGAACTAGTGCTCTGTCCTTACATAGTTCCAGTTTGGATGCTCAGCCTACACTAAATTGTGCTTTTATACTAAAGGATACAGCTTTTAGGCACAGCACTGTTAATTGGGAACTTGGATGAAGATATTTAATGTTAAATTATGTATTTAAACGGCTAAAATTGGAATGATTTCATAAGTGTTTGCCCAATGCTTCTTTAGATACAGACTCTCACTACAGGGTACTAGACCCTCCTCTGCACCTAAATGGACCTAGAGTTTTTTAAGAAGAAGAATAAAATTAAAAAGTCAAGAATAAAAATAGTGATTCAGGTCAGCAGAAACAATCCCAAAGGAAGACTGTCATGTCCTAATAGACATATATGCTTATTGTATTTCTGTAAAACCAGATGTGGAAGATGGTCCGGGGAATATATAATTCGCCAATTGCATCCTGTTTGCTGTGGTTGTGAGTGAGATTGGCAGTCACCTACCCTGGTGCTTTGCACCAGCAGGGGAATTTTTCCTTTTTTTTTTTTTCTTTTGCCTAGGCTCCTAAGCTGTAATCCCTATGAAAATGAAAGCAAAAAAATGTTGGGGTTTTTTCCTATATGTTTCCTTTTTTATACTGTGGTCTTTTTTATAACTTTCTTCTATTAAAAGAAGAAGTGAATATCCCTCAAGGGAATCAAAGCCATGACCTTGGCATTATCAGCACCATGCTCTGACCAACTGAGCTAATTTCAGTGTCACACTCTGAGCTATGTTTAAAAATTCAAACCAAATTCTTTGCATTTTAGCAGGTGTATTCATGAATAAATTCTTGTCTTCTAAGATTAAATACGCCAAAAATATTTTGCACAATGCTATGGCACATTGTTAATATATCATTAAGGTGTTATGTTTTGTAAACTTAAAGAATAAATAATTTTAAGACTAAATATTTGTATAGGGATCTAGATCTCAGCATTTTCCCAGGAGAAAATCACAATTTTTCATATAATGGAGTGAAATCTAGACCAATTTTATGAGTAACTCTTCACACACATTTTTTTCCTTATGCGTTTTGGGGGATTGGAGTGGTTGGGACCACAATGCTTCTTGTGAAGTATTTTTAGCATATTTATGTCTTTTAAAGTTCTGTGATAGCATTTATAAGTATTAACTGTGGAATAATCTTATATTTATTGAGAGATATTTGTTCCTGTAACATGTTCATGGCATTTCAGAATGGTGACCTACATAGTCAAATGTATTCCTACGATAATGTTGATAATATATTCAAATAATTTCTATTTCACTTTTCATATATCCCTTGAAACTTTTACTAACTACAGTGGTATATATTTACACTGCTGATTATGGGAAGTTATGATTTTAAAAGGCTTCAGCCCAATGGTCCTCCTAGATTAATCTGGATGTAAACTTCTAGAAATAAAAATGCTTTTAAAATTAAATATTCACTGGCCTCGGTGTCTTGGGAACATTTCTCAGGTACTGGATAGGATCTGAGGTAGTGTTTTAATTGCAATTTAGAAGAGTTCCATAGAGCCTGAAGATGAGTTAAAAATTCAAGAGGAAACACTTAAAATAAATCTGCATGTAAATTATACGATTAATAGAGTCTTTATATGTTTGTGACTTTGTTTTTTATCTCAATTTTGTGTGACAAAATTGATTGGCCAGTTGCAGTTGACCAGCATTACTGTGACATTACACTGAAGTTGTTCCCTCCTAGACCCTTTCTCAACAACAGTGGAATAAGAAGTTCCTCTGCCTGGGGCTCAGCAGCCAGTTTCTACCACTATTAGAAATGAGTGCCTGAAATGAGACTGATTTCACTCCATTCCTTTGATGCACACATATTTTTGGTCATTAAACTGCTAGTCTCTAAACAGAAATATTTGTTGTAGTGTTCATATATATGAGATAAGGAATTTAGAAGAAAAAGAAGCTGATACGTGTTGAGTCTGTGCATGGAAAATTCAACCTTTTTTAAAGGAAAATAGGATGTACTAATGCTATACTATGCATGGTCTACATTAAATAGGATTGGATTTCTTGGGTTTTTATTCCTGGTTGAGTAGGAAATATCTCTGCCTTTCCTGTGTTCCAGCACAGTGTGCTATGATCTCCTGCAGACTGTAAAGCTTATTACTTCAATGGGAAGTTATTGTAAATTTTATTCTGTAAATTACCCTGAAAAAGTATAAAATTAACACAAGTGACACCTACAAGAGACAAAACTAAGAAGTTTTAAAGCTTTAGCAGGAAAGAATAAAATGTAACTTTTTTAAAGAACTGAGAAAAGTTTTTGAGTGGTTTTTTGTATGAGTAAAAACGTGAACTATTTGGGAGAACCACATAGAATGTGCCTGGAGAAAATGGATAAAGAAGGATATGTAATATTAATAGTTATCCAAGAGCACTTTGTGACAACTTCTTTTGGATAATTCATCGCAAGAACTGCGTCAGTAGTGCTGTGTGCTCATCCATGAAGTACTAAAAGCTTTGTAGTTGTAGCAAGGATAAATTCCCATATGTAAAAATGATCAGTGAAGGAAGAATTACTTTGCATTACTGAAAGAATGTTAAGATTCTGAATATAACATTTCAAAAGCATCTGTCTCAGCTTCAATTTACAAGTTCTATCTCTGGCAGTCAAGGGTATTACAAGCACCAAGTTGCTTTATAAACTTACTCTTGGATACCTCTCCTGTATTTCTTTCTTCAGTCTGTAGTATCTGATAAAAAAATATCACTTTTTCTCAAAGAAAATAAGTATTTTTAGTTCAGGGAATAATGGAATTTCTGGCTTAGCAATCTCTCAAAATTTTGGGTGAGTTTTCAACTGTCCCTAATTTGGAATACTTAGGAACTAGATATTCAAGCACCTCAAGTCCAAGTCTTACCAAGTATTACCTACTAAGTTATAGAACTAAATGATGCAGCTTAGTCTCCAGTGAAAACTATTGCTAGAGCAGCTTTGATCTGTCAGCCTGTGGAGGCTCTTACCTAGTGGCAAATCCTGACACTTGAATATGTCATTGACTGTCGGCTGAATGCTCTGCAAGTGTGTGGCATTTAAAAAGAAAATCAAGAAGGTAAACTTCCAGTAAAAGATGTGTTAATGTAGTTACTACTGCCACAAAAAACATTCAGGTTTTGAGACTCTGCATTTTCTGCAGAGACCCTAGATCTGATAATCCTGAATTGGATCATCAGGAAAAAATCATGTAACCCTATGAAACCTCAATATGTAAAATATTTGATTTTGGCCAAAAAAACCCACTGAAACAACCAAACTCTCTATCAGGACTTTATTACTGTTGATTTTAAAAATACTTCTTATTATCAGAGAATCTGGTGTTCACTGCATAGCCTGAGGTCCTGATGCCCCACTCATCCTTACAGTATAAAGCACCTTAAATTACTCTTCTCCTTCATCCTCTAAATTTTATGTTGAACAGTGTTAATAGTTCTCTGAAGGAAGCATGTCAGACTTATCATGAACCTCATTCCCAGAGATGACTGAAAGCACTGAACAGATGTTCTCTTAGCCACAGGTAGGCTAAGTTGGCCTAGAAGTCGCTTTCTAGAGCCTTTAAAGGGTATGTCAGATCTTCGTGAAGCAATAATTTTGTGCTGAAGTGTCCCCAAAATATTCTAATTTTTCCTGTTGACTACTATGATATCTGTAAAATGTGAAATTGCCATTATCAGGGAATTACATCCTCTGTAACAACTGGAAGCAGCAAAATGTTTTCACTTCAGAAACCTTTCAGATCAGCAGAAAGTCTAGATTATACAAAAGGAGTTAGAAGGTAATGGTGACATTTTTGTATCACACAAAAGGCAAATAGAATATTTCAATGAACACTCAAATAAATTTCTTGCAGTGTTTCAGCTACAGTGAGCCAATAATGCAATACAGCAGAAAATAAGCATATATAGGTTGCTGTGAATATATGCTTTTATTATTCCCCTTATGTTATGCCCTTGGGGTTATTTTATGTTCAGGAGTTTTCAATGCAGACATTACTTAAAATTCATCTCTTAAATTATAATGTCACTTACGCTCTGTCCAATAAATCTGACTTAATCATGGGATAAACCTTGCATCTCTTACCTGGGATTACTAATAATAGCTCTTCCTTAAAGTAATGCTGGAGTGGATAAAGAATGTATTTTAATTATTCTACACACGAGCTGCAAGAATAAAAGATGCTGTTTTTCAAGCATTTGTGTTCCATAACAGATAATGAGATGGTTTCTTGAAGCTAGGGATTACAAGGCATAGAAGTGCCAGCAGTCATTAACTGGAAGAGACTTCATTATCTCCAACTGAAGAAAATCAAAATGGGTAATATACATCTTATGCATCATTAAATTGGCCTCTGGGGGTGTGTGGTGGATGGAGTGACACACTTCATTCTTAAGAGATAACTAGCAATATGTTCATTGATAGAAACCAGCAATTTAACAAATTTTGATAGTGAATAGTACAGTGGTTGAGT
This sequence comes from Pheucticus melanocephalus, assembly GCA_013398405.1. Classification (NCBI taxonomy): domain Eukaryota; kingdom Metazoa; phylum Chordata; class Aves; order Passeriformes; family Cardinalidae; genus Pheucticus; species Pheucticus melanocephalus. Next base: position 31,763 of record VZSJ01004964.1, on the reverse strand, counting down.
AAAATTTGATAACAAGGTACTCTTGACTATTTACTGCACAGAGAACCAGGTCAGACAAAACTGTCAGGGAAACCCTCCTACAGAGTTCTGAGTTTAAGAAAGGACATCCTTATGTTCTTAGCTCTTCCTAAGAGTGAAGTTTAGGTGCAGCTGGATCCAGATTTAGTCCGAAACTTGGTCAGTGTTTTATGTGTAAAGTATTATATATGCACAATATATATGTCAGCAAAGATTTCAGTATGAATTATGCACTAAAGATCTGCTGTGTTAAGGAATATTTCAGTCTAAAGAAGTAACCTTAAGAAGCATCCCTACCCAAAGGGAGATCCTGGCAAGTAGCCCACTGCCATGCCGGAGAGCAGAGCAGGCCCTGGGCTGTCCAGTATTTATAGGGTAAAACAACTGACTTCCAGTCGTATTTACAAACCAGCTATAGATGTTAATTTCTTCCAAACTTGGCTTGAGTCAAACCATTGACCAGCGCTACTGTTAGGTATTTGCATTGCTGACATTCGCTCTTGGCTCGTTATCTGTCTCCTTCAAATGCACAATGAGAGCTACAGCCAAAAGGAGCAGACACATCCATAGTAGCCACTGGAACTGGTGGTTAACACTTAGGTAAACTTATGGGAAGTAAAGTTCAGGTTGAGATCATGGCATATGGAGTGGAGAGCAAAGCATCACAGGATGTATGGCACCAGTAGATATTTCTGAACTACTTTTGTTATAAGAGAAACTTGTCCTGGCATGAGTATTACAGATCTCTATCTTTCTTTGCCTCTTGTGACTTCCATTTTCTATGCATTTTAAGATTTGTTAGAGAGGAGACAACAAAAGCAAGTTTGGTGAAGAAGAGCTCCTAACAAAATTAAGTCATAATCTTTACAAGTGATTCACTAACAAGAAAATAAAGAATTATACAAATGTTTTAATGTGTCAGCATTTTAATCTTGTGCCGCTTTAGTAGCTGGAAGTCATCCTGGTCTGCCCGGTTTAAGGAAAAGTTGTAGACAATTTCACTTTTATAATCTTGCTCACTAATGTTTCCTCCACAAGCATAGTGAGTAGCAATGCTGAAAGAGGACCCAGAACTGAAAATAAAGAGGATAATGTTTCCTTTAATAGCTCATATTCTTGAAAGTATTTATTACATCACTGTGAAATATGCTAGTGTGTGAAGAGGAACAATATGCAGGTGTTTTCAACTAAGCTGGCCTTTTTAGGATTTTTATGAACAAGTTCTGCTAGTGTTCAGTCCGTAAGATTAATTTAAACAAAATCATAATGCTAAAGGAGCTTCAATTTATTAAGTGGTGCATAATTTGCATTTTTGATGCTTACTAATAAATGGATGCATTATGCCAATTTTCTCTCTAACATTGAGATTTACTGAGCTATTGTAACATCTGGTTTCTGGTAAACGAAGGAAATTTTCATTTGTTCTGTTATCTCATTATGCCAGAGAGCTCCCACATAAAATTGTTATGGGTTGCTTTTTAGGATTTTTTATTGCATTCCTTTGTTGATATCCATATATAACTTTTTCCTATAGTCCTGCAATATATCCTTTAATATCTTAGCCTTGCCAAACATATGTCCCTGCCACTATCTGTGTGCTCTTTAACTGAAGCAAAATTCCATGCAAACTGATGTTTTGTTCTGTGCTGCCAATGGAACTTCAGTCCAGATAGAATCACAGAATTATGGAGGTTGGAAAACACCCTAAAGATTGTAAAGTCCAACCATTAACCCAGCACTCTCAAGTTCATCACTGAATCATGTCCTCCCTGAAATCTACATTTACCCATCTCATAAATACCTTCAGGGATGGTGACTCCTCCAGTTCCCTGGCCAAACATTCCAATGTTTGGCAACCCTTCCAGTAAAGCAGCTTTTCCTAATATCCAGTCTAAACCTTCTCTGGTAAAATGGGAGGCCTTTTCCTCTTGTCCTATCCCTTTTCACTTGGGAGACAAGATTGACCCTCACCCTGGTGGTCAATGCTTTTCCTGCTGCAGCAAGGGATACAGCTGGGCACTTTTTCTTTGAGAGAGCACTGCTGACTTGTGTTCAACTTAGAGTCCACCAGGACCCCCAAGGTCTGTTCTGCGCTACACCTTTCCAGACAGTCAGCCTGTAGCTTATTCTGGCACAAGGGGTTACTCCTTACCAGGTACAGGTCTTAGCTCTTTCCCTAGCTGAACTTCATGAGGTTCCTGTCAACCATTTTTTCCAGGTTTAAGATACCTCCTGGATAGCAGCACAACACTCTGGCGTGACAGCCATTCATTCCAGGCATCTGCAAACTTGCTGAGTGTTTGCTCTGTCCCATCAGGATCATGAATAAAGGTGTTGAATAGAATTGGACCCCATACTCTGGGGCACATCTCTAGTTTCTTGTGATTTATAAAACTGATTCTGTCTGTTGTATGACAGCACTGTTAACTCCAGTTAATTCTACTTTTTAAGTCATAAGTCTTTAAAGTATAAAGAGACATTTTTACCAATTTATTGAAGTAGATTGATTTGCTGTCTGTAGGAGCAAGTTGCTTAGTATGAAATAGGTCATCCTCTGCCTGGTCTCTGAAATTATTGAAAAAAATGTGGCACATGAAAAAGTGGGGGCTTTTAAGATTATTTTTGATCGCAGTTGTTACTAACAGTTAATTGCTCATTATGCATGTTTTTCAGTTGATTTTTTGGCATCCCTTTAGAGAAATTATCAGAGAAGACAATTGCCTGCATTTAGTATACTCCACCTGAAATGCAAGTTTTTAATATTCAGAATTGATGTCTATCTGTAGGGTTGTCTATTTCTGTGAATGATGAAATATGATAAATGTAAAACATTTTCATGTGTAGGTAGAATATGTATACTTCAAACATAACCAGTGAAAAAAATAGTGTCACTTAGAAGACTGTCTTTGATATGTTACCACTTAGATACTTTGCACACCTTACAAATTTGTGAAAAACTCTTCTGTCAGAGAGGTATTCTGACAAAAAGTCATGTTTCTACTGAAATGAAATGAATACTTTGAAAACATGTCAAGTTTTATTATATATGGGTATTGACCCATGTACTTAAAATCTAAAACACAAATTCAAAATGGAATATTGATTTGAATTTTGATATGAGAATAAAAACCTTCAAAAGTTGAGAAGTATTTTATTTTAATCATAATGAATGTTCAAAATAGGAGAAATCATATTTTTAAACTGTTAAAATAGGGATGAGCCCATAGAAATTCTTAAACTGTAAGATTTTGCTCTTATCTACCACCGCTAAACAAGTTTATTTTTTTACTGTTGGAACTCTGTATGCATGAAAACATGTCTTATGATTAGGTTTATTGCCTTAGGGAAAAAATAATGAATATTGGGTTCAGCAGCTGTAATGTTTCTTCTTTCAAATTTCTTGTGTGTGTACATGTGTGTGTATGCACATGTGTGTGTGTGCGTGTGTGCATGTGTATGTGTGCATGTGAGAGAGACATAATGTGGCTTAGTATAATGGGCCTAGAGAAAATTGAGGTTTTGTGAATTGTAACATTTCTTTCCTTTTAATTCCAACTCCCTTGAAATGTGCTGAAAAATGCTGCTTCAAGACTTTCAAGTGAAAAAAAATCTGATTTTTTTTTTCCAAAAAGTAGAAGTATGCTTATCCAGTTGTGGGTTACCAATTATGCAAATGAGAAGGTACTAGATATTAAGTTAAGCAAGTACCTTTTTCTCCAGAGCTTTGTAATAGACATCTATTGCTCTTCCAAATAAGTCTGAAACCATTGCCTTTCACAAAATATTGTGCCTTGTTTTAATCTCTGAATACAATAAATAATGTCATTCATAATGCAGAAGTACCTGGTACTCTGAAGAAAGATTTAATCAAATTACATATGCCCTTGAGTACCATCACAGCAACCACTTCAATAAAGATAACTTCTGTTTTTGAATCAGAGTATAAGCTTCCATGGGGCTGTGTAATTCATTCACTAAACTGCATTTTGTATTGAGAGCAACCTGAGGGATCAAATGGATTATGCAGTTGTCTGAGGTTTTCTTTTTATTCTAGATAAATGCTAAGCCAAACTGCTTCCAAAATGTGGAGTACCTCCTGAGGGTATTTGGAAACTCTCTAGAAACTTGGAGAGGTGCCTTTTGCTGTTGGGCTGCTTGAGCCTATATTAATGGTCCTGGGCTGGTGGAAGTGTATAAGGTGTGTAAGATTGTACAGAAATAATATATTTTTCTAAAATGAACAGCCCATTTGCTTGCTTTTATTTCTGCATTAGCTGATTTTGTATTGCAATTTCTTTAACAAGTCTAAGTGATAAATCTTCCTTTTTGCCTGTTTTTAGGCAATAGGTAGCCTTAGCTATGGAAGTTCTGGTTAAAAGATTAAGAAACTTCTGTTTTTCTGGCTCTTACTACAGGAGAATCTCCTAATGATTCACACACACACAAAAAAAGGAGAAAAAAAACCAACCAATAAACAAACAAACCAACAAACAAATAAACAAACAAACCCCCGTAGTTATGAATATATTTTCTTCCCATGGGAAAAAAGGGCAACTTAGCTTATATGCCTAACGCCTTGCCTATGCAAGGAAGGAAAGGCGAACCGAAGTGCAGTTTTAATCCACATCTGTTCTCTCGGTATTTTCATTTTCATGTTGAGTACACCATTGTCACAGTCTGTGTTTTCTATTTATCCCTTTAAAGGACGGGAGATGAATTAATTCGGGAAGCTTAAGTTCAGCCACACACTGTTCTCATTCTTATGTTGTTGTTGTTAAATACTTGACATCTCTGTAAAAGCAGTAATGCATTCTGCTTAAATTCTATTACAAGTCCTAGAGCAAGCCCTTTTCTGTAAGTTCAGAAGCTGTTTTTTTCTTTTTGTAAATGGAGGTCTCTTCAGGGTATGCGTTTTATAGGCATGAAAGGAGACCCGTAGAGCACTGACTGTCAGCTTTATGAATAGTTTTTCAGAGCACTGGTTTCATTAAACTATTACCAAAGTAGGGAAGAAATTTTTTTTGTTTCCCCCTGAAGCTCTGAAATTAATTTTATAAATCCTAGATGAAATACAAAGAATGCTCCTAATCTTCATTGTGAAGCTCTTCAGAGGTACAGTAACAGCTTACCCTCTGGAGAATTTGCATAGGGCATGAAAGCCCAAAATCATGCATCAAAGCATGCCTGGTGGTTAGACAAACCTTCTGTGCATTGGTTCTTCTATACTGTATTGTTGTGGCAGGCCTTGAAAAGTATTTTTTGAAGCTTATACTATTGCATTGGGAGGTGTCTGGCTACATCATAGTCCCTCCTCCCTGTCTATGTGTGTTACAGTAGTTGGACGGTGAATTAATTTCTTATATATTTTTCCATTGTCTTTGGAGAAACTTACTGGATGTGTCTCAATCTGTATCTAATTTAGATATGTGGCCTTCTAAACAGTCAATATTATCTTGTCAGCATGGTGAAGAATCTTCCATGCTATATGACATAAACTTATAGATCTTCAGCCCTACATGTTCTCCTCTAGTGTGAATAATCTGTTTTCTGAACATTTGAATGTATTAGACATCATACAGAACACTTGGAAAAAAAGAAAAAAGTGAGGTGTCATTACATTTTTTCCAAATGGCTCACTGTGCTTTCTGTCTACTTGGAACAGTACGTTAACAAACTGATTTATGATTATATTTTATTGAAAATCTTAATTTCATTGAGTCACTTCAAAAGTCCTTGCAAAAGTCAGGAAGCCCAAGACATCAATCATTATAACTTTATAAATCATTAAATTTCATTTTATTCAGGGAAATCACAGATTTTCTGTACTGCAGATCTTTGCCCCACATTATGTTTAATAATATTCCTCTGCATATTTTCCTTCTCCTACAGATTTTATAATTTCAACAACTGCAAATCCTTAAGAGAAAAGATTTTATTTATTGAAGATGAGTCACTGAGAGACCAAAGAATTTAAATAATTTGCTTACAATTACAAAGTGTAACAAAGATTTATTTTGAGTGCTTCTTCTTGACTAACTGTCATTTTCCAATCACTGTGAGTACTTTCAGTAGAAATCAAAGGGTTTGGATTTTATAACACATGAGAACATGGATTTTTAACATTAATTGTGTGTCTAAAAGTTAAAGACAGAACAGATGAAGTAAAAAAATAAACAGGGCAAGGGATTCTGGGATGTACAAAGTCCTGACATGACTTAAAAAAAAGTCAGAGCAAACCAGATTTCCTTTCTGTCAATGGTGTTAAAGTTAATCCTAACTGTTCATTTCAAGCTGCCTGCTCACCCTATGACAGCTATTTTAACAGAAGATCAGCTGTAGTGGTGATCTGGGAGTCTGAAATTATTCATGTGTGGAAGTTAATACTAAGATGTGAATAAAAAATACGTAATAGTTAGATCACAGTTCTTTTTCAGGATTCCTTTGCCCATCTTTGTAGTAATATATGATCTATTAATAAACATGAATAAATTCCAGTGTAACGATAATAACAAAGATGTATGTGCTGATTAAATCAGTTTCTCTTCCTTTGGTAATACTGATATACACTTTGTTTCCAACTGTAAATTTTAATTAAGGTGGAAGGAAGGCTGGATGAAGAAGATAAAATATTGAAGTTGAGAGCCAGAATTGAAGGAGAACTGGAATATGGTGATAAACAAAATGATGTGCATATGAGGCAGGAATATTTTAATAGATATTATGAAGTACACAGCACACAGATTGAGGTGATACAGTCAAATGATTTAGTATACCTGACACATATATCTGGAAGAAAATGGCTCTAACAAGGAGGAGGTATGGAAAAAGAAGTAAAAATTGAGACATTTAGAAACATGGAGTCTGTCTTTTCCCTCTTTATTGAAGAGTCTTTTGAGTTTCACTCCTCAGAGAGTTGTTTCGTGGGCATGAAGTTATGAGTAGTTGCATCAACCAAGGATGTAAAAAAAGTACATTGGACTTCCTGAATTGACAAATTTTAAGTATCATGCTTGAAACTCTTGAAAGTGAGCTCGGATTTCATTGTTTAAATTTTTAAAAATTAATAAAATAAGGAATCTGAAATTATAGGATGTTGCAGAAGTGCTGGGTACAGCAGTATGAAAATATTACTGTTCAAAGACCAAAATAAGTAAAAGTGAATAGAAAGCTGATAAATATAGGATTTTTTTCTAGATGTCTCCCTGAAATAAGTAAAAATTACCTGGAAGAAATAATTAAAACACTCAATTGTATACAAGAGGAAAATAAAAGGATATCTTGCCAAAAGTTTCTAAGGTCAGGAACCTTAGTTTCTAAGGTCAGGAATGTGTCTGCATGTGTCCAATTTTACTTGCAAGTCAAGATGCAAATAAATGAACATAGTTAAATGCAACTTCTGTGGGTTTGACTAACTTGTGTGATGGTGTACTGCAACTTTAAGTGGAAACTACAAATTATCAGTGAATGTTGTGTTTTCAGATTTTTCATCTATATTCTTTAGTACTTCAATATCATATTCTAATGCTAATTAGATAAGGAAAAAATGCATGGTACCAGAACATACATTATTATGCACCAATGCTGGAAGAGGTCAATTGAAAGTAATTAATAAATACATAAATACCTTGTTTACAAAGAACATAAATGTATGCTTAGTGGATTTCCGTAGAAACTACCTGGAAAGGCAGAAAAAAAAAAATCAGAAACAATTTTTTTAGAAACAAGAAATCTGTTGCAGTTTTTCAGACTCATGTGGTCATGTCTCTTTTTATATCAGCTGAAATATAACCAGTTTCACATGTTTCAGTCTGTTGTTAAATGCTTTATGACCATTGAAACACATTTGTGATGTGCCAAATGCACCAAATTGTAAGACAAGTGTCATAATAAAGGGACTTGAACTCTTGCCTCTTTCCCAGAAGACCAAACAGCCAGTGAAAAGGTAAGCAGGGTTGGCTTTATGTGTGTGTGGTATGTGGTGGTGTGTGGATCTGTTTTGTTGGGGTTTTTTCTTGTTTATTTATCGGCTGGGTATGGTGTTGACCCTGGGAACACAATCAAAAATAGTTTAATCTTTCTAAAAATCTATTCTACAATGCATTTCAGCTCAGTTACACTTTCCTGAATGATAAATTAAAAACACTGTGGAGTTCTAAATAAGCTGAAAGCTCCCCCTGCTGTTTCAGAGCACTGGGAGATGACTCATCCCTTTGGATTTTTTATTTAAAAGAAAAGACACGACCAAATGCTTAAAACGAGCTAATGGTCCAAAAATGTTTATTTCAGTGATGACATTTTCAGCTGATGAAAGGCAGAAGATAATATGTATGCCTTAGTATTTAATTACTAAGAAGAATCAATGCAGATAGAAAGAAGCTCTTTTAGTTAAGCTAAATAAGGAAAAAAATGTTAACTATAAAATCCTTTTTTTTGAATTGCACCACTACTTAATATAGGAAGAAATATTCAAAGTATTTGAAAAATGTATTGTTAAGATTATGCATATATTTTTGTGAAGGTCAATTAGCAATCTCTGAAGATAACACTTTTGAGAATATTGGGTAGTTTATTGTACCAATACTGTATTCTGTAAATGATGCTTGAATACAATCTCAGTTATAACTGTCTTCACTAATGTGTTGAAGAAACAAATCTACAAATCTGGGATAGATGCCTTTCTACCATTCTGCATATGAACAGTGTGCTCCTATTATCCATAAAATCCAAAATCAGTTGGTGGAGGGGTAGGTAAAACTGAAGGACATGTTTTTGAGCATATTTTGATTTAAGGAGAGTACCAACAATATTTTGCAATACATTATGCAAAAAGTATGCTGTGCTTGGATGAAGTTACAAATTACACTTGTGGAATACAAAATAAACCAGAGAAATTGCATTGATGAGAATGAGAGGAAACCATCTGAATTGCATGCAGACAGAAGAAACAAAGTTGATCTTTAATTCTTTTTCTAGTTGCTGTATTGTGCTTCTGATGTCTTTCACAGGGGGAGTAGCATCAAAATTCTCACTTTTCCTGTTTTTTATTCTCCTTGAAATGCTGATTACACATCACTGTCTTGATACATGTCAGCCAAACATGTAACAGGATATTCATGTCTACTTTGTTCTCAAATTGTGTCATCTACAGCAATCTGTGCTTGTCCTTCTAGTTGACCATGCCTGGTTGCCAGACTCCCACACAGCCATGCTCTCATTCCCCATCCTCATTAGGACAGGGGGAGTAAATAGGATGGAAAAGCTTCTGGGTCAAGACAAAGACAGGCAGATCCATTACTGTTACAAACAGTGACAGCAAAACAGACTCCGCTTGTGCAAGATCAATTTAATTTATTGCTCATTGAAAATAAGAATAGGATGGTGAGAAACAGAGACAAACCTCCCCACATAAATACTCTCCCTTTAGCTGTCAACTTTACTTCCAAGGATCACCTTCACCTTGAACCTTCACTGCTGATTTCTCTACTTCCTTTCCTCCGAGGCATTCCTGGGAACGGCGGGCTGTGGTCACAGCTTTTTGTTGCTCCTTTCTCCTCCCACTTTACCCAGCTCCAGTTGGAGACCTTTCCAGAGGCTGCAGTAGTTCAGGATAAACTTGCTCCAGTGCAGGTTTTCCACAGTCTGCAGTCTTCCAGGAAATATTCCCCGTCTCTGGTGCTGAGCATTACCACAAACCGCAGGGGCAGGCCTCAGGGCCATCCCTGCCGGGTCTCTCCTGCCCCCGGCCCTGCTCCCGCTCTCCCCTCGGAGCTCCCTGGGCTGTTTCTCGCTCGCTTCCCCTGGCTCAGCCCTGGCTGCCGGGCAGCGTTTTGCCCTCCCTTGCCCAGGCTTTCCCCGGGGCTGAGGGGCTCGGCCGTGCCCTGTGCTGGGGCCGGCCAGGCAGAAGATGAGTTGCAGTGTGCACACCAACTCTCTGGTCAGCTCTCAGCCACCCCAGTGATGTCCCCTTCCAACCTCCTGTGTATCCCCAGACTACTCACTTCAAGCGGGTGAGGAAGAGCAAACACAGCTCAGCAACAGCTGGAACACTGATATGTTACCAGCATGCAGAGTGGAGAGGTTGCTACGAAGAAAGTCAACCCCAGAACTCCATCCCTTCAGCCCAGTCATAGAAGCATAGAATGATTTGTGTTGGAAGGCACCTTAAGGATCGTCCAGTTCCACTCCCTCCTGCAATCTGCAGGGACATCTTCAACCACATCAGGTTGCTCAGAGCTCCATCCAACCCAGCCTTGTACATATCCAGGGATTGGGCATTGAACAGCCCTCTGAAAATGTGTTCCAGCATTTCAACATCCTCATCATAAAAAACTTTTATTCTGATACCTAATTTACATCCATCTTCCCTCAGCTTCTAGCCATTACCTTCTGTCCTATTGCAACAGACCCTGCTCAAAAGTTTGTCCCCATCTTTTTTGTAGGGCCCCTTCAAGAACTGAAAGGCCACAATGAGGTCTCCCTGAAGCCTTTTCCTTCTCCAGGCTAAACAACCAGCTCCAGCCCTCTGATCATTTTTGTGGCTCTCATCTGAACCCCCTCCAAAAGGTCCATGTCTTCCTTGTGCTAAGGGCCTCATAACTGGACACACTGCTCTGGGTGGGATCTCACCGGAGTGGAGTATAGGGGGAGAATCACTTCCTTCCACCTTCTGGCCACTCTTCTGTGATGTGTATGGTTGGCTTCCTGGGAGCAAGAACACCTCAGGCTCATGTTCTGCCTTTCATCCACCAGCACCCCCAAGCCCTTCTCATCCAGTCCCTATTTTATTCATGGTGAAACCGTTTAAGTTCCAAGTATTCTGTTGCTTATAATTCCCTCTTGATTTTCGATTATGAAATCTCACCTATTGTGACACTATCAGATTTCTCAAGGAAAGTGTGAAAAATTTAGAGTTTCTAATATCAGTCCCTGGTTATACACATTTCCTATCTCTAGAATTTTCTTTTAAGAGTCCTGATATGCTGTTTCATTCCCAGTTTCTATTTAAATCACCACAGAAATCTAGTTTAATTCTGTCAGGATTATTTTTAATAGCTCTTTGATTTTCAATTCCCTCTTTTTAACCTTCTCCTCTTACAAGGTTAAGGAGTTGTGAAGTTCTTACCTCCCTTTGTTTCAATTCTGAGTGTTCACCTTGTCAGAGATACTGCACAGTATCTTTCATAACATTGAATAAATTTGTAATACTTTACTAATGCAAAAAAAAAAAAACCAACCAAAACAAACCTACTTAAATGTTCTCATTTGGCAAATTGCCTTTGATTAACATGTTTTATTTGGTCACAAGTGCCACATTAATACATCATCTTATTGAATTAAAAAAAGTATTTGAAAATGTTATTACTTGTACTCAAAATATTGTTTTCAGAAGGAACCTCAAATCTCTTCAAAATCTTGCCTACAAGAAAATTTTATTTGTCTTAATTGACCTAACTAATAAAACTGCTTCATATTTAAGCTTGTCTAATGTTTGATGCAGGATTCGCTGATGAATAATGCAGTCCAACCCTCTCTGAAGCACAGTTCTTTCTCAAGAATATTTTGCTACTGTGCTTTTCTAGTGTTTCTCTCATCTAAAGTGGTCAGTTAAAATGTAAACTGATACAGAATTCCAAATTACTCTTTTTTCCTCTGCTGTTTGAGATTTCTACTTGAATTTCTTAACTGCAGTCTGTGAGTTTTTTAGTACATCAGGTTTTATTCCTGTTGGTATGTATAAGAGTGGTGGATGAAAGGTCTGTTTTACATAAGAATTTATAAAAATTTGAATGGCTTATGCTGGCAAGTATTCATTATCCCAAACAGAGGTTGTAAAATACATCCCCTTAATTTATGTTTTAACATTACCCTGATCATCACTGCATCTGACTACTTCATGCTTATTACATTATTTTATTTACCAAAACGTACAAAGAGGGATGCTATTACCATAAAATTAGATTCAGCCTTAAGTCCAACCACTGACTCAGCACTGTCAGTCCAAAACTAAACTATGTCTTTAAGAGCCACATCTGTATGTCTTTTAAGTACCTGTAGGAATGGTGACACAACCACTTCCCTTGACAACACTTTCAATGAAGGGGTGAAACTATTATAGAGAGGAATGAAGTCAGGTATCAGGGAGTTTAGAGGGAATAATTGAAAATATAGTCGGATGTAGACTGAGTAGAGCTAAGCAGCTCGTTATTGTTTCAAAAGGTCAGGGTTGGATTTGCCTGTTTCCATACAAAGACTGACATATAGGCTGCCCTTGCTCCCTTCTGCCTAAGAGCACCTTCTATTTTCTTCAAAGAAAAATCATCCAAAAATGCTTAAGAAAAGAAATCTAAGCTAAAACTCAAGGTTTTATGTTTAGATAGTTAGGAAGAGTTCTTAAAAGCTGACAGTGTAGGGTGCTAGCTAGTTAAGAGAGAGCCCTTAGACTGTGGCTCGTGTGATTTAATAGGAAAACTAACTGAACCAAGGCTGAGATTTGTCAGCCAGCTCAGGATAAGGAAAACTAAGACCATGTTGGTATAGCTTAAAATCAAACTATGCAGATAGCAGACTGTTAGTAAATTTTGCTTTCAAGTGATTGCTGTCATAAGTCTTGTAAATTCTCATTAACAAATATTTTATTTCCAGTAGGATTCCTGCAAAACCTTAGCAGAACATATGATTCTTTTCTGTATAAACTAGAAGATGGATGGAAGTAGAAATTATTTCTACATCTTATTTATTTTTCACAACATTTGAGGGTAAATTCATTTTGGCAGCTTTACCATTGACTCAGTATGGTCATTGGTTTCTGCCTCTTTTATTCTTGCAGGTTTTGCATTTATATATTAATATATCTATTTATACATATTTATATATGCATTTATATATGAATAGACATGAACAAAGGACAAATTAGAGTTAATATTTTTATGGATCTGCAAGGAAAGAAGAATTAAACACTCTACATTTCATCATAAAAAAATAAAGCTCCAGAAACATAATGACATGACAAATACTTATTTAAAGCTATTAAAATATACCAGTTAAAGCTCCTTCCTCTGGCATGTTGATCAAAAGGGTGAGAGAGAAAAAAACTGATCAATCATATTACCATTAGTTCTTTTACAGAAATAATCAGTGCAAGTTAAACACAAAAAATACTGCCTGATGGGCTGCAAATAAAAATAATTCAGTGTCCATGAAGCTCCCAAAATCCATGAAGGAGTGACAAGACAATGATGCGAATACCTAAGATTTCAGCAGATGAAAACAGCATTAAACCTAGCTGACTATATGAAGATATTTCAAGTTTCAGTGTTTTGGGATGAGTACCTATAAATAATTATTCATTTTTTACTAAGGATTACTGAGTATAATTTCAGACACAATAAATGAAATTTTTTTTTTTTTTGCCAAATATCTTGTTGAAGATTTGTATAGTTTATTTTGATTTATGCATTAAGGCATTTAGTTTTGGAGGAAGGCCTGGCTCTTTTTGTTGCTGTGAATAAAAATGTGCAACTACATTGTTAGAGATGCAGCTTGGTCTGAGGGGTGGTGAAAAAGCACATTATTCGAGAATCTGCCACTGAACTGCTTGGAATGATTTTTTTTGCAATGAGTGTGGACAATGTCACTGTGTCATTGTGATATTTGATATTACATCAGAAAAATACTTATTTCTTTTCTTTTTCAGAATATTAAACTGCTATGCGTTTATAATGAGAATAAGTATGTTCCTATTGATAACATATTATGTTGGAATTCTGGAGGCCTAGGTCTTATTGCTGACTGATGGTGCTTTTATAAAATATTATTCATTTTTTTGTTTTCTGAGGTGTTAATAAACTTTATAAATAATGAAATACTACTATAATTCTGTTTCCATGGATTAAAACTGAATTTCTTTCTCAGTCATTGCTTTTCTAATTCCATTTGTGCATGCTTAAAATATGCCTGAACAAACCTTTATACTAATTCTTAAAAGTATAGTGATCCTAAAAATTCCCCATACTGTAATATGGCCTTAGAAATAAAAAAGGTAACTCTTTTTAGGGCTCCTGAACTCCCAGCAATAGTAAACTTTGCAATGGTTCCAGTGACTCTCATATTGCAGCATGTTTTCACCAACCTTATTTGTGTATACTGGAGGATGGAGAAAAACAAGACAAGCACCTCTATCTAACAGATTTATTTTCAGTTTATATTTTTGGACAGATGGTTGGGGCTATGACAGAGTGATTATTAAGACAGTGCTTCTGTTCATAAAAGCAATATTTTCTTAGAGGAAGAGTATGTTTAATGATTCTATTTTCAAAATTCTTATTACTAAAGTAGGATTACTGATCTGATACTGTTAGAGGAATTTTTGCTGTCATCCACTGACATGAAACTGAGATATTTTCCAAGGCCTTAGGTGAGGTCCCCACCAACTCAGTGCATGTAAAAATGTTTTTTTATAGTGGCTGTTGAAAGGTATCTTTCTCCTCTTCTGATGCCTGTGATATCAACTCATAATATAGCTCACATTTACCATCTAAGGTTTGTATCTTCTACCCTCTTAATTGCCCTTTAGATATGCTGAAATTGTGTGAGGAGGAATATCTATGCTTCTTGAAGTTTTCAATGCCCATTACTTAGATGTTGACCTTTGCTGGACAAGTGGTGCTAACCAAGCTCTTCTATTACTTCCCCTCCTCAACTGGACAGGCAAAGAACCATACTAAAAAAACCTGCTTTACTGGAAGACCTCTCTGATTATGTGAAAAATCCATACGAAACAAAAGTTTTGAGTAGATTAGAGTTGGTCAATTTTTCTTGCCAAGATTTAAACCGAAATACTGTTTTGAGTAAAATAAAGTTTTTTTAGAAATTTTAATCCTTTTTGAAAACATGTTTTTTTCCCTTCTACTTTCTACTTCTATTTTTCCATACTTCAAACATTTTTATTCCAGTGCAAAATTTTGGCATTGATCAAATTGTTGTTTACACAGTCAGCATTTGGGAAACTTTCTCTTCATATTGAAGCATTTTCAAATGAGATTTCCATCTGTTAAAACTCAGTGGAAAAATACACAAGTGGGTAGCCCTAGAGTTTAAAATGTATAGCGTGGAACTTGATCCTTTTCCATGCAAGGTTGAGTCTATGCCATCCTAGGAATGGGAGCAGACTGTGATGGTTATTTAGCTGAATGTTTTCATCAGATCTGACAGTCTCTTCAGATGTAACATGGTGTGTTCAGTTAACTGCATATTTTGATAGGGATGAATGGTACTGCTGACCTGAATAGCTCTGCTGATTTTTCATGGTTTTGTTTTAGAGAGAGGTAATGAATAACAGTCTTCTAACCGAGGAAAGCAATTGCTTTTGGACATTTATAAAAAATCACTTGGAGAGATGAGAGTTAGATTCCAGGGATGAGAGTACCAAAAACGACTTCACTTATAGCTTATCAACATCTCACTATTGACTTGCAGCTTTTTCAAAAAAGCAGTGAGGTAAATCAGTCATTCAAAACTCCTCATAGTTTCTAGATATTTGAGTGAGGATGGAAAATTGTTTGAAGCATATGCACATGCATTGAAGAACTTGACTGTTCCCAAGTGGATTCAATAAATTTTAAAGGTTTGGTAGGAAGTGAGCAGAAAAAAAAAGGGTTATTGAGGCCCTAGAATTAAATACAGAAGGTTATATTTTAGGAGGAGTCAAAGATAGCAATGTTAATCACCAAAAATATTTAGAACATGAAACCTCTTTTTCCATCTTTCTTTCACCTTCCTAGCAAGTGATAATTGTTCCTGATCTCCAGGTTATCCTAGCAGTTAAGCTTGTTTTATGTCAACCAAAAGCATTCTTAGCTCTTAGCAAGCACTTGTGAGGAGTTATGTAAAAAATCTGTGGTAGCTGTGAAAAAATCCCTCAGTGCAACTGCAGCTGTGAAGCTGATAATGTACTTCCATAATACAGTACTTAATCTGTTTTATACACGGAGCTTTCAGGACAGTATTTATAAGTCTTTGAATCAGTAACCTGAAACTTCATCAGTTCTTCATGTCCTAATGAAAAATACTATGTTGGTGGGCTCTTTTCTAAATGTTTTATTCTTGCACCACTCACTGTAGATGCAAAGCTGGGATATGTACCGTCATTTATATTTAAAGAACCTGTTATTGATTTCTTGTTCTTACCTTCCTTCTGGCTTCAAGAGACAAGCAAAAAGTGAGATGACTTTGCTCTTTCAATGATCACATAGCTCCTCTGATGCAACATTTCTATTATGCTGAACTAGTGTCCATGTTCTCATTTCTCATGTTCTAGCAGGGACATCACACTGCGTAGTGCAATGAAAACACCTCACTTACACAATTTTAGTATTAAGATTTGTGGTTTTTAAAATGCAACAGAGGGTTTTTTATCAGTCTAAATTTTGGGTTTGTTTGTTTGTTCTAGGAATAAATGAATATTGCCTAATGAAGGCAAGAACTGTTGTTTGCATGACACGAATATGATTCTATATGATATAAACAAGCTCATTTAAGCAACACAGTTTGTTAAAGGGAAATGTGTAACTAAAAATTCTGTAAACTGGGGCACAGTAATGAAAAATCTTCACAGTTCCAAAATACTGGATTTGAATAACCACACAAAAAATTAGAATATGTACAGCTTTACTCAATGTCATGTTTTCTTAAAAGCTATCCTTTTGATTGTAAGGTTACATGTTTACATCTTATGTAATGTCTAGTTTACTGATTTTTAGTCAATCTTCAATCCTAATGCACAGTGTTATAAAACCCTGAAGATTCAGGGTGATAAATGGAAATAATTTGGCATTGATGGCATTATCATAATTCAGAAATTTCAGCACAGAGATATTAATATTCTGTAGATATAGGGGAAACTATTACCTTGGTTTTGTGCCATGGAATGAATGTATATACAGTGGCATTGAAATTGTTGCTTTTGAATAGATTTTAATCGCTATTTCAAAATTGCTAATTGCTAGTTGACAAGAACAAAAAACCCAATAAAAATATTAACAGCAAACCCCCTCCAAAAAAAAAAAAACCAAACTAAAAGTTGTGTAATACAAATAAATTCAACATCACTTTTCAATTTCCTACAGTATCTTTTATTTAAATTTATTTTCTATCTGTGTGGTTTGGTTTGTATTCTGTAAGCTTTTAGTTCGTATCTCCTGGTCACCATTTTATCTTTTGTTTGTTGTCTGATTTTCCAGCAAATCTCATGCCAGGGTCATGCTTTGTCGTTTGAATCTCATCTCTGTTACACTAACCCTTGTGTTATGCAGTTCATTTTAAAGTCCAGGTGCTGCAGTCATCCAGATTGGCATTTGAAGTATAAGACCATGGAATTAAAATCTTATTTTTGAATTTGGAGATGATGCATGTTTTGTTTAGCTTTTGCACTGTCTGCCTGTTTAGGCATCCAGTGCTAGAATATGTAAAAACAGGGAACAGTTAAACAATTTAAAGCAAATGTTCAAACCAAAGTTATATTTTAACCAGCTGGATTTCAGAGCTGTTTCAGAGATTCATAGAAATGACTAGGTTTGGAAGGGATTCTAAGGTCATCTAGTTCCACCCTCCCTGCCATGGCCAGGGACACCTTTTACTAGACCAGGTGGCTCAAAGCCACATCCTGACCTTGAACACTTCCAGAGATTACACACCCACAACTTCACTGGGCAGCCTTCTTCTGGTGAATCACAACCCTCACAGTAAAGAATTTTTCCTAAAATCTACTGTAAACCTACCCTGCTTAAGTTTAAAGCCACTGCCCCTTGTCCTGTCCCTACATGTCCCTCCTTCCCTGTTAGTCCACTTTAGGTACTAGAAGGCTGCTGGAAGAATTTACTCTCTACTTGCCTTTCCTTCCTGTATCATTAAGGGCTACTGAAACATGTTTTCTGACATATTTTGTAGACCAATTTTAGACAGAAGTGGACAAACACAATAATATTATTGGGAATTATATTTATTTATGATCTGTCGTGGTTTAGCCCCAGCCAGCAGTGGCTCACTCACTTCCCACCAGTGGGACTGGGGAAAGGGTCAGAAGGGTAAAAAGTAGAAAACTCATGGGTTGAGGTAAAGAGAGCATAGTAGGGAAAGCAAGTGCTGTGCACACAAAGACAGACAGGAAATTAATTCACCGCTTCCCATGGGCAAGCATTTGCTCAGCCATCTCCAGGATGTAATCCATATATAGTGATGACTTGGGAAGACAAAAGCCATCACACCAAAGGAGTCCACCTCCCTGCCCTTTCTCCCTCTTCTCACCACTTTACAAGGTCTGGAATATCCTTTTGGTCAGTTTGGGTGACCTGTCCTGGCTTTGTCTCCTCCCACCTTCCAAGCAGCCCCAGCTTCCTCGCCAGCAGGGCAGTATGAAAAGCAGAAAAGGCCTTGGCTCTGTGAGGGCCCTGCTGAGCAATAACAAAAACATCTCTACGTTATCAACCCAGTGTTCAGCACAAATCCAAAACACAGCCCCACAGCAACCACTGTGAAGAAAATTAACTCTATCCTGGCTGAAACCAACACATGATCTTATACTCAGCAGCTATATGTGTACTGTAAAATTCAGTGATACCAGTGACTATCTCCTTGCTTCACCTACGACTTTAAAGAAAAAAAATTCACTTGATTTTATTTCCTACAAATGAGTTGTGGAGAAACTAGAGGAGAAAGACTTTATTTTTTCCTTTATATGACTTCTAAGGGCTGAGAACCCTTTATCATTCAAACAAGTGGTGGTAATGGAGTTTGGCACAGCATTTAGAATATTAAAAATAAAATGGAGAAGAAAAGTGTCAGTGAAACATGTTTATCACTATGGCTGAAGTCACAGTCCTGCATTTACTGTCTTAGTTAACATATTATTATTTAAAGAAGACATACAAGGAATGCAGAATTGATGAAAAGGTGCAAAAAATTGTACATTTAATTATATACAACTTAAATCAGTCTATGTGATGCAGGTAAATAAATTAGTTTCTTCCAGTGACTGCATATCAGTAAGATTATTTGAAATATTTTTTCATCATTAGTATTTTAATGGTATTCCATTAATTCTTTTCAAACAGATAATAAATTCAAAAAGAAATAATGCTTCTTTGGTGTTAATCTTTCTAGCTAAATCTCACATAAAATGTCTTTTAACATTTACAAAAAGAGATTTGTGTTTTTGCGGACCAACAAAAAGGTTTATTTTTTCTGGTTTTCACTAAATCACACTATCCTGTTCTGTCTTCTAGAATACATTCTTCTAGAGAATCAAAACAGAAAGCAGGAGTATTTTTAACTATACTGTGGCTCATAACATTACTCTTTATTGGTTAGCAGATTCTGCATTGTGCATAAATAATTTCTGTGGAAGATAAAATAATCTTGCTAACATTTTAGATTAAGGTTCAAGGACCACATAAAATGGATCAAGGCAAGTCTATGCAGAAAACAATATTGTCATCTTGATGGATTGTTGATGGACTCCCTGAAAACAAATACAATATATGCTTAGTTATATTATTATCATAATCAAGATCACAAAAAAATTAGAATTCCCTTTACAATTGGGATACACAGACTGAGTAATTTTGCATATTTAAACATTTATTCATTCTTTTTCAATTGTCCTACATATTAGACTTTATACATGAACAGATTTATTTCCTTTGGAATACAGAATACCCATGTATTTTCTATTAATAGAATTAATTTCATAATAAATGATATATCAAGCATGAATTAATGTAAGGTCTGAGTTATTTTTTAATATTGTTATCTCAGTTTAAAAGTATCTAATGGTTAAAATAGCGCCTTTATTAATTACCGCTCATATTCTATTGACTTAAAAGGAATTATAAGTCCACAAGCATTCAGTTTACACAAGTGGTATGGTCTACCATTTTCGAGTCATTTTCCTCAAAATAAAAACTAAAAATTTTTCATAATTTTTCTAGTTATGAAGAGCATTTACTTAACATAGTATTCATGTCAAGACTTATTTTTTTTTCTTAATATTTTCTAGAATGCTATATTTACTTCTCTTAGCCTTCTTCTGTAGGCATCCTTATGGCCCTGTGTGATTTTCAAACATACTATAAAACAAACCCTGTTCTTAACCTCAACATTCTTGTGTTCTAGAAAAGGAAGATATATCATTTGCACCACATTCATTTTGCATAAGTAACAAAAACTTGAAGACTGTACTAATTTATACTGAAAGGAAATGAAAGCTGTAGGCAAATAATTGACATTTATTTAGTTAGTAAAAATGTAGACAGTTATACATTAAGGTCTATAACACTGACATATATTGAAAAAAATGTTAAGAAGGAGTCCTATATCTCATTACCAGCATGGCAACTAGTACCTATAGAGGATATTCCACACACTTCTGAAAGTATGAAATTTAACTATTTTGAGTTTGGTCCACCAAAAAAGCATCTTTTTAAGTATGCAAGTACAATTCTAAGACATCCTTAGATCTGAAGAAAAGCCATTATTTAAATGACTTTTTTGGGTCAAGATTAGACAGATCTTGTGGATGCTTTCTTAAAAAAAAATAATAACAGCAGACAAAAAATCCAAAACACACACACACACACTTGTGTCCCAAACATTTCAAGACCTAGAATTTTTTTTTCCATAGTTCTGTGAACTCCATTCTCAAGTAAGCTAGATACCAGTTCCAGTTAGTTGAGCTCAGAAAGACTTTTCACAAGGTTAATCTGCTTTGAACAGAATTTAACCTGAAACATTCTTGGGATTTGATGGAAAATATTTAATCAAAATCACAGATAACTAAAAAACCCTTGTGCAGAACAGTCAAGTGATAGTTAAGTACTGAAGTCTATACTTCAGGTACTTAGTATTTAAGTCCTTGCTCTGGTATCATGCCATCAGGCCCTTCAGCCACCCCTGTCATCTCTGCTGGATTCTATGAATAATTTTAGTACAAAGCAGACACATATGAGGGAGAGACTACGGCAGTAATCTAGAAATCCCAGTGGGTGATGGAAGTGGCATGAGAACTTGCCTTTTAAAGCCTGGCCTTCTGTGTGACAGCATTTACGTAAGCTGATGAGTCTTTCATAACTTAGATGAGCATTCTTACTACAGGACTACAGATTTTGGAGTAAAAGAAAATGGTTTGATTTTTTTTCTCCACAAAGTTGACAAACTTTTGTCCAAGTGTATGTTGACATCTCAGTTAGTTAGAGGAGGGGTAAGCTTTTTCTCATCTAGCCTTAAAATATAAATAGGAAAGTGCTGGAGAGTGGAAGTAAAACACTGAAATAGCAAAAGGCCTAAAACACTGTTAAAGTGTAGTTTTCTGAAGAGCTGCAGTTCTGCATCATTCTGATGGGTGCTGCTCCACTATTTGTGTTGCTACCTTCTTTCAGGGCTTTAAGTTCTTCATCACTGCTGTTGGTATTTGCTGCTTGCTTTCACAACTTGGTCAGTTCTTCTTCCTTTGGGATTATCTAGCTCAGAAGAGTATCTCCTGATTTTGGTTTATAGGTCACATATGTCAAGACATATGTTCAGAACATATTATCAGGACACTCTGTATATCTCCTGGATATATGTGCTCAACCCTAATGTGCTTCCAGCAAATATTAGGATGATGGAATTCCTGGTTGAACATCTGGGCTCTGTGTGACTCATGAATAACATGATTTGTTTCAAAAAAACTTTAATAGGAATAATTTAAGGTTTTCCACAATTATTGCTTTCCAGGTATTACATATCTATTAGGCTATCAAAGCATATTTTTTCAATTCTTTCTTTTTAATACATACATAGTCTAGTAGCTGTGCCCTAAGTGACTTTTGACCACAATTAATATCCTGCATAAAGGAAGTAATGATAACTGTTTAATTATTCATTCAATTCAGTTGATTATGAATCATTCTAAAATCTTAGCAAGACCTACAAGATTTCAGCTGAAAGGATATTAACTGACTGTAATTGTTAGACCAGTGAGCTTAAACAATGAACACTGTAAAAGATAAACAGTAATTATTTCATACATTAGCTATTCTAAGTCTGAGCAATATGCACTATTTTCAGTGTAGGTTTCCTTCTGCAAAGTTTTTAAAAAATAATTGTGGATCAAATGACAAAGAAAAATAATCTTATTTTTGGTTTATCAGATATTTGATTGTTTGGGTGGAATTTACAATGGCATTCTGTTGTACAACTTTCAAGATCAGAAGAAGCTATACTTATATCCATTTTAATAACCCATAGGAAATGGTCCCAAATGAAAAAGTAAATTTGCATTGCATCTGATCCAAAAAAGCATCATTTCAGTTTGGTAATAATTTAAAGTGATGCATACACTACCAAAATATTTTGGTGATGAGCCCTTGCTTCAATTTGGCTAATTGGGTAATTTCAAATAAACTAATTTAAAGTTTTCCTTCCAACTCAGAATATCCAATGGTTCTGTGATATTTCTTCCTTTGCTTATACAAAGGATTTGGTTTCAGGTTAATTCTTTGTCAGATATATATCTCTTTGCCTGCATTCTGCTGCTTTCTACTTTGAGTGATGAGTAAGCATGAGCAAATTAAGTGACTCCATAAGTCATACATGTAAGTAGGAAAAGGTAAACTTTCTGTTTATACATGTGCATGCACTTATTCATGAATATGTGTGTTTGATACACGAATACCTGCATGTGTTTTTTAGCCTCTAAATGTGATAAATTTCTTGACTGAAATGATAATTAATAAAGTGTTGCTTAGCTTATTAATAGTGAGATGTTGCTGGGAATTTTCTCCTTTTGTACGTTTGAAATTTAGCTCTTAGCCATACCAATTCTTAAATAAACATACTTGAGTTGACTCCAAGTTACTCCATTTGCACCTGCAGTGCAACAAAGTTGC
Source organism: Pheucticus melanocephalus (assembly GCA_013398405.1). Taxonomy (NCBI): domain Eukaryota; kingdom Metazoa; phylum Chordata; class Aves; order Passeriformes; family Cardinalidae; genus Pheucticus; species Pheucticus melanocephalus. Next base: position 8,826 of record VZSJ01004964.1, on the reverse strand, counting down.
TGGGTTATAGCATATTATTGATTTCTGCTAAAGAGTCTCTCAGAGATTAGGAGTTCTGTTTCAGATTGCTGCCATTGCAGAAAAAATAAAAAAGAGATTTTGATTTCTATTGTAGCTTATTGTGTTATCAAAAGATTGCATAAGTTATGTGAGAATTCTGTGAAATAATAATTTCTATATGACTTACAGTACTGAATGATTTTGGATGACATATATGAGTCAAAATATTCCTAGTATTTTTCAGAGTCATAATGATTTTAATTTACTCATAGTGTAACCTAAATGGAGGTCTCTACTTTTTGTTCTTCCAGTCAATCTCTATATCACATTCATATTCATAATTACAGCCACTGTACAAGAGTAGTGCAAGGATTGATGAACCATCCCATAATCTGAAGGATGGAAGAAAAAAATTCAATTATCTGCTTCACCATTTCTGATCAGAAAAAAATCATTATAAGTTATATTTATGACCATTCTTCACTAGATGAAAGGAAGTAGCAGTCACACACAGGAATATGCAAGTGTGAGATATTGTAAATCATATTGTCATTTACGAATAACCCTTTTTGTGAAAAAGTACAATAACTGTAAATTTAGATACTTCAGTGTTGAAATATTTCTCTTTTATCACAGAAAAAATGCAGAATCATAGAAAAAGGTAAAATCTTTTCCTTTTGATCTTTCTAAAGCTGTCATTAAAAATATTTTCTAATAGATATGTATTTTGAATGATCATGCTTAAACCTATTATCTGTTTCAAAATTCTTGAAACCCATACATTATTTAGCATCAATAATATTCTGTCCTTTTCATGCAGTAGAAAGAGAAGTACATGAGCAGCAGCTCATGACCTCCCACGTAATGCACCCTATCAGGGGGGCGGAGAAATCACACAAATTACCAAGAACAGTATGAGCAAACCCACAACAGAGCGGGAAACATAGCCTACATCTCTGCAGGCTCTGCATGTATGATTCTACAAACACATGGAGGATGTGCTGTTCATTTGTATAACTTCTCAGTCAGGAACATCACCTCTAAAGTCTTCCCTGCCAAGTGTTGTAATAAAATATGTTACCCTTTCCTGCAGTAATGTATGGTGAGGATCCTTTTTATACTCAGTACTTCTTTCATGTGGTGCAAATATTTTATTTATACAACAAATATCTTTAAGAACTGTGGAGTAAGCAATATGCAGGAATCTTTATACACTGACCTAGAGTATAATTATTTTCAACAAGATATGAAGGTTCTACACATGCATCAGTGGGGAGATGCATGGCTGTATCATGCTGTCCTTCACTAATATATGTTCAGTGTTTTTTTCCTAGATTATACTCTTCCCTGTCAGCTGAAAGGGTGCTCTAGGGTTTTCCACAATCCTTATTCTATAGTATCACTACCAGGGGATTGAATCTGGCCTTATACCTTAGATGAGAAGGATGCTAGTTTAGTACTTTGTTCACATAAAACAGCCTTCTAATAAACACAACTATTCTCAATAAAATGTAGAATCTGACTGATTCAGTCTCTCAGAAGCAACAGAGAATATCTAAAGCAATTAGACACGTCCAAATGCAGTAAAAAAATATTTTTGCACAAATTCCTTTATTTCTCCAGCATAAAAATCTTAGCCTCTGGCCCTCTGTCGTGCTGCAATAGAACTAAGTCTGAGTGGGTTATCTGCTATGGTAAAATACACAGCTGCTATTGCTTTTATAACAAGGCTATGACTTTTACAGATCAGAATCACAGTATTAACATTTTACTGAAATGCATTAGTAACTTAGTGCAATCTGGACAGTAGATTTACTGTGCAATTGCAGTCATGTAAATACAAAACAAACTCCCAAACTAATCACATGCTGAATGGTAGAAGGACTTCCAATCCTTAGACAAAGTATATCCAAAGCGCTGGTATAACAAAGTTTTGTCTTAGTGACTACTTTATCACTCCTGGACTATTTTATTTTTTCCTAAACAAACAAGATTGATGCATCTACTTTAGTAGTATTTGGGACTAAATCTGTTGACAGTGCTGTACTAGAGTGCAAGGACATTACCACCATTTATGCTATATTTGGAAGGGAAGAAGTCTCTCTGGGTTCATCCTTTTGCTTTTAAGCTAGTAGGAGGAAGATTGACTGAGGCCAGACAGGTCTAGAGTCTTCTGGAGTGTAATATAGGGCTCACTTAAGGCAATAAATTGAATAAAATACCTTTGTCTTCTCCATTTTGAAGCAGATATGACTGAGGTGTGGGGCTCTTTATCTAAAATTCAGCAGAAAGAAGACGATACTGTGAATTCATGAAAGGAGATTAACTACTGATAGTGATTGTAATGTAAAGCTCTATTTCTATTTTTGGGAGAAATAAAACTACTTCCTCTACAATTTTTTTAATTGCTTTACAGAAATTTTTGTCTGGATGCTGGTTATTATCTATAAAAAATGGGAATAGACTGGGGTTTTGCCATCTTCTATATTGAAAGACTTCCATGGAAATTTAGATGTGATACCTTTTCTTGAAAACAGAAGCATGTGAGTTGAGAGGTCTGTTCAAGGAATACAAGTGTATCCACGTGTTTGATCCTGGAAAAGGTGTTTCGGCAGTGTGTTGTATAGCCATAAAATTCAGTCTGCTGCTTTTGCAGAAAGAAGTTATATACCAATTCACAAATTTTCTGCTGCTTTTGCAGAAAGAAGTTATATACCAATTCACAAATTTATCAGTCTGCATTTTACAAATTCACTCCTAGTCCTCATCCTATAGTTCCCTGAAGAGAATCTTCTGGTATCTCTCACTTTGGGTTGTTGAGCTATGTGTACATATTCAAATTCTGTGTGCTTTGTGCCTGTGCCACTGCTGGTTTGCTTGGTCCTGTAATTTATGTACTCACAAAAGATGGACAAGGCTTCCAGAGAGAAGGAATGGCTTTTACCAGAGGCCACTAGATGAGATGTTGGAATAAAAATTAAGAAAATTCTGTGTATGCATTCATTCTTCAGATTTTCAGAGGGTTATATCTACTCTGTAAACAGATACCTGCAAGTTCTGTACATTTAGTCATCCATATCCAGGACACAGATGAAATATGTTGTGACATCTTTTCGGACTTATTTTTTTCTCCTCCTAAACATCTCATTTCTGAGACAAACCAGTCTGCCAATGTTTTTCAGTGTTCCAGTTCTTTTCTCATTATTGATGCTTCACAACTTTTTGGGGTCCTATTCAAGTGTCAGGACATTTGGGCTTTTTTTTTTATTAAGGCATTCTCTCATGTCAACTCATATGTGACCTGTGATTAGCAGGTCATACAGCTAGTTTAAGAAAAGTTGGCTCTCTTTGGTCTTTCATGTTTCACAGTTACTTTCTCTGTGATGAAAAGAGAAAATCTATTGTTCACACAGCATTCCAAAGAAGCTGTGACTATGTGGTGCTGGGCCTGAGCTAATTTATCTTGAGACAGACTTGCTAACTGTCCCTGTGCTGGCTAATGGAAATATTCTCTGTTCTGGGTTCAAAGCAGTGCTGTGAACTTTGTGCTCATCCCTGAGATGTAGCTCAAAGTATCTGTGATATTCTTTGGTGGTCCATATAGACATGGGTCCATAGTCAATCTTCAGGAGACCTGATTTCAAAATAAATTATTCTAAATATTGAGCAGTCTTAAAACATGTATCAGCATAATAAGATAAATGAAGCCACTTCCTGGCACCAGCATTGTTTGTATTTCTAGAAGCAGTATATCAGCAAACAGCCTGAGATTAAACTCAAGAGGGGCAAAGGCAACAGAGTGACAAAAACAAGATCTCTGACAGGCTGTCAGGTTATTTTCCTATGTAAGGTTATGAAGTTTACATCAGTTTATGCCAGAAGATTCTACCTTTTTGTCAGTGTTTTGCAGCATGAGTTTCATTTCATTGATACCAAGTTCATTTTTTTTAGAAACAACTATATAGATGTCAGTAGGATACTGGCTGTCAGAGATTTTTTTGTTTTGGTTTGGTTTTTCCCCAGATTAAATTAGCATGTTTTTAACCATACTCTCCTGGTTATTCAAGCCTGTGTTCATGCCCAGTAGAAAATTAGGCCCTCTTAGTCATTCAGAATAATATGCTGAATATTATAATAAATATTACATAAACTTAATATGCTGCACAAAGAAAGAGCACTATCTTGGAATAACTTTGAAATGTCAGAGAATAAAATATAACTAAAATTAAAACTTAGAAATGAAATGAAATATTGATCCATTTCATATTAGATCAATACAGTCAATGTTCATCAAAAAATGCCTTTTCTTCACTTAAACACAATGTTCTAAAACTCCTGCAGATGCCCCTGGCCTGAATAATTGCTAAAATAGTCACTATATATTGTCTTTCAATTATTTTATAAAACCTAATTATCAGAAAACCATTTAGAAACCCTTTTAATGTTTTCCCCTAAGCAGAGAGGAATTGAGAGTTTTAAAATTTAGAGGTTTTTACTTTTTCTGAATGAGAGTGGTACTGTTGCACCTTTTATCAGGATTGGTCTTCCATCTTTTCTTCCTTTTAGCATTGGAGAAGTTTGGAAACAGAGTGGAAAAAAAAATGAGCACAGAAAAAGAATAGATTTTTTTACTCTTTCTGGAGAACATGGGGAGGTTAATATGAAAAGAACAGCAAAAAGACAAAAAAAAATCAAAACAGCAAGAGTTGATTTTGAGGCATTCAGAAATGGAGAGGAAAAAAGATGACAAAGATGACACACTGAATTCCATAACAAGCCTCTTTCTTTAAATTTTCCACCAGATTTCAGTCTAACCAGTTTCTCATCATAAACACTATTATGTTTCAATGTTGTAAGTATAGCAGAAGCAAAATCTAAGGGGAAGGCTAGCAAAACCTTATCTGGCTTAGATTTGTTTATGTCTGTTATTATGCAACTCTCTTTTGCTATGAGCAGAAAGGATAAGATTAAAACATTTTCAAATTTTTAGCAAGAAATTAGGGACAGAAATATTAGAATGTAATATCTTTTCTTATCTCTATTATAGTAGAGAGTTTGAATGATTATTGGTCAGCTTTTGCAGTACTTTATCCTTCCCACATTACAACAAGGACCAATTACTGCCTGAGATGTAGTATTAAGGGGTAAGATTCAATGAAACACAGCAAAAAGTGAAATCCCAGAGACCTGAAAAGCAGGAAAGTGACATGTCAGAAACTGAGATCTTGGTCTAAAAACTGAGCATAACTCATTCACTATAGAAGTCAGATGACCTCCTCATGATCAATCAGTTTTAAGGTCATGCAGGGAATTTTTTCCAGTACCAGGCACTGAGACCTGATCTGCCCCTATCCAACTTATGCAAGAAAAGGTTTGTCCTATTTTGTTCTTTTCCTTCTCTCACTTTTCTACCACCTCAAGCTGTCCAATTCCCTTTTGCTTTGCACAGCAGTAGTGAGCATTTCTCTCTTGTTCTTCTTTCCATTATCTCCACATTTTCCTAAAGTTTTAACTGTAAATTAAGATTATGTAGTTGTGTCAGAAATTTCTTATAAGAGCTCTGATATACTGCATAGGATTGAAATGGACATAATTATATTCAAAACATTAGTTATTTGCTGCTGGCAAATAAGTCTTTCCTTCACAAAGTAGGGGTGCCTCTTCTATAAGATTTGCATCTCTAACTGTGTCAGGTTATCCCAGGAACATTTGTACATAGTGCTACACTTTTACTTTTCAGGTCTCCTAAATTTATCACTGGCAAACTAAAAGAATTCATAATCTTTTTCTCCAGTGAATTGCACTATTTGTGAATTTGTAATTGTGAATGAGACCAGAGTTATAGTGTAACCCACTACATGCACCTGGGGTCCTACTGAACACAACCAAAGTTGTAATTCCAAATTGGTTCCAATTGGAAATTAAGCCCAGCCACACTCAGCGCATCTAATCTCCGAGGACCAGATGGAACGCAAGGGGGGTTTATTTTCTGCCAAATTTCTAGAATCTTAATGCAACAATTTTCCACTTAACCCAATAATTTTTTTAAAAACCCACTAGAGCAAAAACAACAACAAAAAAACAACAAAGTTAAGAGAATTTATTAAAATTTAAATTTAAATATTTTTCCGTTGATGAAAGGAAACCAGAAGGCAAGGATAGATGGAAAATTGTATTTATCTTAAAAAGAAGCATTGAGTCTAACATCCTATTAAGACTCCATTGTGTTTTGCTCTTTGTAAAACTTAGAAGGGAAATAAAAAGTGCGAAAGGTCTAATGCCCCTTTTGATGAGAGTAGTTAACCATTTAAGTGGTGTTAAAAGGTCATATTTTACTACTGTCACTAAAATATAGTATTTACATTAAAGCTCTTATGGAGATCCTCAGAGAGATAATTTTGGACACAAAAATAAAGATATTTAAGTTTATCTAACACCTTTAATCCTTTAATTTTATTCACAACAATTAAACTTGCAGTCTCTTTAAGTCTCAGAGTTGAAGGACCATATTATTGATTTCTCTTTACTTTCTGTTCAGTGGGAAAGTCTTTGTAACTTGATTTATTGGTAAGATTTCCATGATTCCCAGGCTTGAAAGTAAGTAGCAATTAATTGTCTCCCCTTAGTGTCTCTCTAGAGGTGACACTAGAGTGGCAGTTTAGTCATTGACTTTCTCAAGATTTGGAGGTTAGGATTTTAAAATTTAGATTAACCTTGCTCAAAAGACAGGAATTTTCAAAGGTTCAATCAGTGTGGTCCTGAGATGTACTGCAGTTTTTCTTCAAGTATATTTTAATTCTTATTTTATTTGCAAAGGCAGTTTCTGATTGCTCTAGTATGATACTTAAATTATTGTTAACTTTCCAGTAATGCAGGCACAGGAACATTGCAGACTACAGGGAAAATACAGCCTTAAACTCATCCTGACGTTATAAGAAAAACTTTGTAACTTTGTGGAGTAGTGGAGAGAATAACTGAAAGCACTAAGATACAAAAAAAAAAAAAAAATCCTTCTGTCTTCATTGTCTGAACTACTTGACTAGCTAGTAGGTTTTGTTTTGCATCTTGTGATGTATATCTTTAATTGGTGGTTACAGATTAGCATGGCAATAGTATCTTCCATGACTTACAGAATTTTTGTATGAATTGCATAATTCCTTTCAATATTGCTGCATACAGAGCAACAGTTCCCTGTAAAAAAAGTAGCAGAAGTGTCTGATAGACTAGCATAGTCAAGAGAATGATATTTAAATGCTACCCAGTATCCTTGGCAAATATCCATTGGTTGTTAAAACAAACCTCTACCAAAATACCAAGCTATCGTATCATAGTATATCAAGGAACTGGCCACCAGTTTGACTAGCTGATATTCACAAGCAGGTTCTCTTGGAAACTGAGGAATTTTCTTGGTCTGAGTGCGAGGAATTTGATGAGGTTAGTTTGGGGTTTAACACATTCTGGTATTGTACTCTGCATAAGCTTAATTATATTTCTTTGAATTGTACAATGAAGAACAAATTATTATAATGATATATTATATTAAGGAAGGAAATAACTTGGAAAATTAAGGTACTTTCTCATAAAACTTTTTGTCCTTCCTTTTGAAAGAACGCTACCCTCATCATTTGGAGAAAGTTCCTTAATGCTGACATTTCCTGTCAAGAGTTTTTAAATCAGTTTGTAAATATTAATATCCTTTTAAATTAAACTGGAGGAAGAAATTTTAAATGTATAAAAGATATCCACATCAGTTTCAGACTTATCAGAAGCTCTAAAAATAGGGCAGAAAGGTGTGTTCCTATGGGAGCAATGTAGAGCCTCAGCTGCCACTTGAGATGCCCACACAAATCATGACTTGACCTCTACAAATCAGATGCATGCCTTCCTTTTTAAAACCATAATTGTCATTTTGTAGTTAACTTCATGCTTAACCTCTGGTATATCCTGTCACCTATTTTGCTGGGAAGGTGGAATGTAAATTTTGAAATGTGAATCAGCACAATGGAAAGTTGCTCAAAGTTTTGCATTTATACTCTGCAATGGCATTCTAAGAGTTTTACTGACCTTGGGGAATGCAAGTAAAAATCATTTCCACAAAAATTGAACATGTATTTTCTAGGAACCTGTAGATAAACCTTATGAGCCTTTGAGAACTTATTAGATGGGCACAGATTTCTCATTTTTGAGCTTTATCATCGAGCTAAAGCACTTTGAAGTAGTTTTACAGATTTGTGTAGCAGAGAAAAGTCAATTACAGCCTTGAATTTATTACCATTTAGAAACTGATACATTGCCAGACAAATTAGGAGACCACCAAATAAGTAACTTTATTGCAAAGCCAGAAATGCTCAGCAAATACGTGTGTCTAAATTTATTCCATTGGTTTACATTGCTTTTTACATATTTTTACAAGTTATGAAGATTAAAAAATAGATATTAATTAAATGCTGCTGAAATGTACGTTGTTGTGGGGGAAACTACTCAGTTTTCCATAAGTAGCAGAATATACTTTTAATATTTTGTTAAGCATATGTTGCAGAACTGATAAACTGATAAACAGAGTCTTAGGGCATACTTGCCTGGTACACTGATGCTAAACTTATCTTCAGACAAACTGTTACATCTGCACAAAACAGAGCATTGCAGTTCTGCACAGAACGAATACTTTGGGCTCCAGAGCCAAGGCCTAGTGCTGCCCCCTTATTTCAATGGACCTGTGTACTGGGTTTGTGTGGTCAGGTTTGAGTAGCAGAGGGGCTACAGGGGTGATTCTGTGAGAAGGTGCTGGATCCCCTTGTCTAACAGGGCCAATGCCAGCCTGCTCCA